>JAJJWW010011098.1:600000-1121692 GCA_023531295.1 Papaver armeniacum
ATATGATGTCAACATATTTTACTTTGAAATTGAAGTTGTGTTGTACTATTTTTCCCTTCGATCGAGAATAGTTTTTCCCAAAGGGTTTTGTTACTCGACAAGTTTTTTAGCGAGACAACACTAAACACATTAAGTATGTTGAACATTGAAGACATAAATATCGCATTGATATTACTGAAAATATCTGAATCAAAGAAATAAAACACGGTAGTCTGCTAAGCTACGTATATGCATCCAACTATGTTCTAAGTTTATTTAATATTGTACTCTTTTTCTTTAGTTCAGGTTTTGTCCCTCTGGGTTAGCCTGACGAAGTTTTAACGAGACAATTAACTTAGACTCGTCGATCTTTGAAGATTGTATTGCATGTGATGAACTACATGTAAAGTACGAGACAACATGTGAAGTACTACATGTGAAAAGTTGTACCAAGGTTTTATCCCATTGGGTTTCTCCTAGTCAAAGTTTTAATGAGGCAATTGATTTCGGCACAAGTCATCAAGGAGAGAACGACATTTGAAGAACAACATTCAAAGCACTATACTATATCTGAAGAACTATGTATAAAGTTTTGTTATCGAACCGCACAAGGGGGAGTGTTACAGGGCCTATGGCCCATGGATGTGCGGTCCATCTAGTTACCTAGAGTTTACCTTTACATATATATAAAGGATATTGTATCCATGTAATCCTATTATCCTGATCAATAGAAATCTCTCTTTGTCTCTTTACTTTCTCCATATTTTCCACTGCAACACCTATTTTTTTTTTTTTATTATTATTAAAAAATCTAAAAAAATTTAAAGCCAAAACAGGACTACTTTCTCAAATAAAAATGATTTGAATGACACCAAGTAACTCCAAACCAAAATAGGGACCAACTTTTTGTTTCTTAATCTCTATATATAGGTTGCAGTGTTTTGGAGATTAGTCTGTTTTGCAGGGTCGATCTTTTTTTTGTTTTGTTTTGAGGTTTACGTTGCTTATTTCATGTAATTTTGTGAACCGTTTTCAATCAATTTTATCTTTCCCGTGGAAATTTTTTTTCATGATGTTACATAGAAGTGATGTTAAATCGCTCCAGAAAAACTCGCTGCAAATCCAGGTTTTCCTCTTGCTGATCCAAAATTTACTAGTTTCCTTCAAACACCTTTACATCAGAAAGATTTTGCGTTTCAAACTTGCGCATGAGAAAGATACCCAAGGATTTAGTTATATTCATTTGGCTACTGCAGGATATAATGTAGACATGGTGAGTTAAATCATGCCAACACAGATGCTTGTACTGCTCTAGATCAAGATGGACGAACACCCCTGCATCTAGCAGCCATGAGAAATGAAGTTGAGGTCATGGGATTCAGAGCCTCCCAGAAGTCATTCATCAAGTTTTATACCATATATGAATGACACAATTAACTTGCGTTGGATGGTTAGACATATGTACAAAGAGTATATCATCACCAGTAAATTATCTACTAACGTTTTAAAACTCATATTTTTTATTTTGCACATAATTCAATCCGATGGCTAGGGTGCTAGACTGCTTGTGTTAACTATTATGTTTCTTTTATTACTTTGGTTTCGAACTCATAATTGGAGAGAAATACATAGGTATCAAATATTTTTGTGTTAGAAAAAGGGAAAATTTGGAAAAAGAAGATAAGGTGTTAAGAGGAATGGTAGAAAGTGTGGTATTCAAAGACGGGATAAACTGGAAAAAGAAGATAAGGTGTTAAGAGGAATGGTAAAAATTGGCAATATAAAGCCGACAGCTGGTGATGTTCCTTCATACCGAGCGACATTGATAAATTCGTCAGCGATAAAGATTCTATCGCTGACGCTATAAACTAGGGGTGTACAGAATGCCCGGAAGCCTGCGGCCTGCCATGTACCGCCCGGGTTCGGAGGAGCCCATGGGCGCCCGGCACTATCCGCAGTTGCCCGATCCCGCTCGATAATTATAAATGGGCGGACTGGGGTTTTTGTTTAAATATGGGAGTCCGCCCGTTGCTTTGCCGTGCTTTGTTTAGTTACCGGTTTGTCTCGAATCGATAACTTTGAAATAAAGTTTACTATTAGTGTGATAGATTTCTCAAGAACTTAAATTTTATATTTGGACAATTTATTAGGGTTAGAAAATATTTTGAATTACATTTCACAGTAATGAATATAGATTGCTTGAACTATTACTTGAACGAGTTACAGATATTTCAAAGATTCATCAAGCCAAAAAAACAAACCTATATACTTAAATTTTTGAATTATCTCTTGGGCGAGGTGCCCTGCCAGACCGGCCTGGCCCGGCCTGTATTGTTTAATGGGTATAGGCGGGCCATGGGCATTAAATTTTCTATTGCCCTACACGGCTGTTAAACTTAATGGGTAGTAAGGACTACAAGCCCGTCTGGCCCGGCCTGTGTTATAATCGGGCTTGGGTTGGCCTGCCCGGCCCGATGTACACCCCTACTATAAACAAAATATATCAATAATATCTCCGGCTGCTTAACCACTTTCCTCCTATAATGACATGGCTGGTTTTCCAAATAAACTGGCCTGATAAATCCTAAACTGTTACCGAGCCGATCCAACACGGATGGAGTTTAAGATTTAAGAACCGGCTAATGGTCCGTTCGGTCGACGGTGGTACCTGAAAACCGGACCGATCGACGGTTGTGCAAACCTAACCACTCCATCTCTTTCACAATTCATTCTCATTTCTCACACTCTCGCTGCTCTAATCCCTCTTCTCTGGTTTGTTTCAATCAATTTCATACTCACTACAGCGAATCTCCAAATTCAATCCTCTAGCACAATTCCAGAAATCCCACAATTCCAGAGAAGATTCAAAAAGGAGAAAAAAAAAAGTCCATTATCGTTTTCGATTAACAATCAATTATCACCCGAAAATTGTACTTATATTTCATTCAACAATCTATTCCATAATTTCGTAACTCAATGTTAATTCAATTGCTTTGATTTTACCTGACCTAGGTTTAGCATCTATTTTATTTTGTAAAGGAGGATTAGGGTGATGATGTTTTGTGTCAGAGAGTTTGTGATGATGGTGGTGTGGTTTCGTTAGATTGGCCTGTCAATTTTCCGATTGCTTTGAATCCCTAGAGGTTCTGCTGGTTCTCCACTTACTACCCCAAGGTGAAATTTCGAATCTATTTCAGCTTTCGTGCTATTTTCTTATCGTGTTATGAGTAATATGTGTATTGTGGTTAGTTCATAACTTGTTAATACTATTCGTACTAAGATATGGGAACACTAACTAGGTGTATCTGTAATCTTGTGGTTTAGATTGTTGAAATCGCACAATTAGATGTAAAACAAACAATCTAGGAATCAATTTAAGCTACCTAGCGTTTTAGGCGATTCAGTGTTGTCTTGTCTTCTCTAGGAACGCATGAGCATTTCATTTATGTTGATTATTCACAGCTGCTAACAGCGGTAGTATCCCTACGGCTATACAGTTTATCAATAGTGTTAGGACAGGAAGTATATTGATGGGGGTTGGATGGGAATATGGTTTAAACATGCTTACCAAATACCTCACAGAAGTCTCAGAGAGAACCCCTCTTACAGATGCTGTATGAATCGACAATCCAATTGACCTAGAGGAAGCCACTAAGTCATCCCTGCAAAACATAGCTATTAACGAGAAGCTCTCCAATGGATTAAATGAGATTTTGGATCCAACAAGGATTTTGATTTTCCGAACCTTTAACAGTTAAATACATCCTTTCCTTTTTTCTCTCTTTTTATGTGTACCCTAATTATTTCACAGGGTCCAGTAGTCTAAGAAATGCAACTGATGCTTCCAGGCACTTTCAAGGCAGAGCAAAGAAGTTTGATGTGGAAAAAGCTCTAGCAGCCACCTCATTACGTGATATTTACCCAGCAATTATCTATGGTTTCTTTTGGGTACGATGAAATCGAAGAGTTCTACTCAAAATCAAGTACAAGAGAATTTGTTGATAAAGTGAAGATTTCAAACTCTTTATTCAGGCAGGTTCCTCATTCCTAATCTTCTACCTCTACTAATTGCATGTGTTCACATTTCCCGTTGTTTATTTTTTTTTTTCATTTCCATGAATAGTTCGGTGCTACAGAGTCTGATACATATATGCTTGCTGTACATTTTAGGAACCTCTTCAAATTGTTAGTATTACTATTTCCTTACTTAAGTCTTAATTGTTTCCAGACTGACAATGGGATAGCCCCACCATTCTCTATTCCAAGAAGTGCAATACAGTTGCGGAAAATCAATTGCGTCTCTGTTCTCGTTTGCCTTCTGGCACGATTAACGACAGATCTGCGTTGTCTTGGTGCCAGGTTATCGCGTTCAAGGTAATAATCTCTTAATAACCTAGATGTTAAATTTGTCAGTAATTTTTTTTACGGTGGTTGATAATTCTCCTAGCAAAGCTTTAAAGAATGAATGAACATATTTTATGTAATTTTGATACTTTTCTTTTTATGTCAATTTTGTGCATCTGCCTCGAATTACTTAATTTTGGTCTCTGTTGACTATGTCACACACCATGTATAAATCCCTTCATCTTAATGACCTGTCCTATAACTTAACCTTACCTGTGTTAGTTGAGTTTAACCCTAAGCATGATTTAGATCCATAATTTTTCTTTCTTATCCTTTCTACTAAAGAATTTTATAGTGCTCACTAATTATTGTAGTGGTACTAGTAGTGACTGGTGATGTGTAGTGGCTCACCGACTTCATTAAAAGAGTCTTTTGTTTCCAGCACAAAACAAAACAAAATAAAAACAGAGAAAAAAAAATAAAAAACAGAAAAAGGGCATTCTCCCATTAACAAAAAGTAATTAAAAGAGTAGACAATATAACTTTTGAATTTGTTTTTCTTTTTTCTGAAAAAGAAAATGAAATTACTGTTAAAATATACGTCAAAAGCAGAAAAGCACCAGAATCAGTAGCTTTTTCTTTTTCCTTTTCTACACCTTGTCTGTTTGCCCATAACCTAGGACTAGTGGCAATAATTAACCATGAAATTAGGATGTTGACAAATAAGAATACTTTTAGAATCATCACATGCTTGTTCTATAAAATAAAGTGTATGGAGCAACCAAGCAAGAATTTCCTAAGTCCTTTCCACTGTCATCAAATTTTGTGTTTAATAATCTCATATCCTCCCCTTAGTCCAGCACTACATGATATATATAGAAATTAACATCTCAATAAAGTCGTGTTTAATATACTTGTAACAAGTCTATAACTTACAGAGGAACGGTATGGATATTATTCATGATGTTACACGGAGAGGTGATGTTGAATCGCTCAGGAAAATACTCACTGCCAATCCAGCTTTTCCTCTTGCTGATCCAAAATTTACATGTTTCCGTCGAACTCCTTTACACGTAGCAGCTAACCTTGGTTATGTTGAGTTTGCATCAGAAATACTGAGTTTCAATCGACAACTAGCAATGGAGGTACACTCGCAAGGATGTACTCCTCTTCACTTGGCTGCTTCAAACAAAAATGTTGAGATGGTGAGAGTGCTGATAAATGCCAACCCGAATGCTTGTGTTTTTCCAGATCAAAATGGAGGAACACCCTTACATCTAGCAGCCGCTTGTGTTGTTCCAGATCAAAATGCAGGAACAGCCTTACATCTACCAGCCATGAGAAATGTAGTTAAGATCATGGAACTGTTGATTCAAAGCCGCCCTGAAGCCATTCATCAAGTATTACCCAACACAAATGAGACGATACTACACTTATGTGTAAAACATGATAACTTCAGGGCCATGGAGAAGTTAGTTGACTACTTAGTGGCTAACAGCTGGTCTCTTGCTAATAACCCAGATGTAATCTCTGTAAACTCTGTCGACAGTGGTGGGAACACAATCTTGCACCTGGCGGCACAAAACAAGCGGATGGAGGTAAATATTAGCCTTAACTTATGTAGTATAATTTGCCTGGGAGCGATAGAGTATTAATTTCAAAGGTAGATAGATCGTCTAACAATATCAACTCACTTTTCTTTACGCAGATGTTAAAATACTTAATAAAGAGTGATGTTATAGGAATTGATATAAATATCCGAAACAATGTGGGACTTACAGCCCTACACATGTTAGACAGAAAGGAAATGAATGACATAGGAATTAGTTGTTATGATTATCACACTAGAGAAGTTCCGCAACGAAGTGCTACACCAAATAATGAGTCTTTGAAAGAGAGACTGAACACCATAGTGATTGTAGCAGCTCTAATAGTGGGCGTCACATTTCAAGCTGTTACCAATCCACCTGGGGGTGTTTTCCAGGAAGACTCAAAGATTGATTCTGTTACGGACCCTGTTATGTTTACTTATTATCTTAATAATGTTATGGGTCACTCTGGCATGTATCCAGGTTTTCTATGGTTTTATTTGGAAATTGACCTGCCTCCACAGAAGACAACAAGAGGTAATAATTCTGCAGACCGAGCAAAAGAATGTGATATTTCTGCTTGTTATGACGAGGTGATCAGTTACAACATTAACTTCGTTAAAGATCTATTAGTCGCTGCAAAAACCCTGGACTCAGTAACTAAGTCAATACTGTTCCAAAACATGTCTGTAGATGTAGCACCTGGTATTGTTTTGGAAGATGTATTGTTGACGTTAATTGCTACCAACTACAGTAATACTGTGGGAGGTTGCCCTACTTCCCCCCCTTATCTAATACGTTATGCTGGGACTGCTATCTTGGCGTATACATCACCAAAAGCTTACGAGTTGTACATATTCCTTAATTCAATCTCACTTGTAGTATGTGGATTGACGGTTGTTGTAGTTACATTTGATGCTTTTAAGCAACATCCGGCTGGATTCACCGCTTCAATAGTTGGATATCTTGAGGTATTGATAGCTGTTGCAGTGGCGTGTATCAGCTTGAGTTACATGATAGTAGTTAAAACCATCTGTCCACCTTTTTACCTGGATCTTCTACTATATGTTAAACTTTCAACCACGTTGGCTTGGGCTATCGTTTTGCCAAGTTTCATCTTTTTTTTAATATACCACTATGACATACTTATTATGAAAAGGTGTTTTAGGAATCGGCAAAGTGCTGTTGATCTACCATTCTTTAAACAGATCAAGATCATTTTTCCCAGAAAATTTTGGTCTGATTTTAAGTTATTTCTATTTTATGGGGCTTTTATCGGTGTTTGGCTTATTTTTCATAAGTCAGACTGGGTTTCCAATAATCCGTTGCAAGAACATGTCTCGGTGATAGTTGGAGAACACCTGAAGCCATTAACGGGGTTCCTGTGATTGGATTTTTCAACACATTCCAGTTGATCAACATGTCTTGTGAAGGGAGAAACTATAAATTAAATTCTTAGAGCTATGTTGTATGGGTCTTAATCTTGCTATATGTCTGTCTGATTATCTATTTGTCTGGCTGAGGGTGTGGTATTGTTTCTGTTCAGGTGTGGAGTGGAGTGTGTGATGCTTTCGTATTTTATTTTGTTTGTATTTTCTTGGGTATGATTTAAGTCTGAGACAGTCTGAGTTGTATCCTTTTCTTGTTTGTTTACCTTTATGCATATGAATAATAGTCAATTGTCTTTTTGTGTTTACCATCTTACTCTATAATTTCAAGGTTATTAACCCAAGTTCAAATTATTGCAACACTGTTTTATCGGTTAGTAATTTTAAGGTATTCTTCCATTTTGTTACTGGAGAATGACAATGAGAATAAGATGCTTGTTAAAGAAGAAAGATATCATGTGAAGTAGCCAGTGGGAGAAGAATTTTTGTAATGAGGATGAGGGTGGTGATGCTGTGTATCAGAGAGTTTGTGTTAGTTGTGATGATGGTGGTGTCATTTCATTAGATTGGCTTGTCAATTTGGATTTGGGAGAAGGCCATGGCTTAAATACTACAATGTAGCTTGTACCTGGTACACCCCAAGGAGTGGTGATAGGGATGTGAAGTTGTTTCTTACTGAAACGCTTAAATGAGGGTGTTCTCCAATTGTTATGAATCCTATAGGCTTGCTGCTTCTCCACTTACTACCCAGAGGTAAAAATTTGTGATTATTTCAGTTCAGTTCTTATATGTATATCAACAGTAGATGATCTTTTGTGCTCATTTCTCATCATATTGTGAATAATGTGCGTATCGTGCTTTGCAGCTTTGAAAGCGCTGAAGAGGTTTATAAAATATAAACGGATCTCCCTGGCTCACGAATATCTAATTCTTTTCCCTTGTCGTTAGGTGATTTAGATTGCAGCTACACATTTATTCCATAATAAAAGGTAATCTACATTTTCCTTGGTACTTAAAGGCGAATCATTACTAATCGAATATGTTAACATGTATAGTTATTACTCTGCAATATAGTTGTTACCATTCCCGTGGTCATGGCTTGGTAGGTATCATTTTCCTGCATTAATAGGGTGTATAAATAAGTGCACACTGAGTGTTAATTTCTGTGTGTTTAATGTGGGGTTTCTTTAAAAAGGCATTCTTAAAACATCAATTACCATGAAAGAATATTTTCAAACTTGTTGCTACATTTGAATGGTGGTCTGCTTGTTTTCATGTACTGTTTGTAGGAATCTGCATTACACAATACAACCTTTGTGCATACATGTTCAAGATAGTCAAGGGTTTGGGTGTTTCATTAGCTCTTTACAGTGGATTAGTGATATAAATCTGAGGTTCGATACATATGCTGCATTGTTGCCAGGATAACTTACAAACGATCCTTGCCTCAGTGACGGTATACACCCGTGAGATGAAGAAGAATTGATCAATGTGAAGTTTTTGTCTAAATTCATTTCCCATGATATTGATAAGTCTAACTTTGTCACTGGATTTCCTGAGCGCTTCGCTGACTGTTTGTTTAATCTCAGGTTCAGGCAGAAGATATAACTTGGGTGTACTGACACTCTGACAGTACTGTGAAGTGTTGACGAAACTGCATGAAGATAATTCTTCTGTTCAGACAAAGCAGACAGATATACTACACTTGATCATTTTGCTTCTGGAATCGGGTATGTTAACTGAATGATAGATTTAGTTATTTACTTACTAATTGATTCATCAGTTAAGGAACAATGCAGTTAACATGAAAACTACTCCAGATCAAAACTTGGATTCATTTAAAGAGGTTGAGAAAAAACAACAGCTGAAGATAAAATGTGAAAGCAGACATCATCCATTCCAAAGGGAAGAAATATATACTGCCAAATACGGTGGTAAGGGCAACCGCGGTAAACTAAATTGGGCTCATGGGTGTTAGAATTGAAAAAAGTAGCAAATGTATAAACTGTATCAAAATTATAAATTTGTGCTTGTTTCTCATTTTCGGAATTGATCAAAACCAGAGTGAAATGAATACAGAAATGTCGTGAAGGTAGGGAAATTCCTGAGAAATGTATACAGTGGAAGAAAAAAAATTAAACATACAGACAGTTTTTTTTTTTTTTCTGGCTATTTGCTCTTCTTAAGTTGGCTTTGGGAATGGGACAGGTTGTATGTTTAAAATGTAGAACAGTCTTCTTGCTGCTTCAGTGGTACAAAATAAATTCTGGCCATGATTATTAGTTGTTTTTTTTATTCAGCCCCTCTTTTCAAGATCCAAATTCGTTGGTCATGTAGGACTATTAGTTTTGTGGGCAGTAGTAGTCCGGCCCCTAAACCACATAGACAGGAATAGATGCTGCTCTACTATACTGTACTCTACCAATGGATTGGCGGTGAATGGATAGAAGAGGTAAAGTTTGAAGAGTTTTGCAGTCTGAAGTCCCATAACTCTCTTTTACTTTCTCTCGCTCACCATAACACAGACAGAAGTCAGACAGAGCGCCATGAGCATGAGATGAGACATAGAATGCATTGGTAACCACAACAACAGAAACAGAATCCAACCAACAGGAATCAAAACAAAAGTGACGAACCCCATTTAAACACCAACCATCCAAAAGCTAAACTAACTAAAGGGAGTCGTAAATAAGCACTGGCGTGACCCGTTTTTCAAACCTTGGTTCATATTCCTGCTGTGTACATCATTTCATTCATGCGCTTAATACTACCAAAATCTCCGCCACGATGCTTATAAGACACGTGTCTAATCTACGTTCCCGTGGAAGACAATTAATGAAGGCTGGTATTGAAGGTCTCTGAAGTATGCATTAGCCAACTTTGTTTATTGGGTTTGGGTGAGTAACTAGTTACTTTGGAGTTCAAAAATCCCCATAATGTATCCAAAGATGACGAAATCTAATCTCCTATGATCTCATCTCATCTGATCGACTGATCACCGCCATCATCTTTACCTTACTATACCACTCCTTGTGAAAAACAGAGGCTTTGATTTTATTTTACATTACTTATTTATTTTTTTGGTAAAACAACTTTTTTATTTTTGAAGCCTAGACTAGAATAAAATTACTAAATAAATAAGTTGTTTTACCATAAAAAAATCTTTTTTCGGGGATATGTTCCTCTTAATAACACTATCTCACACGTTGGGCGTCGTTTCGCGAATAAAAACCAAACCGTAACGGATTTGAAGCTAATATTATGGTTATATGTTCCTCTTACCAAGTTCTACATACCTACCAAAAATGAGCGTATTCCAAAATATGAAACCTCACAATCTACCGGTACTAATTTCGACGGCCAGAAATCCGTTGATTTTCAACGGCTCATTTTCAAAGTAGTAGATGGTGGTGTTATATGTCTCGGAATACGCTCATTTTTGGTAGGTATGTAAAACTTGGTAAGATGAACATATCCTCAAAATATTAACTTCAAATCCGTTACGGTTTGGTTTTTGTTCACAAACATAACGCTTAATGTGTGAGATAGTGCGATAATAAAAGTGTGAGGGGGTCCCTCCTCAATAAAAATATAACAAATTATTATTACAACTAGTAAGGCCACATGTGCGATGCACATGCTTGAATTGGATTCTTTTAACAACACCAAATTTGATAATAATGGAGAAAAAAAAATCTTAAAATAAAAATTTAATATCTTTGTTTATACTCATTACGTAGATAATTTAAAGAGCTTTCCAAATATATTAATTTTATAAAAATCCGATGTGTATTTTTAAAAATATCTAAATTTTAATTTTTTTTGATCTATTATTAAAACAATGGCATTCCTATAAATATACAAATATTAAATAAAAGCTTAGTTAATGAGGGTATTATTGTCATGTGAAAAGGCTTCACCAAACAATTACCTCTTTTCTTGTGCAATTATTTTCTCTGTGCTAGTCATCAAGTTCAAGCCTAAAACTTCAATGAAAGTAAAGGATGAAGAGATTGATATATACTCCCTCCGTCCCTAATTAGATGAGCTACTTGTAGTTTGCACAAATTTTAAGGCAAGGAGGAAAGTGGAGTATATTTAAGTATTTTTTACAATTATACCCTTATGGGCAATAATTAGTAAAATTTAAAACGATTTATCTCTTAAACTATACCACGGTTTTTTATAAACTTTATACCGTTGAAAAGCATTTTAAAACACCTACGCAACGAATATAAACATGACTATCAAATTATACATATTTCTTATAGAAAAAATAATCAATTAAAAGGGTAGTTTAGAAATATCCCCTTGGTTAGTGAAATAGCTCATCTATTTGTGGACAAAACTAAAAACCAAATAACTCATCTAATTAGGGACGGAGGGAGTAGTAGAAATTAATATTCTAGCTCATATTTTACAATTTTAACATATTAAATGTAACTGGTGCAGGGTCTAGTGGATATTTCGTTTCCAGTCCACAATCCGTTACATCCGTTCCCAAGGCCGTCTGTTGGCCGGCGAACTAGGCGGTCCCCTAAGGCCTCAAATGGTTGGGCGCCCAAAATAATTTTGTTTGCAAGTGAATTAGTAATAATCATATTTTTTGAATTTTTGTTTATAGAAGCGTAAACTTTACCTTCTCCAATACAAAATACGCCATCTCTCATAATTTTTTTATTGTTTTTTATCATTATCAAGGCCAATGATTGACTCTTATCTTGTGCATTGGTGCACAAGATAATAAAACCCCAACAAATATAACAGACAGTTGTAACAACGAATATACCAAGGCCAATGATTGGCTCTTACAAATTGTTTTGTAACGATTATAATTGTTTTATAACAACTAAAAGCAACTCTTAGTATTTGCTAGCTATCGATTTTGGGATGTTTTATGCCAAGTTAGAAGTACACGACCCTAAATCTAACCTAAAAACTGAAAATATATCGACGACCTTCGGCCGCCAAGCTAAATCTAAATTAGTATGCAAACTTACCTCCAAAACTAAAAAAATACTTATGCTCTTGACTTAATATCACATAAAAAAATCTCAGAATTGAAATTCACCTATGACGCTCGGAAACTATAAGATGGCGTTGTCCGTGCCCAATCCAAAATCTGTTGGATCCCACATCCGGTCCATTAATGTACGAGTCGGACACTCAATCGCAAATAAAAGGTCGGCCGGATCGGATCGGCAGATTAGGTGCCAAATGTTCACCCGTATGTTGCGCAGAGGAAAATTCTTTTTCTTTCCAGCATAATTCTTTTTCTATGAACCCCCTGAGAGTAAACAATACAGGCTAAGCCCATGAATGCTTTGCTTACCGTCAAATTTATCAGTTCTCTAGGCATGAGTCCGCTTTGACAAAGTGGAAATGGCCTGAGTTAATAATTTGTTATGGAGATTGGGAAATGGGGATAAACTTCGGTCGATTATGTACTGATCTGGATGCCTTAAACAATACTAGAGAAGAAATGCACATCGCGTTAGATAAGTCCTTCTGATAACTTGACTTAATTCTACTGAATACGCAAATACAGACATATTTTTGTCCATTACCATAACTGATTTATGCGGCGTCATTTCATTTATGTTACTAACGAATTTTACACACAACAAACCTTGTCGTCTAGACAGCTCCCAAGTCTTCAACAGTTATCAGAGGCCTTGGAATAATACTTGGACATGAACTACGCATCGAACAAGCTATATATAGCTCTGAAATCCCATCTGCAGAATTGATTTACCATTTGGAAATAGGAGGAATATACAGAGGCATACGTACTAATTTATGCGGCACTAACGTAATCCGTCATTAACGATCCTTTATGCCCACCTTTACCTTTTAAACAACTCACTAGTTGTGCGACATTTCACCAAACGGATAATATCTTGAAGCTACTGTACTAGGTATTTTGGACATTGTGTGGTCTGTACTCTGTACTACACCATACTACATAGGAAACATATGAACTTTGTCCGAAGTACTAAATGTCTGGACATAGAAACTCCATCCAAAAGAAAAGTAGAAAAGATTATTCTCTTTACACTTCATCAAATTAAAAGTAAATAACATTATAAAAAGTACTCTATCATCAAATGGAGAGAAGATAACAACATTTAAACAAAACAAAAAAAGAAAAAACCTAGCTAGTCTAAAAGAGATAACAAGAAATTTCATCATATTTCTTGTACTTTTTTAACTTTTCTTCAACTCATTCTTTAATTTGAGATCAGAACTTTATTTTAGATTTTTTTTTTTTTTTTTTTTTTTTGAAGCTCCCTGAACTATAAATGCAAAGATAGGTCAAGTTTCTGTTCCTTATCTTTATCAGTACATGGAATAATCTTCATTTGTTGATCATGCTGATCAAGACTTTCTTTATTATTCAGCAACGATAGATGAGATGATGAACTAGTATTAGTAGTAGTAGTAATAGATGATGATTCTCCATTATTGTACCCATTTTGTCTTAAACTCTTTTGCCAATTCAAGAAGTTCTGGTCATCAGCCTGATGACGATAAGACCAAGTACCATGATGATTACCTGCAGTACTAGCACCACCACCACCTCCACCACCATAGATTCCATAATCAAACCTAGGTGCACCATGTGATCCAAACCCATCAGAGAATAATTGCTGCTGATGATGGTTGTTATGAGAAAATTGTTGATTAAGATTTGCTGCATGAGGAGTTGTTATATATCTTGACGAATTAAGATGATTATAGTGATGATTAGCAAAGATTAATGGAGGATGTGAAGAAGCAGCGGCTAAACTACACAGTCTGTATTCAGAAGCTCTCTGTGCTTTTCTCGCTGCAGTTCTTTCCTTTTTGTGAGCGTTTTGATGCCCTCCTAGTGCTTGTGAACTGTAAAACTTTCTTGAACAAAATAAACATGGAAAAACCCTGTTTGCTCCTCCATCATTTGACGGATCCATTATATTGTTGTTGTTTTCTTCATCACCCATCTCTGTCAAACAAAGAAAACACACACTTTAGGAAACAACTTGAATCATACTTAAACAAATAATCAATAAATCAATCCACAAAGCTTTTTAATAAGTACTTTACTAACCTTTTGAATTTGTTGATCTTAAACAAAAGTAATCAAAGAAGATAAAGAGTTTTTGAAATTATTAGACAGAGATAGAGAGAGTTGAGTTGAAGTAGCTTTTGAATTGAGTTTCTGAAGAGTCTAGTAACTGCAAGTATAATAATAAATGTGTAGTAGCTGCAAGCTAGGGATTGAAATCTGTTTTCCTTCCTTATTCGAAAGACGTTTTGCATGCCAGTAAGAGGAGATGGGGAGTGATTGATTGGTTGGATAATTATGATTATGATCAGAGAGAGATTGTAGTTCTGGTTTGAACTTTGAAAATGAAAATGGTATCTCCTTCCTTCTTCCAACTTCTTTAAATTCTTGAGTTTTTTTGTTATGTGTATGTGTTGTCTCTGATTATGCATCTGACAGACTGAGTGACATTTATCGGTTTCATGGGCACTTGGTTTCCTTTTGCAGACGTTTTGATTTATCTTTTCTTTCCTTTTTCTACCAGTAACTTTTTTTTCCCATTTATCAACCGCATTTATAACTTGTTCTAAACAGTTAATGTAGTATAGACTTTTAAGCGAAAGATTCAAATTTCAAACTTGATCATCTCCACTAATCTAGTTATTATCGAGTTGTGTTCCTTGATTGACTATCTAGTCCATCCCTCCCTTTTATAAAGAAAGTGATTTCCGGGCCAGAAATTTAGACAGAAGCATGCAAGGCTTAATTAATATACTAATTAATCTTGGTCATTGAGCGTATAATACTCGGTTTTTCATTCACTCATCAACCTATAATAGGGAGATCAAAATGCATATTTATGAATTTAAAACCCAAAAAAAATTTGTAACAAAAAAATCTTACAACCCCCACAAGGAGTGGGGCCAGTGGACTGCAAATGTGGGGCCGAACAAGGGGTTTAACATGGACAAACCTGTTGCAAGTCAGACAGACTTTGTTTAGTAAGCAAGATGGCGGTGATCAGAGTCGAACAGATCAGAGATGAGATCATATCAGATCAGATTTCGTCATCTGCTCTTTACATTGTGGGGATTTGTGAACTCCAAAGTAACTAGATAAACAAATGGCTAATGTACTTCCAGAGTAAACCAGACTCTTTAACCTTCATTGTCTTCCACGTGTCTACAGATGATCGGTAGATTCAAGGTGAATTGGACACGCGTCTTGCAAACAGAGTGATGGTGAAATGAAGACTTGGTGTTATTAAGCCAATGAGATGATGTACACAGCAGAATATCAATTGCATGCATATGCCCATAGATAAGCCAATTACCAGAAGAGGGAGGAGCTTCCAACTTGGACTCTAATTATTTATGTCGACTGATCTCTTTCCCTAGCTATGTCTTTAGTTAGTTTAGTTTTTTGGGGGAGTTTGATGGTTGGTGCTTAAATGGGTTCGTTCGCCACTTTTGTTAATTCATGTTGGTTGGATTCTGTTTCTGTTGTTGCGGTTACCAATGCATTCTATCTATCTCATGCTCATGGCTCTCTGTCTGACTTCTGTGTTATTTAAGAGAGTTATGGGGACTTTGCCACTTTGGACATACACTAGTCTGCAAAAAACTGCAAACTTCACCTCTTCCATCTATCCATCCACCGCCAATCCATGCAATTTGTTGTTATGTTTCTTACTCCTTCTTTCTTACTACCAATTTTCTTTTCTACCTAAGCGCATGCACTGAACTTCATGATTATGGTCTATGGATGGATACATAGATAAGTAGAGTAGGATGGTAGCATCTATTATTTCTCTGTCTATGTGATTCAGGGGCGGACTACTACTACTTCCCATAAAACTAATCATTACCACTTCGTACCACACTGAAGAAGCGGCACCGGCCATTTCAAAGAAAGTGTTTATTACTCCATAATTTGTCCCGAAAACCTTTTCTCTAGTCACGTGTCATTCTCTCTCCGGTTCATGCACGTCTGTTTAGCTAGAACTGAACCCAACACTCCCTCAAAAGGATTCATCATTTCCAGGTAGAGGGTTTAGATAAAAATCAAGTATTGCGAAATAAATGGAGGAATTAGGCAAAGTCAGTGTTTCACATTGTAATCAACCGTGTCTCTGTATTTTTAATTTTCAACAGTTTTTTTATATGCACATTTTGGGGACATATCGGCACATACATTCGGCTCAAACCCAAAGAGAAATAAAATAGTTTCCATTTGACTATGGATATTTATTATTTTTTTTATTTTTTTTTTGAGCATATCCAAGAATGAAAAGCAACACAAATTAATAAGTTAAGAGTGTTATAGAACAACGGAAACATATCTAGACAGCCCCATAAATTTTCTGCGTTCACTTCCTTCAATATCCCATAGCCCAATTTAGTTTACCGCGCGACTGCTCTTTCTACCGTATTTGGCTGTAATCACTTTGTAATGGACAATGTCTACTTTTCATCCGATCTTCATGCAGTTGTTGTTTTTTCTCGTCTCAAAGATGTGATCTGGAACAGTTTTCATGTTAACTGCATTTTCCTTTGATTCAATCAATCAGCCTGCTCTGCTCTTTACCAACAGAAGAATTATCTTCATTCAATTTCGTCAAGACTCCACACTACACCTAAGCTACATCTTCTTCCGGAACCTGCGATTAAACTAACAGTTAGAGAAGCGCTCAGTAAGTCCAATTACAAAGTTAGACCTAGCTACCAATTGCATGTTTTATACATCTGTTTCTTTTGTGCTGCCAAGCGCAAGATTGTGTTCCCACCACTGTCGACAGAGTTTAAGCAATTTTAACCAACTTATCCATGGCCCTGAACTTATTGTTTTCAAGTGTAGAATTTTCTTGGTGCTATCATCAACTGAGGATAACAACATTAAAACAAAACAAAAAAGAAACCTAGCTAGTCTAAAAAAATAAAACAAGAAATTTCATCATACTTCTTGTACTTTTCTTGAACTCATCCTTGTTTGATTTGAGATCAGAACTTTATTACAAATTTTTTTGTTTTAAAGCTCCCTGAACTATAATTTCAAAGATAGGTCAAGTTTCTGTTCCTTATTTTTATCAGTACATGGAATAATCTTCATCTGTTGATCATGCTGATCAAGACTTTCTTTAATATTCAGCAACGACAGATGAGATGATGAACTATTAGTAGTAGTAGTAGTAGACGATGAATCTCCATTATTGTACCCATTTTGTCTTAAACTCTTTTGCCAATTCAAGAAGCTCTGTTCATCCTGACGATGATAATTAGACCAAGTACCATGATGATTACCAGTACTAGCACCACCACCACCACCATAGGTTCCATAATCAAACCTAGGTGCACCATGGGATCCAAACCCATCAGAGAATAATTGCTGCTGATGATGATTATTATTAGAAAATTGATGATTAAGATTTGCTGCATGAGGAGTTGTTATATATCTTGACGAATTAAGATGATTATAATGATGGTTAGCAAAGATTAATGGAGGATGTGAAGAAGCAGCGGCTAAACTACACAGTCTGTATTCAGAAGCTCTTTGTGCTTTTCTCGCTGCAGTTCTTTCCTTTTTGTGAGCGTTTTGATGCCCTCCTAGTGCTTGTGAACTGTAAAACTTTCTTGAACAAAATAAACATGGGAATACCCTATTTGCTCCTCCATCATTTGACTGATCCATAGTATTGTTGTTGTTATCTTCATGATGAAGTCTTGAATTCCCTATTTCCTCATCACCACCCATCTCTGCAGTCAAACAAGTTAAGAAAATTGTTTAGAAGATGAAGGAATTAATCCACAAACGTTTTCTAATAAGTACTTAATTTACTTACGTTTGAATTTTTAGACAGAGATGGAGAGAGTTGAGTTGAAGTAGTTTTTGAAGAGATTAGTAACTGTTAAGTACTATAATAATAAATGTTGTAGTAGCTAGCTCTAAGGTCTGAAAATCTGCTTTCCTTCCTTATTCAAAAGACGTTTTGCATGCCAATAAGAGGAGATGGGGAGTGATTGATTGGTTGGATAATTATGATTATGATCAGAGATAGAGAGAAAGAGGGATAGTAGTTTTAGTTTGGAAATGAAAATGGTATCTTCTTCTTCTTCTTTAAATTCTTGTGTTTTTTTTGCTATGTGTATGTGTTGTGTGTCTGACTATGCATCTGACAGACTGAGTGACATTTATCGGTTTCATGGGCACTTGTCTTCCTTTTGCAGACGTTTTGATTTCTCTTTTCTTTTTCTTCCAGTAACTTTTTTTTTTTCAACTGCATTTATAACTTGTTCTAAACACTTAATGCAGTATAGACTTTTAAACAAAAAGATTCAAATTTCAAACTTGATCATCTCCACTAATCTAGTTATTATCGAGTTGTGTTCCTTGATTGGCTATCTCCCAATATATCCATTGTATAGAAAGAAGAGTGATTTCCGGAGCTAAAATTTAGACAGAAGCGTGCAAGGTAGTACTCGCGTATTGATCATTTACTCGTCAGCCTAGCTATAATAGGGAATTAGGGGATCAAAACCCTTTTAAATTCAAATTCTAAAAGAACGGGCACCTAGCTCAGCTGGTCATCCCTGTTCCCCAAAGTTTCATGCGTTCCAAGAGGTCCCAGGTTCGAGCCCGCAACGGCGTAATATTGCAGACATTAACATGGAAGGTAGAGTTAGTTTGCCCCCCTTGTGACACAATCTCTGCCCCCATCTGTTTCGGCTCCTTTGGCTAGGTTACCCATGAGGCTCGCTGGTAGACTAGCACAGCAGCCTGTTCAATTAATGTAGTAATATGTTGTTGGAATTTAGCTTTTTAAGCTTCCAACTAGTTTTATGTAATAATCGATAGCAAGAGATAATAAAATTAATAAAATTTAAAATTAAATTTGTAATTTAAATAAAAAAAATAGAATAAAAAAAATGTGGGGCCGAACAAGGGGTTTAACATGGACAAACCTGTTGCAAGCCAGACAGACTTTGTTTAGTAAGCAAGATGGTGGTGATCAGTCGATCAGATCAGAGATGAGATGAGATCATATCAGATCAGATTTCGTCATCTTTGGATACATTGTTGGGATTTGCGAACTCCAAATTAACTAGTTATTCACTCAGTAAACTCCAAAGTAACTAGTTATTCAGAGACCTTTGATGACGCTTAATCTGACTTTTTAACCTTCTTTGTCTTCCACGTGTCGATCAACGAACGGTAGATTCGAGGTTGATTAAACACGTGTCTTACAAACAGAGTGGTGGTGGAATGAAGACTTTGGTTTTATTAAGCCAATGAGATGATGTATACACTTGCAGAAATCAAGTGCATGCATAATGCCCATAGATAAGCCAATTGAAAGAAGAGGGAGGAGCTTTCTCTCTGTGTGTCTTGAGTTGTTTTAGGTGGTTTGATGGGTTGTTTGGTGTTTAAACGGGGTTCGTCACTTTTGTTTTGATTCCTGTTGGTTGAATTCTGTTTCTGTTGTTGTTGTTACCAATGCATTCTATCTCATGCTCATGCTCATGGCTCTCAGTCTGACTTCTGTGTTCATGGTGAGAGAAAGTAAAAGAGTGTTATTTAAGAGAGTTATGGGACTTCAGACTGCAAAAACTCTGCAAACTTTACCTCTTTTATCTATCCATATCCACCGCCAATCCATGCAATTTGTTGGTATCTTTCCTTTCTTTCCTTTTCCCTCTCTTTCTTCCTCAGCATGCACTCAACTTCATGACTATGTATAGTATAGACAGTAGCATCTATTCCTGTCTATGTTATTCAGGGGCCGGACTACTACTAATAATATATCATTGCCAGAATTTATTTTGTACCAGGCACACGGGCTAATTCACATTGTAATCAACTGTGTATCTGTCTGTATTTTCTACTGTTTTTTAACATGAAGATATTGTTTCATGGTAATTGGATGGTGTTCCGAAAATGACTTTAGCCTACTAAACTGGATGTCAACCATGGCCATATACCAGTGGCTCCAATTCGATCTTTTATGTCGATTACTAATTAAGAAAAAGCTGTCGACAGGGAATTGATCTTTATATGACGACTCCAAACTGTCGTATATTTCCGCCATTAATGACTCTTCGAAGAAGATAACGACTCTTTTATAAGAATAACGACTGTTTAGAGTCGTCAATAAAACTGTCGAAACATTAACGACTGTTTACAACAGTCATATAACGACTCTTTTATAAAAATAACGACTGTTCAGAATCGTCACTGAAACAGTCTAAACATTAACGACTGTTTAGAGTCGTCAATAAACTACTTCAATACCATGACGATTTTTCATACGGATCTGGGCAAAAAAAAAAAAAAATTTATCCATGATCTCAGCGATTTTTCATACACATGGATAGTTAAAAAATTTTAAAAAAGTTAAAACTCTAATTAATTAAGATTATCACTAATTATTTAAGATTAATACTAATCACTCAAGGCTATTTTAGGCATTTAGAAAGAATTTTTATAAGGGGTGACCCAAATTAGGTTTGGGTGACCTTTTTTGTCCTCTAGTGCTTGGCCCCCAATTAAAATGTCTGGCCCCCAATCAAACCAGGATAAATAAATATCCTCAGTTGAACATTCCTTCTAGTACTACAAAAACAATATCCTATGTAGACAGCAAATTAAAGTTATCAACAGATAGAAACCTAGGAGGCCACAACAATATATCCATCTAGAATATCCAAATTCCAAATAGCTAGCCACATCACCCGTGTGAACATCCCAGCATGGCTGCAATTTTTATTTTGTTATACATAATCTTCTGTGGTAGATGAAAAAACCAACGGTACGTGTTTTTCTTTGACAATGCCGACCAAATTCAATTTCTCATGCCAGTTTAGATTTCAACTAGTACAATAGTATCATTTTCTTCTTTTTTTTTGATGTCGGTTCATTTGAGATTAAAACCCATATCCACATACAAAAAAAAAAAAAAAAAAAAAAAAAAAAAACCATCCTTAAAATCCTCAAATGATCAGAGGCAATTGTAGTACATGCGTTTGAGAAAGAGACATCCTTTGTAAAATCTAAAACATCCCGAAACAAAATCAAAAAATTGAAGTAGTGCAAAAGTTTGCAAAAATTAGAAGAACCGTTAATTCAAGTCCGTCCTGGCTCTACCACCACTTCACCTTATCTTTAACTTTAATTAAAAAATCATGAACAAACAAAACCATAGCAAGGGAAAAAAAAACTGGCTTGATTGGGGTATACTCAAACTAATTGGGATATACCCAATAAGACAAAATCGGGTTATTTTGAAGTAAAACCAAGCCATCCCTTAACCTTTAATTTTTCTAAATGGCTAATATGCCCTTGGTTAATTAACACTAAAATTCTGATTAGGTTAATTAATTGAGTTTAGATTAAAATTTTGAAATTATGAATTCAATAGATTAACCTTTTGATCCGTCTTATGAGTTCGATTTCGATCCAAAAATTTTGGTTTTGAAAATGCATAAAGCCGGCAAGGTCGTGGTTTGAATAAGCTTCCGACCAAACATCCGCCAGAATGGTCAACTTTGAATAAGCTGCCGATCGCTCTTCCGCCGGAAGGTTCAACTTTGAATAAGCTTCTGACCAGATATCCACCGGAATGGTCCTCGAATGAAGAACACGCCGACTATCTTGGGAAGCAATCTTGCGGTCGGCATGTAAATATTTCCTACCCTTCCGACTATATTAAACCCGGCATGCAAAAAAAAAAACAACATTGCCGGCTGACATAATATGAAAGATGTAATTTACTTTATTCATTCAATTTTGGTTACTACATTGATTGAAACATAAAACCTAATCCTTGTCGACGGAAAAACGAATGCACTTAGTATGTGCATCAAGCCTTTGAACCCCTAGGAGACCATAGTGGACGAGTTATAGTCTTGTGAGGGTTTACATAGAGGTCTACCTACAAAACCTATACAAAAACTTCTAAAGCCATCAATCTTTGTCCGAGGACGATACACCCTCCATCATCTCCGGGGCATACTCCGGGATTTTGGATTCCATGAATTGATAGCTTGCATCGAATGTGAATGCTTCCCCCTTTTCCTCCAAGTAGCGCGCTTTCGCGACTTCATGCTACAAAAACAAAACACAAACTTACTTTGTTAGTGCGGTTTAAGTTGGAAGATCAAACAACATGGATCACGTAAAATAAACCACAAAAATACTTACAAATTGTTCAATGGACAAGTTAAAGTGGGGAGTGTTGAAAATTGGTTTTTGGATAGCTAAATAAGCAAGTATCGCATTTTCAATGACTATGTGCCTATCGTGCACTTGTTGAACACTTCTTGAGTTAGGATTCCCACACTCTTGGCTAAAAGTGTTGTGAACCCTAGCCCAAAAGGTTATGGAATCCACCCTTACGGAGGACTGCCTTCGAACTCTAGTCTTCGCATACCAAGCTTTGGTGATTGTCAAATCTTCATTAGAATCAAATGAAGCCATTTCTTGTGTGTAGAGAGCTATTGGGTGAGTTAGATGGAGTGTGTGATGATAAGAGCTTTGGAGAGTATATGCAAATAGTTGTGTGTTGTTTTGTGGAGATAAGTAGTGCATTTATAGGATGGTGCCCAAATTTGGCCGTTATAGTGTCCAAGTACAAGTGAATCAATGCAATTGTACTTGCAAAAATTTGAATTTTGAACCCGCCGGCGGGGTCGTAAATTTTCTAAAATGCCGGGGTCGTAAAACTGCCGGAAATGTATGGGTTCAATAGCATGCCAGCCAAAATACCGCCGGTATTTTCTTGTTTTGTTTCCCTCCCGACCTTACATGATTTTAGGCATCAGAAGAATTTGTTTTTTTTTCTTCAAGATATGGCCGGCAGGGTCTCTATTTTTGTACCCTTCCGGCTACAAAAACGCCGGCTTAGTAGGAATCGTATTACCTTGCCGGCCCTGGTAACTAAACAACTTTTGTTGACATGGCCGCGATCGACATTTCACAACCTTGCTGCCCCTGGTAACTACACAATTTTTGGTTGACAGGTAGATCTCTGACATTTCACAACCTTGCCGTACTGGGACAGCCGACGGGGTAGCTTAAAAAAAGCATGCCGGCAAGGTAATACGACACTTTATATAGCTAAACAAACCATTCATTCAACAACAAGAAATCCAACATTTTTGTCCAAAATACGAAACATGTCCCATAAACCGTAAAAAAACATTTGTCCACACCATTAACTTAAACATTTGTCCACCACAACATAAAGAAATGAACTAGGAAATCATTCATTGGCCACGACCACGACCACGACGACCACGGCCCCGTTTTGGAACACTACCTTCACCACCACGACCACTGCTGTTACCTTCACCACCAAGACCACTGCTGCTACCTTCACCACCACGAGCACTACGAGTCCTCTTTTTATCACTTTTATCTTGGCTTGTGCATCCTTAATAGATTTTTCTTCCGCCTTTACTTCAGCCTGAAATTGCTTGAACATAGCTGGGCATCCTCATTGTCAACATTGCAAGCATAGTCAATGTGCTTGCTTTGCACAGGTTCTCCTCTGTCTTTCGCGGTAGCATTGATTCGCACCGGGTACACCATTCCTTCCCTATCAAGGATTTCCTGAGTCTTCCATAATCCGTCCCTCAACTTCTTCACATTAAACGTCTTGGTTAGTCGACCATCCTTCTTGTCAAGAACATCATCCTTCTGAACTTGACTCCAACCGAAAAATTTCTTGCTCAATTCGTAAATCTTCCCGAAAGAAATGGCATTATCGAATCCCTCGTTAGGATCGCTTTTCCATCAACCTCGAGGCCTAGAATTTTTGAGCATCATCTGGAGTTATCGCCATCTCACCGAATGAGAATAACATAGTATCGGTCTCTCCGTGGAACCTCTCACAAAATGCAGAGATGGTAACTTTATCATGATTAATATTCGAACTCTCCACCGCAGCAACAACCCGGAGTTCCTCACAATCACTTTCACCTCCTCACATTCCAAGTCAAGATTCCAAGTATCCATCACCGAACACGAAGCTTGGAGCCTCATGAGACGGATGGCATGCTTGTGATCCTAAATACCAAAAAAAAAAAAAATGAAAAGAAATACAAACACTTGATGCGAATTTAATTAAGATAGTTACACACTTGAATAAATAACAATGACGAATTAAGATTACTTACGATAGTATTATGGACCGTACATGCCCATGAGTGTTTGTATCCAAAAAGAACATCTCCACCATCCGTTTGGGGTCCCTTTTGAGGCTCACCTTCTTTCGAGTGAAACCATCAAGTGTTTGGGAGGCATGTGAGAATCAGTAGGTTTAGTGATCACCCTCTTCTTCGTCCCGGTTGAAGTTAGGCCGAAGCTTCGGTGGCTTGAACAATATCTAGAGTTTGTTCTCCTTCTCCATCTTCATCTCCTTCTTCTTCTTCTTCTTCTTCTTGTTCCTCTTCCTCTTCAACAATTTCATCTTCGATGATATTCTTACATTTATCTCCATTACCATCATCATCATCACCATCATCATTACCTCCTCCATCCTCAGGCATGTCTTGATCACCATCATCATCATCATCATTGTTACCTCCTCCAGAAGCCGGATTGGTTTCATCAACATCATCATCATCACCTCTTCTACCAGATGTAATTGATTGGTCTTCATCTGGAGTCTCATCTGAATCATTGGGTTCAGATAGTGGTTCTAAGACCATTGTCGTTCCCGGCACAACATATACCCCTCGATGTTTTGAAGACAAGAGTTTATCACCAACACGAGGAGGGTTTGAAGGAGGACTAAGAGCTGCTTTCTTATTTGTCATTCGCAATCTGAACAAGAACAATTCAGAAAAAAAATATTATAGGCCGGCAGGTTAGACATATACAATATATCCGGCGGAACAATGGCCGGAAAGGTCGACCAAAAGATGAGTGCCGGCTAAGACAAAGCGGAAGTGTATCATCAAAATAGCCTTCCCGCGCACAAAAAAAATATAGGATTTTTCATTAAACTCGGTGGAAAGGTCCATTTCCCAACACATCGTAATGTGGCCGACAAACAACCGAAATGGTTTTATATAAATACCCTTAGGACTCAAAAATTCTAGGCATCAGAAACATTCTAAACAAGTAGCCGGAAGGGTAAACAATAATAATTTGCGGCTTCATTAAAAAAAAAGATAGGAATGGTATACGGATGAATAACTCCGCTGCCCCTACTAGTAGAAGTTACTGAGAAACTTACAAACTAAGCAAGTTCTTCAACCTTATACCCTCCCTTACCAAACCCTAACTATGAAATCCCTTAAAGGTCGATAACAAAAAACTTTTTGGCGTCGAATCGCCAATTCACAAATTCGAATTTTCTGACCTAATTTGACATGCAAACATGAAATCGAAGTACTAGAGTGAGTTTAAACAAACCCTTACTTTCTTAATGAAGCGCACCATTTCACGTGTTTCAGCGGGTTCAATTCTTCTTTTTTTTCAACTGATTTTTTCTTCACTTTCTTAGCAACCAAACTTGCAATTCCAGGGTTATATTCATTGGGTTTTCGATTAGTTTCTTTCATAGGAGTTGCCTTCTTCTGTGGTGGATCCATTGATGAAGACTAATCGGAGTTTTCGAATCGACGATTTAAACGAATTGATCGACGAGTTTTGGTGGTGGTGGGGGTGATGGAGCCGGTAAGGTAGAGGTGGAGGAGAAGAAGAAGATGAAATGAAGAGAATGAAAACTGATTTAGGTAGTAATTAGAGTTATAATGTGAAAGGGTAATTTTATAACTTTACCCATTGACCTCCCCCTTTGCTCTTAAAAAAGAGTCCCTTTAAAATTGGGTATACCCCAATCAAGCCTGGAAAAAAAAATGTCAAAACAGATATATTAAAGTTTTCTTTGAGATTGACAACCATCCTATAAAATCTAGCATTTCGTCTTTGCCAGCAGTGCTATTCTGCACGAGTTTGTGGGGTATCTACCCGTCCAAGTGGCTTTCAAACCATTAGATCACAAAATCCGGACATATAAAATCCGGACATGGAATCTTAAAGCCTTTACAAAAAGTGGTGGATCCTAAACTAAAACTTGTAGGTCAAATTATTTTGAGAATTTTGATAAAGTACCCGGTATTTTTGGTACCTGCAAAAAAATACCCCCGACATTTTAAATTTGTTTAAGTGCCCTCACAGTTAGTTTTTCCATCTAGTGTTAGTTAAGACTAGTTTACTTTACGTATTTACCCTTTATTTATTGCCATATATTAATTTTGGTTTTTCCTATTTCCCATCCCTATTTTTCCTATTTCCCATCCCTTTAACAATTTCTAAAACCAATTCACTTTTTAATTTTGGTTTTTCCTATGTACCACCTATAAAAGTCAAATTGAGTCTTACTATGACTATTACCATTTTATTTGTCTTCTTCTTCGTTAATCCCTCTTTCTCATTAAACAAAACCCAAAATTAAATCCCTCTTTCTCATTAAACAAAACCCAAAATTATAGTGCACATATTTTTTTTTATCTTTTAGAAGAACTAATCAGTGATTAACCGGTTATGGAAGATTCTATCATTGAAAATCAAGTAGAAACCAAACGAATTAGGTTAATTCTATTGAAAACCTATTACATAAACAAAGGTTAGATGCTACTAATTATCTTAATCAGTTACCGGTGGTCAATCATTTTTAATCTTGAAATAGTTGGGGAGCTGGACTTATTTTACCTAGAAACACATCGATCAAAGATGTTACTTAGATTTTGCATTAAGTGGTATCTCTTTTAAAAAAATATGTTGAATGAGTTTTGAGGGCTATCTTAAAAATATGATCATCCAATTACAGTCACGGCACCAATTGCACTTGAACTACCCATCTCGTATCTACCAAAACAGGCTAATTAAATCACATAGACATAGTTAATAGTAGCACCATATACAGTAGGTTCTATTTAGATGGACATGCTTTGTAAGATTCCTAATTAGCAAATAGTCTATCAAGTAATCCTTTGAAACAGTAATTGAAGGTGGTAATGAATTAGGAGATGGAGTTGGAGAGGCAGTGGTCGGGAGATGGAGATGCTAGGTTTTATTGTTGGGTATAAATAAAAAGTCAATAGATGGTATTTAGGATATATGAAATTTAATATAGGTAGTACTTAGGATAACTGGGGATGGGAATTAAGTAGGATAGGAAATAGGAAAAATGGGTATAGGAAATAGGGAAAACCTTAATTTTTTAATTCATTTTTTAGGTTCCTCGAGTCTGGTTCAAGATCGTTAAACCGTTTTTCAGGTTCGTTACATCATTTCCCAAAAAGGGTTCATCATTTCAAGTGTTTTGGGGATTTTGGTTGTGGAAAATCGACCTTCTACAACATTTTTTAGGTTCGTCGAGCCCGGTTCAGGATCGTGACAAAACTTTCAGGTTCGACGAGCCGCGTTCAGGATCATTACACCGGTTTCAGAATTGTCGGATGATTTACCCTCCCCGCAAAGGAGATGTAATTCACGGGTAAATAGGACTTTTTATTGGAAAAATGATTGTCACCTAACACTTAACTGGATAAAATTTTCCTTTTAAATAAAACGAGGTACTTTATCAAATTTAAAAAAAAATAGCGGTACTGTTTTTTGTGCAATGTGAAAAGTTGGGGTACTTCATCAAAAGCTTTCCATATTTCAAAACGAAAGAAAACCCAGGTCTCAGTTTTGGGAAGGAATAAACGGGAACTATAAAAGAGTACTCGAAACAAACGAAAACTCATGGGAAAAAAATTATTATTTGCCAGAGGAGCTTAGGTGCTAATAAAATTAAATGCAAAGATTTGGAAGACAATAAAAATTAAAGAAAATAAAAGCTAAATGGAACGTAAAGTTAGCTTGCCCCCTTACGAAATAATTAGCTCCCCATCTGCTTCGGCTTCCTTGGCTGGTTCCTCATGAGGCTCGCTGGTAGGCTTGCACGGAAACCTGTTCAATTAATGTAGTACGTTGTTGAAGCTCAAGTTCTTAGGCTTCCAACTAGTTTCTTACAAAAGTACTCTTTATATCTAATAATAAAAATTACTAATAAATACTCAAGATTACTAATTGCAAAAGTACTAATACAATTTTATCTAATATCTTTTTTAGAATTGTCGGATCAAAAGTACTCTTTTATCTAATATCTTTTTTCTAATTATGATCTCAAGATTATAAAGATCTATGATGTAAGATCAAAGGGTTAAAAGGTACACCTTTACATAAGTCGTCACGGGGGTGGGTGACCTCGTCACACCATGACTCAAATAGAAAAAAAACATTTTCTTAATATATTTTTGATTCAAATCAAGTTTTTGAATATAATTTTTTGGTTGATTTATATCAGTTTTCATACCAAGATTCATTCCGGTTTCTTTATCTTTCCCGATAATTTTTCAAAAATCTGTTCAAGTTACTATTAGTTTATCCTAGAAGAAAAGCTATGGCTAATAATTTATCTACTTCAGCTGTCTTAATTTTCCTGACCATCCTTTAGTATAACAAATTTGGTTTTGACAAAGTCAAATTCAACCAATTTCTTACTATGATGCGATCAGTTTGAGTTAATTTTTGTTTCAATTGATTTGTAAATGGTTATGTTAAGAATTAGTATTAGAAATTATGATTGATATTCCAAACTTGAATTCAAAGTGAATTTGTTGGAGAAAGTTTGATTGTTTTAAACCTCCACCACCCAACTTTGCTTACCACTGTTTATTTCATTTCGATGATATTAGTTTTTTTTATTTTTTTATTTTTTTATTTTTTTTTGAAGCATTATATTAGTCGTTCACGGGGACGGTAGCAAGGGTGGCTTATCTAGGTTGTAGCCCACCCCAAAATGTGTAAAACCTTGTGTTGGACATTGTAATTGGTGACAAAAAAATATTTAGCTCCAGTAAGTTTTGAATTAGCCCATTAGTTACAAGAAAACCCCATGGTTAAAAAGTTGTAGTTGAAGTTTTGTTAGTAATTAGTAGATAGTTTGAAAAGTAGAAGTACTGTTCTGCTAGAACAATATTGATACAAAAAATGAAACACTAATCAGTTTCATTTTCGATACATTTGCCTCGCGATTCTTCATCATGATACGGCGTTTAAACCCATACTAGATTGAGTGGTGTTATTGTGATTGTTGTCCATTTTCTTAAATAAATAATGAAAAGAAACTCTAAAAACTTTGCTATACAAAAGGAAATAAAAATTTGTGTAAGTGATGCAGTACCAACTTTCTAACTATCAGGTTGAAAAATCAAATCCTACTACTTACGGACTAAGCAAAATAGAAGGATCATAGGAAGTGTAGGCAAATGGAAGTGCTTCATCATATTGTATTTCATAGAGTTCAAGTGAAAGCAAACATTTTCTTAAAGATTTTTTTGAGTGCTTGATCCTCGTAAGACATTTTCATCCAAATAACTTTGTAGTCCCATCAAAGGGAGTGTCTTTTTTTACAAAACCTTCACATGAATCTTTGCTTATTGTATCTCGTTAACCAGAATGATTTGTTTTGTACTTTCTCGTTAATATAAACTGCGGAGTTAGCATTCATAGAGTAATATGTCCACTTAAATGACACTCAAAAAAAAATAAAAAAACTATCAAAAAAAAAAAAGACACTTTAAAATGTTTTTGGTCTAATATACGAGCCAACAACATTTGTAAGGTAGTTAGCATTAATTTCTAGTTAATATCCGGCAAAAGGTTGTCCCTGTAATTTAAAGACTCGATTCCCTTATCTACGATAGACTGTTCGAAAAAGTGATCCTGGCATGGTAGTAATTCGTCTACTAGGAAAAAATAAATTAGCCCCCCGAACATAAATTCCTGGTTCCGTCGCTGGTTGTTCATTTCATTAATCTATCCGTTTTCTTTATTTATATTGGGTTGTTGATAATAGACTATTTATGCCCTTAAGAAAATTCTTTAAACATTAATTGCTATTAGTGCATTTCAAAATAAACTTATGGTTCTAAGACAAAATTTGAGGGTATTGATGGTAGTTTTATGGTAAAAATATAAAAATTATCAAGTAATGTGGAACAAAAAAATAACCCTAAAAACTCATTTAAAATGGAACGGAGGGAATATAAATTTGTATCAAATTTATGTTTTAACCTGAGACTAATTTATTGGGTTGTCGACTTGTCATGACATATTGCAATTTTACTTTAAGGGAGTTTTAGGTAATGGGACAGGTACTAAACATGGTTGCTAATTCTTTCTTTACTATTCTTTTTTGTACTCGTTACGTAGATAATTGAAAGAACTTTTCAAATACATAAATTTTAAGAAAATCTGATGTATATTTTGAAAGATATTAAGTTTTTAAATTTTTTGATCTATTTTTAAAATAATGGCATATATATAAATATGTAAAAGATGGGGACAACTTAGTAATTTAAGAGGTCTCCTACCAAAAAGAGCTCTTTTGTTTATATTAGTATAAGATAAGATAAGATTGGGTTGTTGGTAATAGTCTTTTTGTAACTTTCTTGCTTACCAGTGATATCCTATATATTTTTATATTTGCTAATCAAAAATAAAAAAACTGCACTTTAGGGCGACTAAAGAATTAGGGCGACTTTTTATTCCCAACCCATATACACCGTTAAGGGATGTCCAAAAACGCGAGAGAATACGTTAATGCCCTTACACAATCTAAGCTATTTTGTTCCCGATTATAATAACGCAATCGGAAGCTTAGTAACGATATTATACTACCGATTATATCGATTTTGTGCCAAGCGGGTATCTTGCTTCTATAATAATCGGTAGGAAAATAACCTCACTAGACTACCGATTATAGTAGCTCCTAAATACCCAAAATTGGTGATTTCGCCAAGAAAGAAATTTGGGCAACCGTATAATCGGAAGCCTTATTAACTACCGATTATTCTAGTTCCCAAATTCGAAAAAAATGACATTTCGCAAAAACAAAATTTGGGGAACCGTATAATCGGTAGGTTATTAGCTACCGATTATACTCCAACTACCCGCAAAAATGTAGGTGATATTGTTATGAATTTCAAAATATTTATGAAAATCGGAAGTTTTAATTGTTGATCTAACTACCGATTATGCTCCAACGGCTAGTTCGTTCAAAATAAACTAGCCGTGCCTCGAAAAACCAAACACACCGGTAGATAATACATATTGACAAACCTCCGATTATTTTGAAGTAACCGTTTTTTTTTTAAAAACTAGCCGTTGGGTACTTTTTGCTATAAATAGAGACCTATCTCTACCAAACTTATTCACCCATCACATTCAATCTTCCTAAATCGGTTACCCATCACTTTGGAACACTAAAAATGGCTACAACTCCGTTCAATAATATAGAAGATGTTGCTATTGTCAGAGCACACACCACTCTCACAAAGTACTCCGTTGAGGAAGCGCAATGGGTGACCGATGTGAAGACCCAACAAGAGGGCCTTACTTTGGGGATGATCAAAACACCAATGCTTGGTGGAAACAGTGTTTAAGGTTTTAAAGCACTAAGCGGAAATCGTTATAGGAGGACGCTCCCGCAAATAAGGGAAAGGTACGCATATTTATACAATGAATGCATGCTGAGAAACGAATCAAAGCTCGTAAGGACGCTATGCCAAACGAAGACCGAATGAGTAGAGTAAGTTTGTGAATCAATAGGCCTCTTATCAAAAATTATTTATTTGGTTATGATTATTCAACAACGCTAACTTATTTTAAAAATTGTTTTCCAAAGTATACTTTGGGTGAGTAATCACGAATTAAGGTACGGTCATGAGTTTCGCACGAGGACTGCTACACTCTCTTGAGGAAGTTGAATGGCAATTCGCCCAATATAATTAAACTCGTAGAGAATCCCTAGGCGATGTATTGAACAATTTTATGTGTTTTACTTCTATTTTATTTCAACTACATGTATGTTTTTTCGATTCAATAAAATGAGTGACTTCTAAACTTTGGTTCAATTTTGAATGGGTGTGGAAATAAGGATTTTAGAAAAAACTCATTTAGGGGCAACCTATAATCAGTAGGTTTTGGAACCTATCTTCCGTACGATTATGGCTACATCCAAATCACGAACCACATGGTTAGGCCTGGCTTTGTACCCTCTTAACCTATGGATTCGGCAAGGGTTCGATCAGGGCTCCTTACAATCGGTAGATTATTAAGTTGAGTAGACTACCGATTATGGTAGATTTCAAATTTCCTACAATGAAGGATTTTAGAAAAACTCATTTTGGGGAAACCTATAATCGGGAGGTTGGGTAACCTATTTGGCTTCCGATTATGGCTAAATCCAAATCACGAAACCACATGGTTATGGTCGGCTCGCACCCCTCAAAACCTAGGGAATTTGTCCAATGCTCAATTTGGGGCTTCCAATAATCGGTAGGTTATAAGTAACCATTTCTACCGATTTTGGGTTACTCAACAATCGGTAGCCAATTAGGTGGTATTACCTACCGATTAATAACCGTTTGACGATAAAACCAAAGTCGACCTAAATTCAAATTCATTTCATTTTCTTTTCAACTTCAACTTCAACTCCTCTTCTCCTCTTTCCTTCCGATTGCAGAGAGGAAAACTCTCCCCCTCTCCTCGCTATACATCGTTCATCGTCGAATCGAATCATCGTCGATTATTGTCTATAAAGATGAAAGAAACTAACGTAAGAAAGCTCGAACCAAAAACGTAGTGCGCGGTGAAGATCCGAATATTGGATTGCATGCCCGTAATAATGAGGTTTTAACTCACGAACCCGAAGAACACGAAGACGATGAAGTAGGCGATGCGATAGCCAAACTCTCGTGCAACTTCAAATGGCGCTGATTAGGTAAGATTCTACCATTAATTTGGTTTATATTGCTTCAATTAGACGAATCCATGTTTTTTTAAAGGGTTTTCGGTTATTACCCAGAATCGGTAGGTTAGGTATTGTTCTAAACTTCCGATTGTGGTCGAACTCTTCATTTCACGAGAAAATTTGTTATATTGGTGTTAAAAATTTTGGTATCCTACCGATTATATAACGTTTTTCATTACCGAGGCCTAATTCAATCATAATCAAAAGCTAATTGTGATTTATCCTTCCGAATAAACTAGGGAAGAACAAGTATTAGAGACGCAATAATCGGGTGAAATATTCTATAATATCTTTCCGATTGTTTAGGCTAACAACTTGATTTGTTTCTGGATACAAAGAGACGCATATTCGGTAGACATTAGTTTTGTTAGGCTTCCGATTGTGTGGAATTCGGAGGGTTATGTTGAACTTTAGATTCCGATTATTGTGTGTAGATAAACATATTCGAACACCAAAAAGTTTATTTTGTTTCCGATTATACGTATTCGGTAGCTTTAGGTGAACTGATACTTACGATTGTGAATAATCGGAGGCAATTTGTTAAATCAACCAACCGAATATTTAGTTTCATAACCTGTTGTACTTTTTGTTGTTGTTTAGGGATAGGCGAGGTAAAAACATCCAAGATGCAATTGTCTCGGCTAGTGCAAGGAAGGATAGGCGTCAGTAACCCGACAAACTAGTGCAAGGAGAGCTAGGATCGCTAACGCCGCTTCAAGTGGTCAAGTTGGAACTCAACAAGCAAGCCAAGAAGTCATTTCAACCTAGTGCCCCTCAATCGAACCGGTTCAATCAGGTGTTCAACCAAGTGCCTCTCAATCACAACCAATCCAAGAAGGTGTTCAACCAAGTGCCTCTCAATCACAACCAATCCAAGAAGCTGTTCAACCAAGTGCCTCTCAATCACAACCAATCCAAGAAGGTGTTCAACCAAGTGCCTCTCAATCACAACCAATCCAAGAAGGTGTTCAACCAAGTGCCTCTCTATCACAACCAATCCAAGAAGGTGTTCAACCAAGTGCTCCACCATCACAACCTTTAAATTGAACAAGTAGAAGAAGTAGGACAAGCCGAAAAGAAAAATCCTCCTCGAAAGAAAGCGAAACACCTTGTCGAGAGATGAACCGAAGGTGAAGGATATTCCAAGGTGTAATCCTTGGCTCTTAGGAGGATGGAGGACAATTGTTATTTGGATACAAAGAATCTGGGCCGCAGAAATATATGGCGAGGTAATGATCGTATCCATTTTATTAACTTATTATGTTTTTCTCTGTAATACTTTTAAGGGTTGTAGTTTTAGGTTATTCTAATTTTATTTTTTAACTTGTCATGTGTTTAATAGTATCATTCCGATGCGGTTCGTTTACTCAAAGCGACCGCCGCACCAACAAAAATGCTAGATTGGCCTTTGGAGGATGAATGTGAAAGGTTCAAGACCATTATTGCGAATTCAGGGTTGGCCAATGCTGCATGAGAACTCAATGTTGGAACATGACCGGGTGGCTATATCGGCGTTTGTGGAGAGACTTTATCCTGAGACCGACACCTTCCATATGCCGTTTGGGGAGATGACGATAACCCCAGATGATGTTGAGCAGATCACTACACCATTTTAAGGGATTCGCAACCTAGGTTTGCAACGGCACTAGTGCGGTTGCGAAATTTTTGGTTGCTATTTGCAACTGATATTTTTTCGCAACGGATGGTCGGTTGCGAATATTGCAACCTCACACACAAGGTTGCGACCTAATCGCAACTACGACGGGTTCAAGCGTGAACCACGTGCGTGGTCGGGAACACTAGGACTTATAAACACGCCCTGGTCAAAATTTGGTCAAGTCTTCTTCATTTGTTTTCCACCCGTCACCTTATCTCGCTTTATCTTTCCTTCCTTCGAGTTTTCCTTCTCATTTCTCTTCTCACATGACCACATTTTTATTTTTCACTCTCTTTCATCTCCTCTTTTTTTTTTCGATCTGCAGCTCTTAAGAGTGAAGAACCCTAGTTCTACCGAAATAGAAGAAGATTCGAAGAACTCTAGAGAAGCTTTTTCTTCTCTTTTTTAACCATCCCATTTTGGCGCATCTCACTCAAAAGATGACGAACTGGGGAGAAGCAGAAAATTAGGGTTTAGGTTATGAATTCAAGTCAAAGAGGAATAATGAAATCGATGAATTGAGAAGGGTGTTGATGAAGTTATAAACTTTATTGGTTAGAGTTTCTTGGGGATTGAAGAAAGATGAAAGCGGTGGAAGTTGAGTTTCGGGTTTCAGTAGATGAAGCGAAACAAATGGACAACAAAAAGATATCGAGAAAATAATCGATTCGGGTTTTTATTTGTTTTTTCTGAGGTAATTGTTAATCTCATTCATTTAATTTTGGATTTAATTGTTCTTTGATTTTTGTTGTTTCCGAAATAGTTTTTGAAGCTTAAGATTTTGTTGTTCTTTTTATTTATGTTTTTCTTAAATCTATTTTGTTGGATCCGATTCCAATTTACAACTTTGAGATTTTGTGTTTTATTTCTCTTCCTATACTAGTTGCATAGACGATGTTAGTAGAGCTCTTTTACAGTAAAGATTTTGTTTTATTTGTAATTTAAATGCATGGGTAAATTTTAATTTCGCTTCTATGAATTCTTAGGTTTGAGGTTTTCTTTGCTTTAGTGGGTGGAGATTTTGTTGAGGGAGGTTGGCTTCGGGTGTTAGTGTCTTTGCTTTTCGTTGTTTGTGGTGTAATTTGATGGTGATCTTTGGGTGGCTGAATGAATTGATAACCAATTAAAATTTTCATCTCCTTTCTCATTTTTAATTTCATCATGACTTTTAATATACCATTCGCTAAATTATTTGTTGCAGGAACAAAGAACTTGAGTTCCATGATGGAGAAGCAAGGATTCCAAATTGTAGTTCGCTTTTATGCTAATGTGGTTCCTTAGAAGTCCCCAAGTGGATCTACGCAGGTGTAAAGGTTTTTTCTGTTCTAATTTCCCGTTTTTTATATTCCATTCTCTACAAATGAAGCTTTTAAATCACAATACATTCTAAATTATCAAAGATAACATGTAGTCGCACGCAATCATTACTATTTTTCATGGAAGCTAATTGTGTCTAGTTAAGAAACGTTTGATTTTACTTTATAGGAAACCTAGTCTCCAAAGATTTATGCGACTCCTTTCCTAACCTGCGAGAAGAAGAGAACTTTGATTAACGATTTCGAGAGGTTTAAGTTCATGCTTGCCAAAATCAAGGTATATTCATGTTGCTTTATGTTGCGTCTTTGTGGGTTTTACTTGATAGATTTTTGGTTATGCACGATTATATCCATTCTTGAGATTTGTGGTTGATTGCGAGAGGGTGGTTTGATTAGACCGGAGCTATCCAAGTTGAAGAAGTCTGCAACTCAAGACAATGATTAGGTCTTTGCATTTTTCCAGGGATTACTTATGCTCTCGTAAATAATGGGATCAAAGCATTGTTACGATTACAAGATGATTTGGGGATGTTTTGCGCTTATCTAATTCTAATCAAGAGTATCTTTCTGGATTCTGCTACTAGAATCTCCCTTTATCACGTTCCTTGAATCTCCCTTTATAAATTCAAGTTAGGATTTAACTCAGTTGAGAATTTGATTGGAGTCCGATAATGTTATTGGGTCGATGATTATAGAGAATTAAAAGGGGTTGTTGTTGATTTATCGATGGGAGGTTATTCTCGATGAAGAATCACAAAACCGGGTAATTTAGGTTTCTTTAATTAACTTTCTGTGTAATTAGATGAAGTTATAATAGATTAAAATACAACTATTTTAGCCGATTCGATATAAATACAACTTCTAAAAAACTCTCTTTTGATTTTATTGGCTTTCTATAATAGATTAAAAAAAAATATATAGAAATTTGGGATGAAAAGTTAACTTTATGAGCTTTTGTTTCCAGGGAATGCATGATCTCTTTAAAAAAATCTTTATCCGCTAAAAGATGGCAGTTCCACCGATTCATCGATAAGATTTTTTTAGTTGCAGTTACTAAAGCCTTGAGAAGGTGCGGTTTAATCAATGGTTCATGTGCAAGGTGTTCTATTTATTGTTTTTCGTTTTGATAATTGGGTGTATGGTGTATTGACTACATCTATTGTTTTTGTTCATGATGATTAGAGATCGCTACGCACAGTTGTAGCCCATGTACGCACCCTAATGAGCTTTACTTCTAATCAGCTGCATCAAGGTATGACACTTATGTTTGCTTGGGTTTTTGATAACTGAGTTTCTTCTCAGTAAGAAGCTATATTGAACACACAAACATCTCCATTAGACTAAGGAGTGAGTTATCTCTGTATTCTCTTTGTGATTTCCTTCACTTTTATTGGATTTTGTGCTTAATACAATAGATTGCAGAATTTATGTTGTACTCTTGGTACAAACATATCGTATTTTTAGTGCACTTTTCACTTTCAGTGATGATGATAAAAACCATACCAATATGAGTCGGTCTTTTGCATGGTGTTGCACGGATGATTGTTAATGGTCGGCATGGTCTCGGCGGTGGGAATAATCTGCTGCAGATTCCAAGTTGAAACCCATTGTAGCAAATTTTGGGAGGGTTTTATGTAGAGAAGAGATCTGCAGGTGAGTAATTACCTGGTACAATCTCTAGAGAAGGTCATGTTTAATTTTCATGGTTGATTACTTTCTGTGACGTGAATCTTTTGGATTACAAACTTTTTGCCACTTATATAATCTTTGCGTCTACAATTAACCATGGGTTGGCTGCTAAGTTCTAAATTATTCTTAACTTAGCTTCTCGCTCTTGAACCCAGACCGAACTCGGCTATAGATTTATCCAAATGTGCATTATAGTTATATGTTTTTACTACAAATTATATAGACAAGTAATCCCTTTTGTAAGTCCTTCGAAGCTAATTCATTTTGGGGCCAATTAGGGAAGAATCGATCCGGGTGAATCATCTCCAGGAAACTTAGCTTAAGTTGAACCATTGGACATTTCGAGCTTGAGCTTTTTGGTGTTGTTGGACTCAATATGCAGATATAGTGCCCACATTATTAGGCTGGATGGTTGAGTAATACATGGCTGTTTTAGTTGAATTTAGGTTGTAAAGTGTCTCTTAGTGTCACAAGTGTACGAAGTTAATTAATCCTTATAGATGTCATCAATGAAATAAATTACATTTTGTATATATATGGAAATGATGAATATGGGGAACTGGGTAATTGCAGGGGGGAAATGTTGGGGAAATGGATTTTGACCAGGTCAATGAAGACTTGACCTTTTTTTCCTGTTGCAAAAATTTTGCAACATCTCTAACATTTGCTAAATTAAAACAGAACCAATAACATTTTAGTTAAAGGGTAGGGGCATTCCTGTAATTAGAAACAGCTTAGCAACGGCAGACCTTGGTTGCGAATAAACAGGGTCGCAACGGCACTAGGACGTTGCGAATCTCCGTTGCTGACCAAGAGTCGCAACGGAGCTTATCCGTTGCGAAAAAATGCAACACCGTGTTTTGAAACGTCAACCTGCCGTTGCGACCCCGGTCAGCAACGTCCAGGCTCCGTTGCTAATCCCTAAAAATGGTGTAGTGAGATTCTTAAACTCCCCGTCCATGGAAAGGGTGTTAGGGCTGAGTTCACTAAGCAGTTGGAATGGAGGAATCTTTATGATCTGACTAAGAAGTGTTTGGGTTGGGATGAAGAAACATCAACAACTGAGTTCAAAAGATGATGAAGTATAGAACTAGACAGTTCAACATGGGTACTCGATGGATATGTTCAAGGGAACCAAGGAAAAAGAAGAGAAAGGAACTTTAACTGACGAGCAAGTCAACCACGCGGCCACCGCATATCTCCTATGTGTATTGGGATGTGTCATTTTCCCCAATACCAGTGGAAATCGGGTCGACGCCAACCTTTTACAACTTCTGGATCCTCTCGACAAAGTGCATGAGTACTCTTGGGGCACGTCATGCCATGCGTGGTTGATGGAAAAGTTGAGAAAGGCGTCGAGGGTTGGAATTAGCCAAGTGGTAGGAACGTGAGTCAAGCGGTGTATTGTTTATTAACTCCACATACTTGGTTATTTTTTTATTTTTTTAATACTATTGAAGAATCAATTTCCTAATACTTGCAAAAATGACATTATAGACTTGGATCTACGTCCACTTCCCTATCTTGGGATTGGCCATTGAAAACCCGGGTGGGAGAAAGGTGACCCTATAGGAAGAAAGTACGTCTTCGATGACAACCATTCTAGGACGAAGGAGCATCAGTTGATTCGTTTGAGGGAGATTTTGGACTCACTTAATGCCCAAGACGTATGCTTTGATCCATACAAGGAAGACCGAGCTACTCTTGGACATATCGCTGGCCTCGGTCCGATTTGGCACTTTATTTTGGACCGTTGTGGCACCCCACGGGATATGTGATGTACAATGCCTCAAGGGTGATGCGACAACACGGTTTTGTACAAGGTATACCAAAGGAGGAAATCCATGGCAATTTCACTTTGGTTCTGGAGCAATGCGAGTCTGATAAAGATTCTATCACGGTGGTTCACAAGGGTTCACCATCCTGTCAATTCCATTGGGATAGAAGGCATTACTTGATCAACCAAGGAAGGGCAGCCAACCAAGGTTTTGAAAATGCTCCCAACTACATGGATTGGTACCGTAATATTTCTCATGTTCGTGTAATCCGTGATCTTAAAGCAAAGCCAGCTTCGTACAAGAGTATCCTCAAAGAGAAGCCTGCGGGTTTTGATAGATTGGTACGTATTGTTTTGTTAATTTAGTTTAATATTATGGGTCAAAATAGAGTAATAACTGTTTGATGGTATGCTATGTTTTAAAAGCAGTTTGAACAGGTTCAAGCGTTTGTCGAAATGGTGCACTCGATTGTATAAAGGCCGGAGAGCCTGTTTCAATTGAGAAGATAAAAAACCACAAACAGTTGATTGACAACGTTGACAATGAGGAGTATGCATCTTAGTTTGGGAAAAATTGCAAAAGAAACCTACAACCAAGGTGAACAAAAGAACTCGGGCTTCATCAAGCACTCAAGTTGATGAAACCCATGATGATCTTGGTCCAAGTCGTAGAGCTAATAAAAATCGCAAAGTCAAAGCAAATAGGAACAAGTAAACTCTCGGTGTTGTAAACTCTCGATGTTTTTCGTTAACTTTATGGATAACTTTGTTTATGTTGGATTATGTCGTTTTCAAAGACTGTGTCGGAATATTAGTTGTCGTTTACACATTTTATGCATTTAACGATGACTCGCAAGCGAATCACATGAAGAGACATGAAAGTGTTGAATTTTGGAACACAATCGGAAGATAGGTTTATATATTAACCTACCGATTAAGGGATGTTCCAATTTTTAGTCGAATCGGTAGGGTTATACGTTATTAACCTACCGATTCTGGGATTGTGCAAAATATTTGGTCGAATCGGAGGATTGCTAATATACTTTTTCTCCGATTATCATGTGTAAAGAAAACCTCGTCTTCTCGTATCCAAACAACACCACATCGGAAGGTAAATGTGCACCTTCACTTCCTAGAATAACAATAATCGGTAGGTTTATTTGTAATGTTCCTTCCGATCGTTATAAGTAAAAAAATTGTTCTCTCAGTAACCAACCAACACCATAATCGGAAAGTAATTGAGCGCATTTACTACCGAATATTTGTAATCGGAGGTTTGTGGTTTCGTTAATGTCCGATTATTATACTAAAAAACAACTATGGTTTCGTAAACCAAACAACACCATAATCGGAGGATACGGTAATATATTGAACTCCGATTATGGCCGCATAAAAATCACGAACCACATGGTTATGCTCGGCTCTGTACACTCAAAACCTATGGAATTTGGCAAGGATTCGATTTGGGGCTCCTTACAATCGGTAGGTTTTTAAGTTGTTAACTCTACCGATTATGGTAGATTTCAAAATTCATCACATGAATGATTTTAGAAAAAACTCATTTTGGGGCAACCCATAATCAGATGGGTTTATAATATATTTAACTTCCGATTATGGCTGCATCCAAAACGCAAACCGAGTGGTTAAGGTGGTCAGTGTACACTCAAAACCTATGCAATATGGCAAAGGTTGGATCTGGGCTCGTTATAATCGATGGGTTATATAATTATATACCTACTGATTATGGTATATTTCAAAATTCATTACGTGAAGGATTTTAGAAAAAACTCATTTTGGGGCAACCCATAATCGGTAGTTTATGTAACCTATTAGGCTTCCGATTATGACTAAATCCCTGACTCAAGCCAAGTGGTTATGGTTGGCTCGCACCCCTCAAAACCTATGGAATTTTGGTCGGGGTTGAATATGGGGCTCCTTATAATCGGTAGTCTTACAAGTTGGATAACCTACCGATTATAAAAGAGATTATTCGCCGAAGTATCTACACAATAATCGGTAGGTAAAATATCAATTTAACCTACCGATTGAATGTTTACCTACCGATTATGGTGTTGGCTACCGATTATATAAGGGCATATTGGCCATTTCGAAAAATCGAAGATAAGGGTAGCTTAGATTTACGTTTGGGTGACCTTTTTTGTCTTTTAGTGTCGCCCCTAATTCTTTCGGGGTCGCCCCTAAAAGTGCCAGGATAAAAAAACGAATGAAAAGTCGAATGTCATTTTATTCATCACTTCTAAGGTAGTTAATCAAACCAGGTTTATCAAATTGATTTCTTGCAATATTAAAGGGAAAATTAGGGATATATTCCCCAAAATCGCCTGTCATTTTGGGGATATGCTCCAGGATTCCAGTTTTCGGGAATATATCCCAACCGTCCAAAATCTCATCCAAAACCGTTAAGTAGTCAACATTCGCACACACTTGGGATTATATATGCGAATTAAGATATACTATATACTAACATCTTTACAAGGTTCAGGAACATATTGAGACAGAAAAATCTTGAAGAAATTAGAGAAAGTTCAGACACATTTACGATAAATTGACTATTTAAAGGTTCCTTGACGGGAACCGATACTTTGGGACATATTCCAAAAACTGGAATCCTGGGGCATATACCCAAGATGATAGTCGATTTTGGGGGATATCCCCAATTTCCCCATGTTTTTACCCGGAATCAGAGTTTATATGCTTGTTTTTACTTTGGTTCCACATTTATACGCTTGTTTCAACTTTAGTTTCACACAATTAAAGAGTGGGTAACAGAGGCGGAACTACGTATTGATATGGGCTGGCTCAAAATCTAGAAAAACTCAAAATTTTACGGTGGTTCTAAATTTGGCCAAGAAAATTCATGCCTAATACATAGGATTAAGCCACCTCACCAATCCGATTAGTTTTCAAGCCATCTTCACCGATATTTTCCAGCTCCGCCACCGGTGGGTAGTATATTTTAATAGGCGAAAGAAGTGAAGTCAGTCATTTCTGTGAGACAAGCACATGAAGCATGGGCCTATCATGGTCATATCAATGTCTGTAAAATATACTAGTTATGTTTATTTAAAAAATTTGGACAAACAAAAATGCACTAGTTATGTCAAGAAATATTTAAAAGAAGGCAGTGAGACGAGCATGTCGACCATGGCCATACCAGTGGTTCCAATTTGATCTTTTATGTCGATACTAAGAAAAAGTTGTCGACACATAAATATCCTCAGTTGAACATTCCTTCTAGTACTACAAAAAAACAAAATCCTACGTAGAACAACCAGAGTTAGCAACAAATAAAAACCTAGGAGGCGGAACCAGATATTAGTATAGAGGGCCAAAAAAGAAAATTCTAATAAATATATAGATTTTAGTGGACTAAATGCTTAATATTGGTGGGCTAAATTTAAATTATAGGATAAAATCAAAAAATTTTATATGGTTTTTAAAATTTTAGGGGCTAGAGCCAGGGTTAGTCAACCCATCTCTCCGCCCCTATGAGGCCACAACAATATATCCATCTAGAGATATGGAATATATCGGAATTCCAAATAGCTAGCCACATCATCAGTGTGACCATCCTAGCATGGTTGCATATATATATATATATATTTTATTTTTTTATTTTTTTATTTTTTTTTGACATAATCCTTGTGTGTAGATGAATAAAACAATTCGTACGTTTTTTTTTTTTTTTTTTTTTTTGACAATGAAATTCCCTCTAATATCCAGTTTAGATTTCAACTACTAGTATCAACTTCTTTTTTTTTTTTTTTAACGTTGGTTCATTTGAGATTAAAAACGATATCCACAAATAATAGGCAAGTGATTGATTTCTTTTACCTCATAAATGAACGACAACATCAATTCAATGAGATCTGAGTAGTCCATTGTTTGCCGGGGCTGGCATAAAAACCCGACGCTCATAGGAACTACAAGGAATCGTTCGGTCGGTGATAAAGATGGTGGGGAATCGATTTTGGTTGATTTAGTGTTCATTTTCAGGTAAAGGTCGATGGGTTTCTCAGTTCAACTTTCTTAGTCTTTAGGTTTTTCTTCCTAGGCCTTTTGTCCTTGAGTTTACAGTTCCTTTTATCCTTTTCATTCTCTTCGTTTTGGGTTCACTTCCTTTGATTTTAGACCTTATTAATTTGATATTTTTAGTCTGATAAACGTTCCTTAGCCTGGCTTGTCTCTGGATATTGCTTTGTATCTTAATTTTGAGTTTTGGTACTGTGATTTCTTTTTCACAGTTGATTTTTTTCAGTTTTTGTTTTGTTGTCGTCTCTTTCACGACAGTTTTATGATGAAATTCCATTTTCTTCTAGCTGGAATTGATCGTTTGATCTTTAGTTCATTAATGGTACTTTTCTGTTTCGGCGTTAGGTTGTCGCCGGTATCATGGTCTTCACTGTAGCTGCAAGTATTCACTGTAGCTTTGTTGTGTTTGCAAGTAATCACTGTAGCTTGCTGTTATTGCAAGTAATCACTGTAGCTTTCTGTAGTTGCAAGTAAAATTGAAAAAGCAGAAATGTGTTCGTGACGAGCGGGGTGACGTTGACTAGTAGATTAGGTGTCTTTTTGCTTTTCCCATTTTTAACACGTATAGAGTTAGCCTCGGTGGTCTTTGGTCTTTTAGTTTTTCTCGCCCTAGATTGATAGGTCTTCTTGTTCTAGGCCTTGTTAGTGTTGAATGTTTTTACACATCTTTTGTTAATAGTTAGTAATGATTAATCACTAATAGGTCTTTAGGAAGCTAATCCGAATTTCGCGTATTTTATTTTGTGAATCTCATTTGTTGGCATTTTTTTCTTAAAAAAAAAAAAAAAAAAAAAAAAATGATTTCCCCACCATTCTAAACCACGCCCTAATCCTAATGTGGTCCAAGAGCGCATGTCAACGATGCCAGCCCAGGTAAGTAACACAAATTAAAGTCTCTTTTAAGTATTTTAGTCTAGAAATTTGCAAATTAATTCGAAGTGTTTATAGTCATTCCCACCGTACCAAGTTTAATTTAGAGCCGGTACCGTTTCATTCTCATAATTCCTTTTATTACGTCATCCACATCAACTCTCTTCAACATCCACTTCTAGATTAGCGAGTTTCTTCCCTGAAGTTTTCTATTAATAAACTTTACTCACCCAACTAGTTACTCAATATCTGTGGCCACTTTGATCCCAAGTACAATCCCAACTACAACGACCTTTTCAAAACCACCGTGAAAGCCCGTATGTGACCTTTTAAAATCTGCGTCAAAGCCCAAATTCTTACAGCAATTTGTCCCTTATTATTCAAGTCACCCAAAACGCTCAACCAATCCAAAAACCATTCTAAATCCAATATGAACATTCTAGCCTGGAATTGCCAAGGCATCAACAATCAAACTTCAATACAACATCTTCAGGATATAGTATCATTGCACAAACCCGAGATCCTATTCCTTTCAGAAACTTTAGCAAATGACCGACATATGTCAAATCTTGCGCGATCACTTCAATTCCAAAACCTAACCTCCGTTCCCAAAGTAGGTCGTAGAGGTGGACTATGTCTCATGTGGAACAACGTAAACATTCGGGTACTTCTCCAGTCCCAAAGTTATATTCATGTCATTATTACTCCCCCAGCTCCGGCACAACCATGGCTCTGCACAGGCATCTATGGTCCTCCTCATCCAGATGCGAGGACGGATTTTTGGCAAGATTTCCAAACAATCTTCCCAAACCATAACATCTCAACTCCTTGGCTCCTGATAGGGGATTTTAATGACATAATGGACCAATCAGAGAAAAAAGGCGGCAGACAAGTCACATATAGTCAGACTCAACCGTTCCTAACAATGATAGACCAAATGGGTTTCATCGATCTAGGATTTCGAGGAGATCCATTTACTTGGACAAATAACCAACAGGGTCAAGACAACATCATGGAAAGACTGGATAGAGCAATTGCAACCCAACACTGGATCACAACGAACCCTCATGCTGCAGTGACCCACCTTCCAAGGATCGCATCGGACCATGCACCCATCTTGCTACACACCAAAGCAATTGAATGGCAAGGGCAAAAAAATTACAAGTTTGAGCATCTATGGCTAACACATCCACAGCTCAAGCAAATCGTCGAATCCGCATGGACACAACAAACCGACTCAGATTCTGCCCTGGATCTTCAACTCAGGTTAATCACAACAGGACAAACACTAATGGACTGGAACAAAGACACCTTTGGACATCTTCCAAAGTTAATTCGCAATTCAACAACACAAATTAAGATGGCTCAACATCAATGTGCTATTCACATCGGAGAAGAACTAAATTTGTGGATAAATCGCGAGAAGGACCTGCGAAATCATCACCTAATTTTACTTCAATGCCATGCAACATACTGGCAACAAAGGTCTAGAATACAATGGCTCCAATCAGGAGACAATAATACAACCTTCTTTCATACCAAGGCAACCATACACCGAAGCCGCAACAACATAAAACAACTACAGGATCATCAAAACAACTGGGTCAGTGATAAGGATCAAGTCATCCACTCATCCTCGATCATTTCACAACTCAATATTCAGCCCCAAGCACAACGGGACGAAGAACTCTTTGAAGATGTAGCTCCACGATTGACACCTTTACAATGTGACCGGACTCTCGCAACCGTAATGTCAAAAAGGAAATCAAGCAAGCGTTGTTCTCCATCAACTCTGAAAGTGCTCCTGGTCCAGATGGATACACTAAAATTCTATCAACAAATCTTGCCAAACTGGAGGCAAAAAAACTGGTTCAAGGAATCCGGATATCAAAAAAGGCACCCCCGATCCTACGCCTAATGTATGCCGATGATTTACTCATCACATACACAAACTACCCAGAAAGTAGCAACCACCTTCATTGAAATTCTTCAATCATACGGTTCTTGGTGGTCAAATTATCAACGCAGCAAAATCAACCATCATTCACCGACCAAGACTACAACAACACCACATAGATACTCTTCACCAATTCTTGGCATGCCAACCACATCAATTCCACCCGTATACTTAGGAGTTCAATTCAAACACGGAGAACCTCAAGTCACATCTTTGAACCACTACTCCAAACGATTGGCACGCAAAGCTCAAGGATGGATCACAAAATGCCTTACCCCTGCAGGCAGACTAGTCCTAATAAAAACCTCATTAACACCAACCTCAAATCACCTCATGCAAACACAGATTTTCCCAATCCATATTCACAAACAAATTGATCGAATCACTAGGAATTTTTTCTGGGGTCATGATTCTTCGGTCCGAAAACTTCACTCATTAGGATGGAACAAGCTAAACAAGCCAATAGCGGAGGGAGGGTTGGGCATCAGGAAAAGTAGTCATCACAATAAAGCTCTTTTCATGAAAAAAATTTGGAACATTCAAGACCAGCCACATTCCATTTGCTCAAGCCTCTTCAACGAGAAATACCTCCACCATCGACCTATAATGCAAAGTACAATTTCAATACCTAGTACCGCAAGCCCGCAATGGAAACAAATGGCATCTCTCATACCAACTATCAAAAAGCATATATTTCACCAAATAGGAAATGGTTTAGATACCCTTATCCAAGCTAATTGGATACCTCACTTTCAAAACCTTGATCCAATCCAATGCGCTCCTATTCAATATGTCGCAGAATTAATCGACCCCATATCTCACAACTGGAATCACGATCAGCTAAACATCCTACCCAACGCTGCCACCCAACATATTATAAATATTCACCTTCCCCTTAACAACATCTCAGACAAAATTATTTGGCCCCACTCTAAATCTGGTAAGTACACCACAATGTCCGGCACAAATTGTCTAATCCAAAGAAGAAAACAACTCTCTCCCACAACCTCACCCCTCGACCCCTTCCAAACACGAAATTCTTATGGACCTTACCGTGTCCGCCAAAAATACAACTTTTCTTGTGGAAAGCTATAAATGAAGGTTTGCCAACCTTCTTTCTACTCCATCACATCAATCTCTCCACTTCCAACCTCTGCCCCCGTTGCAACTCTGAGCTTGAAACAACCAATCACATGCTGATTCATTGTCCAGTGGCTATGTCCACTTGGACCACCCTCTCCAACCGCATATCAACAAACCAACCCCAAGGTAACCAACAAACAATTGTCATAAACCACCAAACAACCATTTCTCAATTACTACGAACTCGAGCTAATACCTCTTCTATCACACCCTGTTGTTTCCTCTTGTGGTCTATATGGACAACCAGAAATGATCTAGTATTCAATCAGACACACTCCACCCATGACGACATCCCGGCAAGATCTTTCGCACAACAACATGAATTTGAATGGGCAAAAGTGACCTCCCCTCCGGTTCTCCCGGGGAGCTTCCTTGCCAGTTGACAACAAACACAACAAAATCTTTTACAACCATTCAAGTGGGTTGGAGTATCCCAACATCGTGATTGGTTTAAAATAAATACCGATGGAGCGACGGAGGCAACCGGGAATAAGCGGGAGCAGATTCATATGCGGGGAACTCAAGCGCGCAAACGGTTTTGGCTATTGCACAACCTCTAGGTATAACCACAGCGCTAACGGCGGAAACTTGGGCCGCAGTGATAGCAACCAGAGCAGCAAATGAAAGAAATTGGACTAAAGTCATATTCGAGACGGACTCAGAAAATCTTGTGCACTTCATTAAAACTCCAAAGGAAGCTCCATGGTATATCTCTGCAATGATTGAAGAAATCATACATCGAATGCGTCAAATCCCATGCTATGTTATTCAACATAATTATAGAGAAGGAAACCAAGCAATGGATGGGTGGCAAACTTTGCGGTGACGGCGGCCAAGCAAGAAACCTATCAACATCAATTTGGGAACAAACGAATCCGGTTTTCTTAACCAAATTCTTTTGAGCGACTCTATGGGAATCACATTCCCACGTGTAATAACAATTTAGTTGGTTTTTATTTTATTACATGCTTCAAAAAAAAAAAAATAGGCAAGTGAAATTGAGACAAGCATGTCAACCATGGGGTGATGGGCTCATTATCATCACTACTACAGTAACCTGGACGTTTAGATTTCAGTAATGGTATTTTCTTCGTGTGGGTGCATTTGGGAAACACAGAGTTGGCCCGGATGTACAGGCCACGCGTCGACCACTCACACTTCAACTTTAACTCCACCGCCTTTACTAAATTTCCTCCAATTCCACCTCACCAGATTTAAACCCTAACTTTCCCAATTCTATTCCTCGACTCCCTTCATCTCTAATCTAAACTCTTCGATTTCAATTCAATCTCATCAATGAAATGAGTTTAACATCTCAAAGTCCCACAACAAAATCTCCAATTTCAATCCTCAAAGACAAATTATCATATCTCATTTCTATCAATTCATCAGCAATTCTATATCCAGAAAAGATTTTTGAAAAAAGAAGAAGAAATCAGCTTCATCGTTATCGTTTTCGATTTGCAATTCATTGTCACCAGAAGTTATAGTTTCATCTTCATTCAAACAATTTGTTCAAAAATTTCATTACTCAATCTCCATATGTTAATGTGATTTTACCTGCCCTAGGTTTAGCACCTGGTTTATTTCTGTACTTAGAACAATCAAAATCGAAATCGAGGAGACGTGCTACTTTATCTTCGAACAATCAATCTAATTCTTGGTTTAGACACAACGATGTTGCTTATACCTGGTACGGCTGAAGGGAGTGGTGATAGGGATGTGAAGTCCTTTGTTAGACGGTGGTGCTTTCCGATTGTTATGAATCCTAGAGGTTCTGCTGGGTCTCCACTTGCTACCTCAAGGTGAAAATTTGTATTAATTTCGTTATTTGTATAAATACTTTGACTATAGATTATCTATTTGTTCTCTTTTGTCATCTTATTGTGAATAATCATGCTTAGTTCTTAACCTGCTGCTACTAGTACTACCCCAAATTGATAATTCGTGTTCATTTCGGTTTTTATATGTAAATATATGTCGACTGTAGAATGTAGCTGATCAATTTGTACTGATTTTTTATCGTGGTGAATTATGTGCGTATCATGCTTAGTTTTTAACTTGCTACTAGTACTAGGCAATGCGCATAGTAACTAGGTGTATCGTCGTTTTAGGTATTAAAATCGGACAGTTACATGTAAAAATGTCATTGGTAGGTGAGAATTGGATAAATTTTGAATTTGGTTTTGGTGCTCCAGTTGAGATAGAGATATTCAAACTATTGGGAATCAATTTGAGATAGTTAATGTTTTACACGTTGCACTGTGTTTGCTGTTAATTCAAAGTTTCAAACATTCTGTCTTGTCTTTTGCTGGTAGCAATGATATCTATACGGCTATACAGTTTACAATGGTGCTAAGCCAGGAAATAGATTGATGGGGGTTGGATGGGGTTATGGAAGTATCAGGGAGAACCCTCTGCTCTGTATGGCCAGTAGTTGACCAGGTTCCTCTTACAGATGCTGTATGCATTGACAATCCATTTGACCTGGAGGAAGCCACTAGGTCATCCCTGCAAACCATGGGTCTTCACTCCTTTCCCTTTACCTTGTTTTAATGTGTAGCCTAACTATTTCACAGGGTCCATTAGGCTAAAGCCGCTAAAATGCTACTGATACTTTCAAGCAGTCTTCCAAGGCAGAACAAAGAAGTTCGATGTGGAAAAAGCTCTAGCAGCCACCTCACTAATTGATTTTGACCAAGCAATATCTGTGGTTTCTTGTGGGTAAGAGGCGAGAGAATTGGTTGACAAAATGATGATTCCAACACTCTTTATTCAGGGCAGGCTCCCCATTCCAATCTGCATTGTCATGGTGCCAGGGTATAGCATTCGAGGTAATAAACTCTTAACAACCTAGAAACTAAATTTGTCAGTTGATAATTCTCGTAGGTAAAATTAAATTTGTCAGTAAACTAAATTTGTCACTCTTTATGTAATCTTGATACTTGTCTTCTTATGTCAATATCGTGCATTTGGCTCGAATTACTCAGCTTGCTATGGTCTCTGCTGGCTGTGTTACTCTCCATCTATAAAGCCCTTCAACTTAATAACCTACCCTCTAACTTAACCTTACCTGTGTTAGTTGAGTTTAACCCTAAGCATAATTGAGAACCCTAATCTTTCTTCATTATCTTTTCTAGTACTAAATAATTTGATAGTGCTACTTGTGGTAGTTGTGATGGGTAATACATAGTGGCTCACCAACTTCATTAAAAGACAGAGAGTCTTTTGTTCCCAGCACAAAATGAAAGACCAAACGAAAACTCATGTCTCGAAGAAGAAAAAAAGCAGAGAAAGGTTCTTCCAGAAAAATTAAATGAGTGGACAAAGTGACTTTTGACTTTTTTTTTTTTTTACTTTTCTGAAAAGAAAATGAAATTACAACTAAAATATACGTTAAAAGCAGAAAAAGCACCGGAATCAGTGGCTTTTTCTTTTTCATTTTCTACACCTAGTCTGTTTGCCCATAACCTAGGACTAGTGGGAAGTTATGAACTAACCATAAAACAAGCATGTTGGCAAGTAGTAATGCTATGAGAATCATCACATTCTCGTTCTTTTATAAACTATAAAGAGCAAACAAGCTAGAAATTCCCAAGTCCGGCCTTCCCACTGTTATCAAATTTTGTGTTCAATAAATCTCATATCTTTCCCTAAGTCGCGCTATATAACTCCATGATACGTAGTCTATAACTTACAGAGAAAGGGAATGGATATTATTCATGATGTTACACGGAGAGGTGATGTTGAGTCGCTCAGGAGAATACTCACTGCCGATCCAGCTTTTCCTCTTGCTGATGCAAAATTTACATGTTTCCGTCGAACTCCTTTACATGTAGCAGCTAACCTTGGTTATGTTGAATTTGCATCAGAAATATTGAGTGTCAATCCGCAACTAGCAATGGAGGTAGATTCGCAAGGATGTACTCCTCTTCACTTGGCTATTACAAATAAAAATGTTGAGATGGTGAGAGTGCTGATAAATGCCAACCCGAATGCTTGTGTTGTTGCAGATCAGAATGGAGGAACACCCTTACATCTAGCATCTGCTTGTGGTGTCCCAGATCAAAATGAAGGAACACCCTTATATCTAGCAGCCATGAGAAATGAAGTTAAGATTGTGGAAATGTTGATTCAAAGCCGCCCTGAAGCCATTCATCAAGTACTACCCACTACAAACGAGACAATACTTCACTTATGTGTACGACATGATAACTTCAGGGCCATGGAGAAGTTGGTTGACTACTTAATGGCTAACAGCTTGTCTCTTGCTAATAACCCGGGTGTAATCTCTGTAAACTCCGTCGACAGTGGTGGGAACACAATCTTGCATCTGGCGGCACAAAATAAGCGGATGGAGGTAAATATTATAACTTTTGTAGTGTCGAATTCAACTTGCACTATATAACACCCTCGCATTTTGTCTTAGAAATATAAGAATTTTTAGCAACTAATATTTAAAGACTTTTATCAAGGGCATAGATAAAGATTACATATCTTCATTCCTTACCATCTGTGAGAAAACCAAAACTATTAAGTAAACTTGGAGGGAGTATTCATTTCAAAGGAAGATAGATCGTTTAACAATATCAATTCAATTTTCTTTGTGCAGATGTTAAAATACTTTATGAAGAGTGATGTTATAGGAATTGATGTAAATATCAGAAACAATGAGGGACTCACAGCCCTAAACATGTTAGATAGAAAGGAAATGAATGACATAGGAATTAGTTGTTATGATTATAACACTAGAGAAGTTCGGAAACAAAGAGCTACATCAAATAATGAATCTCTAAAAGAGAGACTGAACACCATAGTGATTGTAGCAGCTCTAATAGCCGGAGTCTCTTTCCAAGCTGTTGTCAATCCACCTGGGGGTGTGTTCCAGGAAGACTCAAAGATTGATTCTGTTGCGGACCCTGTTATGTTTACTTATCATCTAAATAATGTTATGGGTCACTCTGGTATGTATCCAGGTTTTCAATTGTTTTATTTTGAAATAGGCCTGCCGCCACAGAAGACAACAAGAGGTAATATTACTGCAGACCGAGCAATAGAATGTAATATTTCTGCTCATTATGACGAGATTATCAGTTACAGAATTAATTTTGTTAAAGATCTACTAGTCGCTGCAAAAACCCTGGAATTAGTAACTAGGTCAATACTGTTTGAAAACATGTCCCTAAATTTAGCACCTGGTATAGTTCTGGAAGATGTATTGTTGACGTTAATTGCTTCCAACTACAGTAGTAGTACTACTATGGGAGGTGGCCCTGGTTCGCCTCCTTACCTAATACGTTATGCTGGGACTGCTATCTTGGCGTATAGATCACCAAAAGCTTACGAGTCATACATATTCCTTAATTCAATCTCACTTGTATTGTGCGGATTGGCGATTGTTGTAGTTACATTTGATGCTTTTAAAAAACTACTGTCTGGATTCGTGGCTTCAATAGTTGGATATCTGGAGGTATCGATAGCTGTTGCAGTGGCGTGCATCAGCTTAAGTTACGTGATAGTAGTCCAAACCATTGGTCCACCTTTTTACCTGCATCGTATACTACATCATAAACTTTCAACTACATTGGGTTGGGCTATCATGTTGCCAAGTTTCATTTTTACCTTAATTTACCACTACCACAAGCTTATTATGAAAAGGCGTTCCAGGCTTCGGCAATTTGCTTTTGATCAACCATTCTTTAAACAGTTCAAGGTTATTTTTGGCAGAGAATTTTGGTCCGATCTCAAATTATTTCTATTTTATGTGGCTTTTATCGGTGCTTGGCTTATTTTTCATAAGTCGGACTGGGTTTCCAGTAATCCGGTGCAAGAATACCTCTCAGTGTTAGTCGGAGAACACCTGAAGCCGTTAATGGGGTTCCTGTGATCAGATTTTTAACACATTCCAGCTGATCAACTTTTCTTGCGAATGGAGTTACTATTGATTAAATTCTTAGTTATGTTGTTTGGGTCCTGATGCTACTATTTGTTTGTCTGATCTATCAAAATGAGCTATTTGTCTGCCCCAGGGTGTGGGTATTGTATCTGTTCAGGAATGAAGTGTGGTATGCGGCTTTTATTTTTTTATTTTGGTTATTGTTGGCTATTAGCATGTATTTCTGGGGTTTGGTTTGAGTCTAAAATCGTGTACTTTCCTTATTTGTGCACTTTTTATGCGTATGAATAAAAAGGTCCGGTGCACTCGCTATTACTATTCCTTGCTTTGGTCTTACATGTTCATTTTAGGAACCTCCGATTGTTACTGTTATCATTTGGTTACTTTTGTCTTATTGGTTTTCGGACTGACAACAGGACAGCCCCGCCATTCTCTATTCCCAGAAGTGCAATGGCCGAAAGTCCATTTACAAGCCTGCCTATCTGTTCTCGTTTTCCTTCTGGCGTTATTAAAGACCAATCTACATTGTCTTGGTGCCAGGGCATTGCATTGGAGGTAATAAACTCTTATCAACCTAGAAATTAAATTTGTCAGTAAATTATGTGATCTCGATAATTTTCTTTTTATGTCAATTTTGTGCATCCGGCTCGGATTACTCAGTTTGCTTTGGTCTCTGTTGGCTGTGTCACACACCATGATTATAGCCATTCAACTTAATGATCTACCCTTTAACTAAACCTTACCTCTGTTAGTTGAGTTTAACCCTAAGCATAATTGAGATCCTAATCTTTGTTTAGTATTTTTTCTACTAATTTCACTTCAACCGAGAAGAATTTAGTATTAGTAGTGATTAGTGTGTAATGGTGACACATAGTGGCTCACCAACTTCATCAGAAGACATAGATAGCATAGTATAAGTATAGAATCTTTTGTTTCCTGCTCAACACAAAACCTCGTATCTCGAGACAAAAAATTAGCAGAATAAGGGCCTCTCCCATCAACAAAAAAAAAAAAAAAAAAATATAACTTTTTCTCTTTTCTCAGAAGGAAATGAAATTACTAAAATATACGTCAAAAGCAGAGAAAGCACCGGAGTCGGTAGCTTTTATTTTTTCTTTTTCTACACCTAGTTTGTTTGCCACATCCTAGGACTAGTGGGAAGGAATGAGGAGATAGTAATACTACGAGAATCATTAAATTTTAGTATTATTTTACCAATAAAATAAAATTAGAGAACAGCATGCGCACATAACGCGTGTTGGGATTCTCATCCTAATAGCCAGAATTTTCTAAGCCCTTCTTAGGTAGTTCCTATTGGCTACTTTCGGCAACTTTTGTGTTTAATAAATCTCATATCCTCCCCCTTAAATATAGCTTCTTAGGTAGTTCCCCAATATAACTTCATGGTATATAGAAACATCTCAGTAAAGATATAACAAATCTGTAACTTTACAGAGAAAGGGAATGGATGTTATTCATGATATTACACGGAGAGATGATGTCGAATCGCTCAGGAGAATACTCACTGCCGATCCAGGTTTTCCTCTAGCTGATCCAAAATTTACATGTTTCCGTCGAACTCCTTTACATGTAGCAGCCAACTTTGGTTATGTTGAATTTGCATCGCAAATATTGAGTATGGATCCACAACTAGCAATGGAGGTAGACGCGCAAGGATGCACTCCTCTTCACTTGGCTTCAAAAAGAAAAAATGTTGAGATGGTGAGAGTGCTCATAAATGCCAACCCAAGTGCTTGTGTTGTTGCAGATCAAAATGGAGGAACACCCTTACATCTAGCAGCCATGAGAAATGAAGTAGAGATTATGGATTTGTTGATTCGAAGCCGTCCTGAAGCCATTCATCAAGTACTACCCAACACAAACGAGACGATACTACACTTATGTGTTAAACATAATAACTACAGTGCCCTTCAGAAGTTGGTTAAGTACTTAGTGACTAACAGGGTGATTCTTGCTAGTTACCCAAATGCAATATCTGTAAACTCCTTAGATAGTGATGGGAACACAATCTTGCACCTGGCGGCAAAATGGAAGCGGACCAAGGTATATATAATATAGTCTAATTTATTCCTTTTGTGTGAGAGCTTCAAAGGAAGATACCCCTTCTCACATCAATTTACCTTTCTTTCTGCAGATTTTAAAATATTTGATAGGGAGTGATGATATAGGAGTTGATATAAATATCCGAAACAATGAGGATGTCAGGGCCCTATACATGGTAGATCAAAATGAAATGGATTATCTTGAATTTGGTTGCGGGTCTTGTGGTAAGTATCATGCTGATACTGAGGAAGTTCATACGACATCAAGGAATGATGAGTGGCTAAAAGAGAGAAGGAACACAATAATTAGTGTAGCAGCACTAATAGCTGGAATTGCTTTTCAAGCTGTTATCAATCCACCGGGGGGGTGTTTTCCAGGAAGACTCAAAGATTGATTCTGTGAAGGACCCTGTTATGTTTACTTATTATATGAAAAAAGCTATCGGCAGCTCTTCTACGTCTGCAGGTTTTCTGCCTAAACACAACCTGCTGTCACAGAAGACAACAAGAGGTAATATTACTGCTGATGAGATTATTGCTTATAGATCTAACTTTGTTTTGGATCTATTAACCGCCGCAAAAAACAGTGAATCATTAACTAGGTCAGTATTTCCATACCTGTGGCGAGAATTAGGAACCGGTATTGTCTTGGAAGATGATCCGTTGTTGACTATTATTTCCAACTACAATACTACTTATGGAGGTGGCTCCGGTTTTTCCCCTTATCTAGTACGTTACGCTGGGACTGCTATCTTGGCGTATACATCACCAGGAACTTACAGGTTATACATACTCCTCAATTCACTCTCTCTTGTAGCATGTGGATTGACGATTCTTGGAGTTACAATTGTTACTATTATTCAAGGTCCATCTGGAACCACCATTTCAATACTTGGACCTCTTGAGGGGCTCATGGCGAGTGCAGTTGTGTGTATCAGCTCCAGCTACGTCTTAGTACTCAAAACCATCAATCCACCTTTTTTTGTGTATTTTACACTATCCGATGCGCTTACTTGTGTGTTGGTTGGGCTTATCGCTTTTATGCATAAGTGTTTACATACCGGTCGTATAAGCTATTTTCGGGTCGAAAATATGCCCCCAACTGTTCAATTAACTATAATTTGTTTTAGTGTTCTCTTTTATGTGGGTTCTTTTTTTATTATATAAGTCAAACTGGGTTTCCGCCGATCAGAAGTGTCAATCAGATACCAGCAGATGCTTTCAAGTGATCAGCTTTCTGTGGAATTTTGTTGGGTTTGTTTCGAGTCTGAATTGTATTCCTATTTATGCATATGAATAAAAAGAGTCAGAAGTCATCTTGTTTACCGTTGTACTTGTGATTTTGCGTCTCTAACTTGTCAGCTTCTGTTATTAAGGTCATGAATACAAGTTCCATCTAATGAATTTCCAGGCTCTCTAACTAATTTCTCTTACATCAAAAAAAAAAAAATGGAACTTTTTTTATCTGCCCGATGGTGTAGGTATCGTTATTATTCACCTGCAATAATAAAGTCGTACCTGCCTGAGGGATACTCGGAATGTGACATCCCAAGGATCAGACCAGACTTATATAGATTCTTTATTCCCCACTGACCACAAACACCTATGAGGGCGTAATGGATACTCCCCCGTTGAGCCCAGGTGTATTCCTGTCGTGGGCGGGTAGCCATTTGGAGTATGTTTGTTGGGCTCGTTTGCTTTTGGTTGTATACGACATCATTTCTAGATAGCCAAAGGGACCAGAAGAGAAAGCAGAATGTGGTGGTGGTTTCGTTACCAATTTTAGCCTGGAGGAGTAGGGATATAGATGTCTGTGGGTTTATTGAAGTGGGTATTCCTTGGTGGGTGCTCTGTGGAGTGGATATCCGGGGAAGTAGTAGGTTCCAAGAATCCATAGCGATCAGACAATGTAGCAGGATATGCCTTACAGTTTCAGGGTCATAATTGCATTGGGGGCAAGATTGGAGTTGGTGAGACGGATGTGATGGAGTAGTTGGAGGGTGGGTAAACCCTCGTTAAGTGCTTTCCACAAGAAAAGTTGTACTTTTGGTGGACATGGGAGTGTCCATAGGAAGTTGGTTGGAGGGGGGTATTGGGTTGTGCTGCAATTGATCTGAAATGTCTGTTAGGCATTTGTATCCTGAAGTCGTTGTGTATTTTCCTGATTTTGTGAAGGGCCGGATTATTCTATCCGGCTGGTTCTCATGTGGAAGGTGGAGGTTGACGATTCTTTGCATTGTGTTTGGTGGTAGGATGCTCAGCTTTTCGTGGTTCCAAGATCGGGTTAATGGGTCAATGATATCAGCTACTGATTGTATGGGGTAGCAAAGTGTTGGATCTATGTTATTTTCGAACTGAGGAATCCAGTTTGCTTGGATTGGGGTGGTGGAGTCGTTTCCTATCTGGTGAAAGAGATGTTTTTTTAGGGTTGGTATGAGGGAAACCAGATTTCTCCATAGGGGGCTTGTGGACGAGGGATGAGGAGGGATGTTTAGGAGGATTGGTTGATGTTTAAGGTATTTCTCGTTGTACAATGAGGCCACTATAGAGTTTGGTTTCTCATGTATGTTCCAGATTCTCTTCATAAGCAGGGCCTTGTTATGCTCTTAGCAGCTTCGAATTCCCAATCCTCCTTTTCATTTAGGCTTGATGAGTTTATCAAATCCTATAGGATGAAGTTTCCTGACGGTTGAGTCGTGGCCCCAGAAGAAGTCTCTAGTTATACGATCCATTTTTTGGTGGATATGAGCTGAAAGCAGTTGCGTTTGCATCAGATGATTGGATGTAGGTGTGAGTGAAGTTTTAATAAGAACTAATCTTCCTGCCTGATATAGGCATTTCGTCATCCACCCTTTTGCTTTTCTAGCTAGGCGTTCAAGAAGGGGGGCAAAAATATGTTGAGACGTTCTTCCTTGTTTGAATTGAACTCCTACGTATGTGGGTGGGTTTGGTGTTGCTGGCATGCCGAAAGTTTGTTGAAGTTCAATTACCTGATGTTGTTCGAGATTTGGGTGATGGATTATTGTTGATTTTGAGGTATTAATATGTTGACCTGCTGAGGTACCGTAAGCTTGCAATAGGTGCTTGAGATGGTTTGTGTCCCCTGTTGTTGCTTTATATGTTATTAGAAGATCATCCGCGTACATGAGATGTTGTATTGGGGGGGCTTTTTGAGATATGCGAAGTCCCTCTATCTTTTTTTGCGCTTCTAGGTTTCCCAAATTTGTTGAGAGGATTTCCGCATAGATAAGCTTTTTGTATGTCAAGATTGAGAGCCACTTTTGGGTCCTTGGTTCGGCTAGAGGATTTGATATAATGGAAAAGCTCACCGGTGATTGCTATGTTGTCATGAATAGATCTTTGGGGCACAAAGACACTCTGGTAGGGGCTTATGAGGAAGGGTAGAAGAGGTCTTAAGCGGTTGACTAAGATTTTTGAGATAATTTTATAGGTGACATTGCATAGTCCTATTGATCTGTATTGAGAGTGTTTAGAAGGGTGATCTATTTTTGGGATAAGGTTGAGGTTAGTATATTATACTATGTTTATGACTCTTTACATATATTATACTATGCTTCTCACAGGATAGTTGTATCACTTAACAATTAGATGGTTACATATATTATACTATGTTTGTGGATGACTTTAGTAAATTCCATTGGGTTTATCATCCAATGGAGATGAAGTCAGATGCTCCACACTGTTTTAATTTTTGAAAATCCATCTTCAACAAAAAAAAAAATAATAATAATAATAATTGAACTTTTCAAGTTGATGGTGCACCAGAGACCAGAACCTGTAAAAGGTCCTTTCAAGGTTTTACTTAAGTCAAGCGGTATTTTTGTTAGAATATTTTGTACAAAAATTTTTAAACATGACGGTTTTGCTGAAAGGGAGCATAAATACATTACTGAGATGGTTTAATGTGTCTTGTCCAAACGAAATATGGTATGATGATTTTCTTACTGCTACATATCTAATAAATAAAACACCAATAAAATTCTGAATTATAAATCTCATAATCTCCTTTTGAGATATTTTTTGGTGTTCTTCCAGATTAATCCCTTTCTAAAAAAATTGGTGCAATTTGTTATCCTCATTTAGCTCACTCAAGAACATATATTTCAACTTCTTAGCTCTATCTACTTTCATTTATTTTCCGGGTGGTTTTTTCTTTTTCTTTTCTATGTTGGATTGTTAGTGACAGTCTTTTTGTAACTTGCTTGCTTACCACTGGATAGCCATCCTATAAATTTTTATTTTTGTTAATCAGAAATTAAAAACGAATAAAAAGTTTGTTGAGACTATTATTCCCACATTGTATGGGTTTCTAAAATCCTGCGGTTTATAATCCCTTAGGGCCTCTCCACTCATTGCCAATTGGTTTTGAGTTGGATGCCCGTATTCTAACATGGTATCAGAGCAGGCTATTTGCGACGAGTCTTTGACCGCGCCTTTACTCCGCGTCACCCGATTAATTGTCCACGTGTTAGACCCAACGAGGCTACACGTGAGGGGGCGTGTTGAGGGCCTCTCCACTCATCGCCAATTGGTTTTGAGTTGGATGCCCGTATTCTAATATGGTATCAGAGCAGGCTATTTGCGACGAGTCATTTGACCGCGCCTTTACTCCGCGTCACCCAATTTATTGTCCACGTGTTAGACCCAACGAGGCTACACGTGAGGGGGCGTGTTGAGACTATTATTCCCACATTGTATGGGTTTCTAAAATCCTGCGGTTTATAATCCCTTAGGGCCTCTCCACTCACTGCCAATTGGTTTTGAGTTGGATGACCGTATTCTAACATGGTGCGGTCAACTGACTTGACAATACTATATGTATCATTTTCATCTAAGGCCCGTAACTCGTCATCCATTGGTGTCTTCCATTTCGGATTAGATTTTGCTTCATTGTAATTTTTAGGTTCTTGATGACTAGATATAGCACTTAGAAATGCAGAATGTGAAGAACCTACATGATCATAGGTTAAATGTGCCTGCATAGGATAAGCAGCGGAATGATAAGTGAAAAAATCTTTATACTTTTCAGGAACCCTTTTTTCCCGATTTGATGTCCTCACCATTGGTACCAAAGTATCTTCTATTACCGTAGATTCGACGGAATGTTGAGGCACATTTTCTGAAACCGGACCTGTAACATTTTCTGGAATCACATTATGATCAACAACATCATTCTTCCGGAGTTAAATTACGAATTACTTCATCATGTGGAGCCAGCCGTTCTACCACGACACCATTGTCTGTTTGGATATCTTTTTTAGTAGGTAAATCATTCCCAATAATTGGAAGTGGTGCCAAATCATCCAAAGACTCTCCCTGGGACCGACTTCCAGATTCACATTGAAAATACACCGTGTTTTCGTCAAACACAACATCACGAGAAATTTTAATCTTTCGACTAGCTGGATCATAACATACATACCCCTTTTTAGTAGAAGAGTATCCGAAAAATACACATTTGGTAGCTCGTGAATCAAGTTTGTTACGGTGTTTTGCTCGTACATGCACATAGCATACATGCCAAATATTCGAAGATGAGAAATATCAGGCTTGTGATTTTTAGTACCTCTAGTGGAGACCGGAACTCAAGAATGCGACTAGGAAGGCGATTGATTAAGTAAGTAGATGTCAAGGATCCATGCGACCAATATTTCTTGGGAACATTCATTTGAATCATAAGAGCACGAGTAGTTTCCGAATGTGCCGAAGTTTTCGTTCAAGCAACACCGTTTTTGCTGTGATGTACCCACACAACTAGTTTGATGAATGATACCATGATTGCGCAGATAACCTGGTAAAAGACCTTTGACAAACTCGGTACCATTATCTGATCTAAATGTTTTTACTTTGGCATCAAACTGATTAGTTATCATAAGATGAAATTCTTCAAAAACAGATGACACTTCATTCTTAGCTTTCAATAAGTATATCCATGTAGCACGAGACCAATCATCTATGAATATAACAAAATATTTGTATCCATCATACGAATCAATTGGAGCAGGACCCCATAAGTCTCGAATGAATTAATTCGAAAGCCATAGTAGATCGAGACATAGAATTAGAAAATGGTAAGCGAGATTGTTTAGAAAATTGACAAACATCACAAACTTGTGACTCAACCGAAATTGAAGGGAAAATCCTAGACAAAATACGACTGGAAGGATGTCCAAGTCGTTTATGAAAAATATTTTGATTAGAGCTTTCTGTTAGACACGCCTTGTCACCAGGACTTAACAGATATAATCCATGAGAATAAATTCCTTTACCAATCGTCTTCTTCGTCTTTCGATCCTGAAAAATGACCGAAGTAGGAGTAAATTTAACATCACAATTCAAAGAATTTGTGATTTTTCCAACAGATAGTAACTGAGTAGGAAAAGATGGAACAACAAGTGCATCGGAAGGTGGACAATGAGAAAAAAAGTTAACTTTCCCACTTCCTATTACAGGAACAGTACTTCCATTGGCAACAGAAACATCTTTATGAGAACTAGGAATAAAATGATGAACCGACGAAGAATCATTAGCCATATGATCTGTTGCTCCTGAGTCAATAATCCAAGTACGAAATTTTGCAATAGTCGAGGTAAGAAAAGCGAGTAAATTACCCGAAGCATGTGTGGACTTTTGATCGATTTATTACCCAACCGTTGGAAAAATTCCTTCAATTGATTCATGGTAAATGAAGTATTATCAGCCTCATGACTCGGGCACTCTTATGCTTTTCGAAATTAGCTTTAAGATGAGGATAAATCTCCCAACATCGATCCTTGGTGTGCCTGCATTTACTACAATGGTCACAGTGAAAAGTTTCGCGCTTACTCTTACCACGAAAGTTTTTACCCTTGTCCACCCCAAAGAATTTCTTCTTATCATCTTTCGGGTCAAAAAAGCACTAGATTCGCCCCGCATCCGGATCCGATGTCACTTTAGAAATAGGATTCATGACTTTTTTCCGTGTTTCTTCACGCCGAACAGCTTGCACAAACACTAGACAAGCTTGGTAATTCAAAGCATTCATGAGAATATTGCTTCTAAGAGATTCATATTACGGTTTGATGCTACTGAGCAAATCAAAGATTTTATCTTCTTCAGCCCTTTTTAAAAGAGTTTTTGAATCAATTGTATGAGGGCGATAGCCATCCTATAAATTTGCTTAGTGACAGTCAAGAACATATATTTCAACTTCTTAGCTCTATCTACTTTCAGTTATTTTCCGGTTGGTTTTTTCTTTTTCTTTTCTATGTTGGATTGTCAGTGACAGTCTTTTTGTAACTTGCTTGCTTACCACTGGATGGCCATCCTATAAATTTTTATTTTTGTTAATCAGAAATTAAAAACGAATAAAAAGTTAAATGTCATTTTATTTTACCGTTGCATTGTATAGTAATATCATCTTTTAATGCAATTAATCAAACTAAGTTTATCAGCCTTAACGCAATTAATCTATCCCAGAACCAGAGTTTATATGCTTGTTTCAACTTTGATTTCACACAATTAAGCAATATATTTTAATAAAAAATGATAAATATACCTATTGGGGATTCCCGACTCAGGACTCATTTTACCGGCATATATCCAAATATTAGGAGCGTTGCCCCCTGACGGTTAAATATCCAGTCGGAATTTTCTCTCGGAGACCACTCGGTCAGTCTAATATTCCCCTATTTTAATAGGCAAAAGAAGTGAGAGACAAGCATGTGAACCATGCTCAATGTTAGACAAACCCGTGATTCCTCAACTGGAGGGAAGGGACCAAAAAAAAATGCACTAGTTATGTCAAGAAATATGTAAAAGAAATAGATAAATAAAGAAGGGTGTGAGACGAGCGCATGTCAACCATGGCCATACCAGTGGCTCCAATTCGATCTTTCATGTCGATATTATGCAAAAGTTGTCGACATATATAGAAACAAAATCCTATATAGAACAGCAAATTAATGTTATCAACAAATAACAACCTAGGAGGCCACAACAATAGTATCTAAATTAAAGTTATCCAGAGATATAGAATATCCAAATTCCAAACACAAAATTGGTTAAAAAGACCAAAATCAAAATTTCAGGTGAAAAAGACGATGATTTGAATCTTTGTTTAAATGGACAAAAATTTAAAAATAGGAGGATGAAATCCGGTTTCATCCTGTCCATTTTCAAATATTTTTTCTTATTTTTATTTTACAAGGATGCATCCAGGTTCATCCTTGCTTTATTTTTAAAGTTTAAGCCATGATGAATCCAGTTTCATCCTTGCTATTTTTTTTTTGTCCATTTCACCCGCAAAATTTTTTACTCGTCCATTTGAACCGTGTTTTAAATTTTTTTGGACAAATGACCCATTTTCCGCAAACACAAATAGCTAGCCACCACATCAGTGTGAACATCCCAGCCAGCATGGCTGCAATTTTTTCTTTATTGTCAAACAAATAATCTTCTGTGGTAGATGAAAAACCAATCGTACGTGTTTTTCTTTGACAATGACGGCCAAATTACTCAATATATCTCATGCCAGTTTATGTTTCAACTAGTATCATCTTCTTCTTTTTCTATTTTTCATGTCGGTTCATTTGAGATTAAAAACCATATCCACAAAAAAAAAAAAAACGCAGGAGAAGTGAAATTGAGACATGCATGTCGCCCATGGGTGATGGGCTTATCATGTCCATTCAATGTCTCTACAAAATCCTCGAATGATCAAAGGCAACTAAAGTATATGCTTTTTGAGAAATAGACATCCAGAAACAAAAACAAAAAAACAACAAAAGTTTGCAAAAAGTAAGAGAATTGTCCAACTCCGTCCCGGCTCTACCAACAGTTCACCTTTATCTTTAACACAAAATTTGTCAAAAAGACCAAAATAAACAATTCCTTGATGAAAAAGACACTTAGGTTTTGATACTGTTTAAATAGCCAAAAATTAAAAGATATTGTTTAAATGGACAAAAATTTAAAAATAGGCGAGGATGTAAACAGGTTTCATCGTCCATTTCAAATATTTTTTCTTATTTTTATTTTACACAGGATGCATCGGTTTCATCCTTGCTATTTTTTTAAGTATAAGCGGGGATGAATCCCGTTTTTCATCCTTGCTATTTTTTTTGGCTATTTCACCCGTACTTTTTTTTACTCGTCCATTTGAACCGTGTTTTAAATTTTTTTGGACAAATGACCCATTTTCTCAATCTACGCAAAATGGGTCATTTGTCCAAAAAAATTTAAAACATGGTTCAAATGGACGAGTAAAATTATTATGGGTGAAATGGACACAAAAAAATAGCATGGATGAAACTGGATTCATTCTTGCTTAAACTTAAAAAATAGCGAGGATGAAAACTGGATGCATCCCGATGTAAATTAAAAATAAGAAAAGAATTTGAAAATGGGTAGGATGAAGCTGGTTACATCCGGCTATTTTTATATTTTTGTCCATTTAAACTTTGAAAGATCAAAATCTAAATGTCTTTTTCACCCAGGAATTATTGATTTTGGTCTTTTTAACCAATTTTGTGTTTTATTTTTTTATTTTTGGTAAACAAGGAACCTTTTCATTAATGAAAATTCGAGGTTATAATGAATTTAAGATCGAAAACAAGAGAATACAAAGTAACAAGAATATACCGTAAAAGTACAATACCGAGAAATCTGACAAGAGAAAGATAAAGATTACCGGAATAAGACAAACACAAGTATGAATAAGATCCGATTAAATCGGAAGAATGTTGGTTTTTTCTCGGAATTAACTTCCAACCATTTAGTTTGTTTTTCTTCTAACATTTTTATTAATACAACCAAATTACATTTGGGTATATTAATTAAATACCCCTAGTTTTGACACCCAACAAATATACCATTATACAACAATAAATATACCCCTATCAATTAAAATGCCTATCCATTTAAAAATAGATTACCTTAATACCCTTACTCATATAATATATATTTTTATATCAAAATAAAACAAATTTCTTTCTCAACAATTTCACTGCCGCCACCACCACCACCATACCACCACCACCACTAATATTCCACGATCAATGCCTAACAACCACTACCAACCGCCACCACCACTCTACCACTACCACCATCACCGGCACCACCACCATCTCCGCCGCCGCTACCACCACCACCACCGCCACCGCCGCCGCCACCGGTGGTGTCAACAACCGAAGTTGATCCCAATAATATAAATCAGAAAATAAAAAAAATAAAATGATATGGTGTCAACAACCGAAGTTGATCCCAAAACAAAAATTAGAAAATAATCAGAAAATAATCAGAAAAAACATACGGCGTCAACAACCAAAGTTGACATCATAATATGGTGTCAACAACCGAAGTTGATCCCAAAACAAAAATCAGAAAATAATAAGAAAAAACATACGGCGTCAACAACCGAAGTTGACATCATAATATGGCGTCAACAATCGAAGTTGATCCCCAAACCAAAAGTCAGAAAATATGATGAAAAAAAATATATTGTGTCAACAACCGAAGTTGATCCCATAATATGGATCAACAACCGAAGTTGATCCCGAAATCTGGTGTCAAAAACCAAAATTGATCCTAAAATGTATGTACTAAAATTAGTGAACCTGGCGTGAATCGAACACGCATCTTCTGACGTGGAGTCAGTTGTGCTGCCATTGCACCACAAGTTCATCTTGAGGGGGTTTTAAAACCATCAACAGGCTACACCCACCACCACCGCACGCACCCATGCAACCTCCTCCTTATACCAACAGCAAACCACCTTCTCGCTCCACCACCAATACCAACAGCAAACCACCAACTCCAACAGCACCACCTACAACAATCCTTCCAACACCAATAGACACAGCCAGCTGCAGCAGTTCTACTTAGTTCAACCAATCTATGTATGTAGACACAAAACTCATAGAAGAATTGTAAATGATCTAGTTCCTAAGGTTATAAACCAGAAATTTGGCAGTTGCAAGTGCGAGTCACATAATCACTGATAAACCTAACATTTCCATTTTATTACGTGTGTAAACTTCTCTAACTTCATTTTATAGACAAATTAAGCTTATCAAAGTATGCATCACACTTTCTCATGGGAATAAGCAAAACTATATTATGAAATGCACAATTAACATAACAATACAACTTATCAGCATAACTCAAAAATTGACATTTTTATGCACAAATTAATTTGCTAACAATAAAACTTGGTTCAACTTATAACCATTAAACTTGGTTCAAGCAAATCCAAACAATAAAAAGGGTTAAGGAATAGGTACCCTGCATTTACGAATCGTTCTTCCCATTGCACTTTCCTTAGGAAACCATTATGCTTGTATTTATAGTTTTCCCGTACAGCATTCATCATTCCAACTGCTGCTTTAGCATATTTCTTGTCACCAAATTTTTTTCCTTATTTCTGTGTTTTCCTCTCCTAAACTTTTCAGTGATAATCCACAAGCTATGCATATTGATGATGCTATGATGTACTGCCACAAGGTAAGCTGAGTACAATTGTAGAATCTTGGGGCCAGATGTTGATGATACTTTCTCACTCCACCACCATCACTAACACCACCACCACCACCACTAACACCAAGATTTATGTACATTCATTTTTACAGAACCAAATATGCATCCCTGTAGAAACATCACCCTCATTATCACCACTGCATTTAGATCCAAATTTCTCGGTATCAATATAAGATAGAATACATAATCTTTTAATATAATTTCTTCAAAACTAGTTTTTGTTGTATCAAATGGATCCGAAATTTGAGTTTTTTTGTTGTATCGATTGAGAAAAAGAACTTCTAATTAAGAAACTAAACCCATTGAATATGAAAATCAATCAATTAAAGTTTCAGATCTGAAAGTCAATCCGATTGAGTTTAAATGATATTGATATACTTACCTATTCAATCGTTTAAGAAGATGAATTCTTCAAATTATAAATCTCATAATTTTTTCTTCAAATTGAATCAAGTTAAACCTAATATATATCTTTAGATTACGGTGGTGGCGTTTGGATACCAGTGGAATCGATTGTTGTTAATTGTGAAGAAGAAGATGGTGATGGTGGCGATGGAGATGGTGGTGGTAGTTGTGGCACTGGTGGTGCTGTTGGTCATGGCGGCGAGATGGTGGTGGTAGCGGTAGAGATGGTGGTGGAGGGATCAAAAGAAGAAGGTTGTTTAAAGAGGGTTAAAAGAAGAAGGGTGAACGTGGAAAGAAGAAAAAAGGTTAATGGACCCCTGGTGGGCTTTGAATGGAGAGGGGCATATTTATTGTGTTATAAGGGTATTTTTGAAGCCCATGAAAAATAGGGACAATTATATAATTACCACATTACATTTTTCATGTCCGTTGAGAATTTAATACTCCCTTCGTTCCTAATTAATAGGCTGGTTTTGTTTTTAGAGAAAATTAAGGAAATTAAGAGAACTAACCATTGAAAATGGTCCTCATGACACTTGTCAATAAAAGAAGTGAAGTGAAATGGTCCACATGACACTTCGTGATAAGTAAAGTGAAATGAATTCCACTTATCAAAAAAAGTTAAGAGAAAAGTGGTTAGGGAAACTAAAGTAACATTTGAGTTCCCGATTTAAAACCAAATTTTATTTTTTGAAACATCTATTCTTAGAAACCAGCCATTATTTAGGAACAAAGAGGTTAATAATCTTGCTACTTCGAACATGTTCGAGTAAACCATTTTTCCCTTTTTCTTTTCATTTTCATTCGAGACTAAAAACCTTGATGTCCACAAAAAACTTCACCACTCTTTGAGAATGACTTCCCCACCTAAAATCCAAACCTTTCCAGCTAGAGTCGACCCACAACAACAGAGGCCAAACAAAAATACTAAAAAGGAACGATGTAGAATCAACACGAGTTGGCGCGGAAGCAGAGGCCACGCGTCGACACTTAACTCTACCGCCTTTCCTGAAACTTCCTCCAATTCCCAATACCCACCTCAACTCAGATCCCTAATAACCCCATTTCTCACACTCCATTTCCACTCCACTGCTCTCTAATCCTATTTCTGATTTCAAATTCAATCACATGAAATGAGTTTAACATCTCCGAATCCAACAACAAATCTCCAAATTCACACAAATCACCTCTCATTTCTATCAACAACTAATGAAGAAATCCAACAATTTCTGGTCTGGAGAAGATTTTTGAAGAAGAAGAAGAAATCATCATCCTTATCTCTCTGTATCAACAATTCATTATCACCAGAAGTTATAGTTTCGTCTTCAGCCAACAATTTATTCAAGAATTTCATTACTCAGTTTCCGTATGTGAATTCATTCGATGTGATTTTACCTGCCCTAGGGTTAGCTTCTGGTCTTTTTCTATACTTAGAACAATCAAAATCGAAATTGAAACGACGTCGTACTAATTTATCTTCGCAGAATCAATCTAATTCGTCAAGGCAGCGGCGATTGTTAACGGATGGTGGTGGTGGGGAGGATGTGGATGAGGAGTGGGTACTGTTTAGTAGTCCGACGCCGTTTAATCGATTCGTAATTCTACGGTGTTCGTCGATTTTCTTGTTGGAGAATGATGGTGGTAATGGTAATGGTTATGAGAAGCTAGTGAAAGAAGAGAGGCATTATGTGAAATTGAATGGGAGAGTGAGGGGTTTCAGTAATGAGGATGGTGTCGTGTATCAGAGAATTTGTGTTAGTTGTGATGATGGTGGTGTCATTTCGTTAGATTGGCCGGTGAATTTGGATTTGGAGGAAGGGCATGGGTTAGATACAACAATGTTGCTTGTGCCTGGCACGGCGGAAGGGAGTGGTGATAGGGATGTGAAGTTGTTTGTGGCGGAGACGCTTAGACGGGGGTGTTTTCCAATTGTTATGAATCCTAGAGGTTGTGCTGGTTCTCCACTTACTACCCCAAGGTGAGAAAATTTGTGTTCATTTCAGTTTTTGTGTATGTGTGCAGGAGATGGTCTAATTGTGCTCATTTCTTAGTGTACTGTGAATAATGTGCATATTGTGGTTTGTTCTTAACTTGCTAATACTACTAGTACTAAGCTATGGGCTCACTGACTAGGTGTATTGTTATCTCCGATTTACATATTGAAATTGCACAAGTATTTGCAATGCGATAATTGAAAAATGAGAGTTGGGTATTTTTGCATTTGGTTGGTTGCTCTAGTTGATATAGGGATATACGAACTAATGAGAGTTGGGTATTTTTACTATGCTGAATTTTATCCAAACATTCTGTATTGTCTTCTGTAGGAACTTATGAACAATGCATTTGTGTAGGTTATTTACAGCTGCTGACAGCGATGATATCCGTACGGCTATACAGTTTATCAATAGTTCTAGGCCAGGAAATACATTGATGGGGGTTGGATGGGGTTATGGTGCAAATATGCTTACCAAATACCTCGCAGAAGTCTCAGAGAGAACGCCTCTTACAGCTGTTGTATGCATTGACAATCCCTTCGATCTAGAGGAAGCCACTAGGTCATCTCTGCATCACAATGCTCTTAACCAGAAGCTCTCCGATGGATTAAAAGAGATTTTGAAATCCAACAAGGTTTTTGATTTTGTGAACCTTTAACTGCTAAATGCATCCTTTACCTTCTACCTTCGTTTAATGTGTAGTCTAATGATTTCACAGGGTCCAGTAGGCTAAAGCCGCTAAAATGCTACTGATACTTTCAGGCACTCTTTCAAGGCAGAGCAAAGAAGTTTGATGTGGAAAAAGCTCTAGCAGACACCTCACTACGTGATTTTGACCAAGCAATATCTATGGTGTCTTGTGGGTACGAGGAAATCGAAGAGTTCTACTCAAAATCAAGTACAAGAGAATCAGTTGACAAAGTGAAGATTCCAACACTCTTTATCCAGGCAGGCTCTCCATTCCTAATCTTCTAGCTCTACTAATTTCATGTGTTCACATTTCCTGTACTTTAGGAACCTCCAATTTTTCATACTTAGAAGTACTATCTCCTTACTTTGGTCTTATTCGTTTTCAGACTGACAATGGGACAGCCCCACAATTCTCGATTCCCAGAAGTGCAATAGCGGAAAATCCATGTACAAGCATGCTTCTGCGTTCTCCTTTGCCTTCCAGCATTATGAACGAGAGATCTGTATCGCCTTGGTGCCAGGGTCTTGTCATTGAGGTAATAAGATAGATGCCGAGTATGTCAGGAAATTAAGTTTTACCATGGTTGATGATTCTCCTTAGGCCTTAGCGATGCTAGTGCCCTTAAATGAAGTGGACGAGCATACTGGGTGTGATCTTAATTAATATAACATCTACATACTTCTCTTTTTATGTCAATTTTATGCATCTGGCTTGGACTTCCCGGCTTGCTTTTGGTCTCTGTTGGCTATATGCCTTGTTAAAATTCTTAGGTGCCCTTACCTCTGCGGCTTTAGGCATTTTTGATATATCCACCAGATTCTCTTCCGGTGGGTACCTTCCCCGTGTTTTCTGACCTATGTAGGCTTTTCTCTGCAGTGGCTTACAGCGGTGGAGCTTGGATTTTTGAAGGGCCGTCATCCTTTACTGGAAGATGTAGATGTTACAATCAATCCTTCAAAAGGTTTATCTCTAGTTGAAGGTATATCATCTGATGAGCCTAAGAACTCGTCTAAGATTCCGAATCTTTCCGAATATGCATATGATCTGGAACCACCCGAAGAAAGTGATAAAGTAGCTAATGTTCCTTTAAGATCACAAAAAGAATTACCCGACCACTCTGAAACACAAAAAGTGGTGGAAAGTGATGATACAAAACATAGTAGCTCAGCTGATGCTGAAGTAGTCGAAGAGGTCGGGGATGTTCCTGTTAACGAAGAAAGCCAAGTTCTTCAGAGTGCACAAGTGGTAATGAACATGCTTGATGTGACTATGCCTGGTGCACTATCACCAGAACAGAAGAGAAAGGTATTGCTTTTGTACTATCTGTATTTTATTTCATGATGGATCTACACTGCTTTTCTTCTTTTTCTATTTTCTGAGATGGAAGTGGAACTGATAATTTTTTAGTCACCCACCGACCACCGTGCTTCAGTGGGTCGGTATGACTAAGGTTTCCTTGGGACATTTGAAGATTCAAAGCTACGAATAGAATTTATGGACCCAAATGTTACAGCTACATGTTTCATACTGAACATCTGAAGCTAGTCTCTCCGAGTTTTAATAGGCTGTTGCTACTTTCGAATTTTCCAACTTCTGTGAATTTCCTACGGTGATATTCGATGGTTATACCTTGATATACCACTGTCAATATGCGTGATAACTATAAGTTGTTCTTCTCCAGGTCCTGATGGCCATGGAGCAAGGAGAAACTCTGAAGATGGCTCTAGATGGAGCTGTGCCAGAAGATGTTCGTGGAAAGCTTGCAGCTGCTGTTTCTGCCATGACACAAGCTAAGGGGATGAAAGTAAATGCTGATGGAATTATGGATGCTAGTCAGATAAATTTATCAGACTTCAAAGCAAGTATCCAAGAAACAGTTGGAGAACCTTCACCTCCTGCAAGTGGATCAAATGATGTTCAAACTTCGGAGTCGAAGAAAGAGAGTGATGGATCGTCTGATGATACTGACGATAAGGATCAATCTGTGAAGCTAGACCAAGATCAAGAAAAGGGCGAGTCCTCCAAAGATCAAAAGATTGAAGAAAAAAACATAGATTCGTTAGCTGATCAAAACGAGGCAAGAACAGGCAGTACATCGGACAAGCAAGATAACAATGAGGAAACAGTTGACACTGGCAATTCTGGGAGTGCACAGGTGAAATCGGATCAGGACGGCGCAACTGCTGATTCGAGCAAAAAAGCGGATAATGATGACCAACACACTGATGGAAAACCCAAGGGTGATTCAATTGATCAGAAGGATACAACAGCAAACACAGAAGATGTGACATCTTCTCCTGAGACTCCTTCTGCAGACAAGGAAACAGAATATACTCCAAAGAAGGAAGATGTAAAAGCAGAGTCTTCGGCAGATCAAAACCAGCCAACCTCTTCCAAGTCTGAAGAACCACCTCCACCCAATCCTCCGGCTCCTAATCCTCCAGATCTTGGTGTTTCTCAAGCATTCGAAGCATTTACAGGGTTTGATGATTCAACCCAGATGGCTGTTAATAGTGTATTTGGAGTTCTAGAAAATATAATTAACCAGTATGATGCACAAAATGAGGAAGATCAACAGAAAAATGGTGACCAACAAGGCAAGCAGAGTGGTGAGCAACCTGGTTCTTCTACTGAGGAAGCTGCTGTACCCAGGCAAAGTGAAAACAAGTCAGCAAGTGGAGACGCTGATAAAGGTGAAGTCAAATCAGCAAGTGGAGATGCTGATAAAGGTGAAGTGAGCTTAGACTCTGATGATGACCATGAAAAATCTGATGATACAGAAGAGGATGCAGGAAATGGATCTCACGGAAAGCAGCTCACTCAAAACTCTATTTCATACATGAAAAACAGTTTTAGCTCTCAAGGAAGTAAGGGAGGTGGTTATGCAGTTAAGGGTAAGGGCGAGAAGAGAGGGGTAAATTTGAATGTGTCAAAAAGCTCAGGCAAGACTAGACAATTGCACAAGGTTCCTGTATATGTAACAGTGAATCCATATGGGGATTCACTGTACAAAGAATACCTCCGTGAATATCTACTTTCAAATATTTCTGGTCCAAAATCATTGGATTTAGATTCGACTACCGACTTACTCCTTGAGTACTCTTCAGAGGAAGGTAAATGGAAGTTCTTGGATGACGAAGATGATGATAGTGCTTCTGAATCTGATGATGACATTAATGAATATAAGGGCAGTAGCACCAAGGGTCAAGATGTCCGTTCTTCAGCACAGGCCAATGATACAGACGAAATTATTGAAACTTCTTATGTAGTATTAGATACGGAAAATGAACAACGGCCCCTTGAGGATCACAATTCATCGGATGATCTTGTTAGAAAACTGGAAGGACGACCCCCTAGATCTGGGGATCTGATGCTCTTAGTTAAAAATATCATACTAGACACTCTGAAGGTTGAAGTTGGTCGTAGGCTAGGTGTGCAAGAGATGGAACCCTCGCTTGCGAGTGAGTTGGAACGAGTGGCAGAAGTAGTTTCCTTGGGTATAGGACAAAGCCAGGGTTTGGTAGAAAATAAAGAACCATCTTCAGGAAAACTTGGCACTATTCAGGGTGGGTATGTACTGAAGACGATTTCTTTTGCTGTTACTGAAACCAGTTATTTGAGGAAAGTTCTGCCAGTTGGTGTTATTGTAGGCTCTTGTTTGGCCGCTTTGAGGAAGTACTTCGATGTAGCTGTGCAGCAGGATGATCCCCATAGTTTGGAGGATAGTGGTGATAAAACCAACAAAACAGGGGAGGAAATTCAAGGTCATGAAAGTGGGACTCCTAGCAAGCAAAAACCTTCAGTCAAGAAGGAGAAGGATGAACACTCTGATAGTGAGGATGAACACTCTGCAATGGATAATTTTATTAGCTTAGCTAGTGAGAATGTACAGAATCTAAGCAGCAATACTGTCATGGTTGGTGCTGTTACAGCTGCCTTGGGTGCATCTGCTTTCTTGGTCCCTCAACAGGTAAATTTGTTACTGTAGAAGCTGTTGTATGGTTTTGATATTGCTCTTGTTTGTTTTTCAGCATATTAAATGTTTGATTTGCTGTTAAATAGTTTCAAGCATTTAATGTGTTAGTCTCCTTTGAAGTTGGTCCTCTTTTAAAGCTCGTGATTTGCATTTTCCATGTTAAACATTGTGGACCTCTTCCGTTGCATCCTTTGAAGCTTCTGTCTATTATCCTCTAATAATAGTAGTCCGATGATGCAACCTTGCTCTTTATTTTCAAGACAATCTTAATCAAATTGATCCATTTGGAGAAAACAATAAAGATTAGTATATTGCAACTCATTTTTCTGAATCATAATATTTATTAAGTTATACCTTACTTAGTTGCTGTAGAAATTTTGTTCCTATCTGTATTAAGAAAATATAATATGCACTCTGCTCATGCTGTATTGGTTTCTTTGCTTTCAGATAGAAGAACAATTCGAAAACGGTGAATCTGCTGAAAATTCGTCCAGCTCTTTCAGTGAAAATGAAACCCAGAGAAACGAAAACGGGGATGCCATTTCAGATAGAAGCCAAAATAACCTAGTGAGTAGCTTTGCTGAGAAAGCAATGTCTGTTGCAGCTCCTGTGGTACCTACTACGAGTGATGGCGCTGTGGATCAGGATAGGTAAGGGCATTTGTATTTTAAACCAACTCATACATTTTTCTCATTTTCTGTATGCTTAATCTCTCTTTCAATCACTTGAATATTATGTACAGGTTGGTAGCAATGCTGGCTGAATGGGGACAAAAGGGTGGAATGTTAAGACTGGTTGGGAAGCTTGCTTTACTTTGGGGTGGTCTTCGTGGTGCTATGAGCTTGACTGACAGGCTTATATCATTCTTACACATTTCAGAGCGCCCCTTGCCTCAGAGGTAATATTTATTTTTAGCCACAAGATTGAACCTTGCTACTTAACTGCTGTCCCAGTAAACTATGCACATTCTTACGCTACGTCATATATGTATTATGCCATATCCCGTAATGAATGTAGTTTTGTACTCTGTCCCTTGCCTTACTTCTCATATACCTATCAGAATACAAATTCATGGGGTTTTATTTCACAGCACCTCTTAGTTTTGTCCGACCCTCATCTATACAACCATACGAAATATTTTAATTTGTCTCAAAAAATTGCTGTTATGCTTTTACTAAGAACTCTCAATCTTCATGCGGTATTTCTTTTTGCTCCCATGTGTCCTTAGCAGGATTTTTGGGTTTGTTTGCATGGTTCTTGTTCTATGGACCCCGGTGGTCATTCCGTTGTTGCCGACGCTTGTACAGAACTGGACGACACAGAGATCAGGAATTGCTGAATATGCTTGCATTGTGGGTCTTTACGCAGCCGTAATAATTCTGATAATGTTGTGGGGAAAGAGAATTCGTGACTGTGATCACGAACATCCACTTAGGCGATACGGCCTGGATTTGACATCATTGCCGAAGGTATTCTCTTATTCATAAATATAAGTGCCAAAATGTGCAATATGCGTCGGAGAAATGAATCTTTTTAATGCATAATTTAATGCATAATTAGACGGAATAGTTAGGAGAACAAGATGTATGTGAGATAGTTCAAATCCTACCAAAATGAATAACCATTGATTTTCATCAAAAACATTGTCATTTTTCTGTAATCGTGAGCAGTTCAAACTTTCGTAAACAATTCAGTTTATTGTGTATCAATCTTGTATCGTTATGAAATTGCTTGTGGGCATATATGGTTGCTTCTTCAAGAGATTTGTAGACTTTGAGATAGTTCCAAGAAATGTCTTAGAGTTTCGTTATTCGCACATGCAGCTTCAAGACTTTACAAAGGGATTGATAGGAGGATTCATGCTTATCTTATCGATACATTCTACAAATGCGCTGCTTGGTTGTGCCAGCCTCTCGTGGCCTTCCAGCCTGTCTTCTTCTTCACCACAAGTTATTTTTTTGCTCAAAGGTTATGGAGGAATGCTTTTGTTGGCTGGACAAGCCGTTGTGACGGCAACTTTGGTGGCAATTGTGGAAGAATTGTTTTTCAGATCATGGTTGCCTGAAGAAGTTGCCGTTGATATTGGCCATCCTCGCGCAGTTCTGGTCTCAGGACTTGCATTTGCCATATTTCAAAGGTATGTTCTTCAACCTCCACTAGCGTACAGAGTAGTTTCTGTATCAGGGAGATTTGCTGATCTGTAGGTTGATTAAAATTTTAATTCCCGGTACAGAAGTCTAGGCTTGACTTTTTGAAGTTGCGAGTCGTAGCATAAGTCCCTAACCTCCGATGTTAATCAGTAGTTGATGGATTTCTAGTTTGTTCATCTTTCAAAGCTCCATTTAAAGACAGACCACCCTTCTTATTTATTCTGTTAAACAGTGAAAGCGGAGGCAGTAAACGAGACATTTAAATTCTAATTGTTTCACTGTCATGGGATTGCAGGTCGCTGCAGGCAATTCCAGGGCTTTTGCTGTTGTCTCTGGCTCTATCAGGGGCGAGACAAAGAAACAAAGGCAGTCTGGCTGTTCCAATCGGAATGCGAGCAGGAATGCTGGCATCGTGTTACATTTTACAGAAAGGTGGATTTTTAGTCTACCATCGAAGCTATCCCATATGGTTAACTGGTACAGACTCAATGCAACCGTTCAGTGGAGTTGTTGGACTTGCTGCCAGTCTTATAGTGGCTCTACTGCTCTATAAGAAACAGTCATCTGGAATGGCAATGGTCCCTAAAGCTGCCAAGGAGTAGTGTTAGATGGCTTACACTGGATTTTCCTTCTTCTAGCGCATACATGGAAAGCAGATTGAGAAAAGGGTGTATGTATTATACTGTGATAGTATGATCCTTTATGGCCTCTGTAAATTTAATGATCCACAAGCCAATTTATAGTTGCACAACAACTCTGGAAGCAGTAAAACCAGCAAGATGGATAACAGGGCAGAAAGCTTCAAAGAGTGGACGGCGCATACAGTTTTTGTATCAAGGGGCAATGTTGGCTGATGATAAAGGTGCAAGGCATCAGAGATATTCTTTTTGTAACAGTTCCCTGTAAAGGATTTTTTTTCAAAGGTTTAGAAGGATAATGAAGGGTGCTCCTGACGTGCAGGCAAAAAGGTCCAGATTTTTGGGACAGGACATCAGGTAATGAAGGAAATGTAATTGTATAACTTAGTACTACTGTATCTAAATAGAATGTTCAATAGCAAGAACTCTTACAGAGGAAATGTAGCTTACTTTCATTAGATCAAACTGGAAACTGTCTAACAGAAGCAGTACACTAGTACTAGTTAACAGATACTACAGATTACAGCTATTACATGATATGATAAAACAGTTAATTCCCAGTAGTAGTAATTTCAACAGTTTTGACAGTTGGTTTAGCTGGTGGAGGAGGAACCTTCTTCTCCACCTTCACAGTTAAAACCCCATTCTCACATTTTGCCGAGATTGCAGAAACGTTAGCGTTTTCAGGTAACCTGAACTTCCTCGTGAATTTCTTTGGGTACACCCTCCTTTCAAGCCTAATGTACTTGCATGATGATTCTGATCCTCCTTCCGCCTCCTCCTCGGGGCCATGGCCGTTCTTCTTGTGCTCCCGTTTAGCTCCACCTTCTTTCTCATCTCCTTCTCGCTTCCTCTTTACACCGCCACTGCCGGAGTTCTCAATGACCAGAATATGACCGGCGTCACGATTACGGTCGGCATTTTCTTCTTCTACGACATTCACTTGGATGTCGGTCTTGGATAACCCTGGAACATCAAAGTGGAAGATGTATTCCTTTGGAGTGTCAAGAATGTCAACAGATGGATAATTTCCACCAGCACCGCCACCGCTTGAGATCAGAGCAGCTCTCAACTTATCTCTCTGATCATGGTCATGATCATGATGGTGGTGGTGGTGGTGGAGGTGATCATGCAATAAATCAAGAGCACCATCTGGAAACATCAACGAGCTAAACATCTTTCTTTTTGATTGATTAAACAACACAGAACACTTGATTGAAAAAGTTGGATTTGGAATTGAAAATTGGAAACTAAAGATTGATGAACAACTTTGGTAAGAGAAAAGTTTGATACTGCGATGATATGAGGTGGCTGAGTGAACGAGTTGGGGAGGATTTTAAAGAGGAGTTGCAGAAATTTCTAGAGGTGTCGGGGAGAAAGAACTACCAAATTCTAGAAGAATCTCTGGAAATTTTCTAGAAGAATCTAGGGGAAATTAATAAAATGTCCATGTGGAGAAATCTAATTAAGAAAATGCCCACATTTTTTTCATATTTAATTTAATGCCCATGAGTTGACCTTTTCCATCCCGTTTTTTCAAAAAAACGGCTAACAGCCGTTAGTGTGCACATGCCATTAAATCAGCTTTTACAAAGACATTTAAGCCCTCAAACTCGTCTGGCTCAGACCTACTTGACTCGGATCGTTTAAACCTATTTCTAAACAAATCTGGAAAAAAACAAATTAAGCCTTACATTTCTGCTCAACTCATGAAACCGAAGAGTAAAAATTACATATGTAGATTTGTACATGTTCACGAAGCCACAAAGTTCATCCTTTAATCGACAATTAAATTCATTACCATCTGTCAAGGAAAAGAATTGATTAATTTCTGAATCTCGTATATGAAATTCATATTTGAAAAATAATTAAAAAAAAAATCACATCTGAAATTGAGAATCACAAACCGAATGCACAAATATATAACTCAGAGACTGTTCAAAGTCTTGGCGTGGTTGTGATTGAGGAGTCTAGCTGCTGTTTGTGGACTTTTCTCGAACAGCTTGGGAGCATAACACGGATAGCGAAATGATGAGTTTGCTGATGACAACCCATCAACCCTAATCAATCTGGGACTTTAAAGACTTCAACATCCAAGTCATTCATCCATTAAATCATCTTAGGATATTATAAGACATTTTGAACCATTCCCATTGGTCATGGTGGCCTGTATTGTTATTTTTTGTTTTTGCTCATGTAGTGGAAAATGTAAGAAAGGTGATTTTGGGGCAGGCTATTTCTTGCGCTTCTGTGTGTTCTTTTGCACTATCCTTCTACAGACAATCATTTTAGGATATTATAAGACATTTCGAACCAATCCCCTTGGTCATGGTGGCATGTATTGTTATTTTTGGTTTTGGCTCACGTAGTGAAAACGTAAGAAAGGGGATTTTGGGGGGGCTATTTCTTGCGCTTCGTGTGTTCTTTTGCAATATCCTTCTACGGACAATCATTTTAGGATATTATAAGACATTTTGAACCATTCCCATTGGTCATGGTGGCTGTATTGTTATTTTTGTTTTTGCTCACGTAGTGAAAACGTAAGAAAGGGGATTTTGGGCGGAGCTATTTCTTGCGCTTCCGTGTGTTCTTTTGCAATATCATTCTGAGAAAATCATTTTAGGATATTATAAGACATTTTGAACCATTCCCATTGGTCATGGTGGCTGTATTGTTATTTTTGGTTTTGGCTCACGTGAGGAAAATGTAAGAAGGGGATTTTGGGGCAAGGCTATTTCTTGCGCTTCGTGTGTTCTTTTCCAATATCCTTCTACAGACAATCATTTTAGGATATTATAAGACATTTTGAACCATTCCCATTGGTCATGGTGGCTTGTATTGTTATTTTTGTTTTGGCTCACGTAGTAGAAAATGTAAGAAAGGGGATTTTAGGCGAGCTATTTCTTGCGCTTCGTGTGTTCTTTTGCAATGTACTTCTACAGACAATCATTTTAGGATATTATAAGACATTTTGAACCATTCTCATTGGTCATGGTGGCTGTATTGTTATTTTTGTTTTTGCTCACGTAGGGAAAACGTAAGAAAGGGGATTTTGGGGCAAAGCTATTTCTTGCGCTTACGTGTGTTCTTTTGCAATATCATTCTACGAGAAAATCATTTTAGGATATTATAAGACATTTTGAACCATTCCCATTGGTCATGGTGGCTGTATTGTTATTTTTGGTTTTGGCTCACGTAGTGAAAATGTAAGAAGGGGATTTTGGGGCAGGCTATTTCTTGCGCTTCTGTGTGTTCTTTTGCAATATCCTTCTACAGACAATCATTGTAGGATATTATAAGACAATCATTCACAACCCCTTTTTCCTTGCTACTGATTTCACGACCAAATCATCACCACAATGAAATGAATTCATATGGGTTCTTCATAAAATTAATCAATTAATTGATCTGTTCACATAAACATTGAAGTGAATCCCGTAATAAATAGAAGATAAAATAGAAGGAAGGAGGAGGACGAAGCAGAGAAAACTCGACCTCCACTCATCGTTAACCCCTTCACCTGTTTGTATCACCTTTAAGAGCATCTCCAATGAGACATCGTAAATGTCCTAAATATAAGGTCACCTAGGATTTTTAATGATTTAACTAAAAAAATCCTCTCCAATGGGAATGTGAAGGGAGAAAGTTAAGATGATGTGTGGTAGTTATGTAGACATCCTCAAAGCCATCCTCGATTTTAGAGGTTCTCTTAGAGGATGTGAACATCCTACTCATCATTATCTATGGATATGATTAAATACATAATTTAGATCAATAGTGGAAAAGTTCAGAACTAAAGCAATACAATCATGGTTGGAGATGTTTTCTTTTATCTCCTCCAATTAAGGAAAATTTGGTCTTTAAATCAGAAAAGACAACTTCCACAAAGATGCACGCCAAGTTACCATTGGAGATGCTCTAACACTTCCGTTTCATTTTGTATGTGAAACTCTTTATACTTGGAGCCGTAGATTAATCAAACGGACGGCCAAAAATGATTCTTTGATATTTTAATGTAATGGGCATTTTAGTAACTGCGCCTAATAAATCTCATCTCATCAGATGAGAAATTGACAAAGTCCACGAGATTTTACCAAATTGGTGGGACTGGATGGAATTGGTAACGGCATGGGCATTAAATTAATTATGAAAAAAATATGGGCATTTTCTTAAATGCATTTCCCCACATGGGCATTTTCTTAATTTTCCCAAGAATCTATCATATTCTGTTCTTCTCTCAAAATTGGGTCTATTATTGGGCTAGTGTTAGTATAAGGCTTTAGTAATTAAGGCCCAATACAACCTAATGCAGAATCTCTCAAGCTTTTGTTCCTTGTGTTGTGTTGTTGTAGTTCAAAAACATCGTTTACCAATTACACAAACTTGATATAATTCAGTACCGATAAATACCTATAATTACACAAAATTAATACCAAACCCTTAATGGTGCACATGATTGATTGAATTACTTGAATGAAAAAACACCTAGAAAGCAAATTTATAAGACCCAAACCGAGAGTACAAGAAAAATGTTTACTCATCAGGTTTGTGCAAACTCTCTTTCATTTGTTCAAGTAAAAAAGCTGAGTGAAACTCGAGCCGTGCAAGAACCATGTAGTAGATCTCAAGACTTGTATATATAATCCCTTTCTCTTAATATAAATATCTTTTCAAGAAAACAAAGAGGATGAAGTATTTTTGTTTTTATTCGGTATTAATGATGAAGATATTTGAGACCAAAATTTAATTGATGTGGAACTTCTGATTTGGTTTCCTCTAATATCTTAGTTATGAAAACACCAACATTGCAGACAAACTTAAAACAATTCAATTCTAAATTTTATCTTGTGTATGGCCGGTAACAATCATTTACTCTTATTTATAGTTATGAGGGAAAAAAAAAACTAGTCATATAAAATGCACAATGCATTTGAGGAAAGATATAAACTCCATAACTCATACGCATCATGCAAAATTAGTAGAAGGTGTGCATGTCGTGGGTTAAATTGCATATTTTAAGTGAGGAAATTTTGGGTTAACATGATAATTCTTGGGTCACGATCCATAATTTAGATTAAAATGTAGATATTGAATCGAATCAAATTTTAAGTTAAGTGGTAAATTTTGGATTAAAATTCAGACTTTGGGTCAAGAAATAATTTTTGTAATGCAGTTTTTCCAATAAAAACAAGCTAAACCTATCACTGGAATGGAGTCTACGGGGTTCTACAGTTTAGGAGCATGATAAATCAATTTCCTCTTACATATAAGGTGGCTGAGAGGTATAGACATTTTCATGGATTTTAGTTGTTAAGTAATCGAGGCCTATTACAGCCCAATGCACAATTATTAAATTTTTCTTGGTTGTAGTTCAAATATATTGTTTGGGAATCCACAAACACATGAATAAATAGCGAAAAATATATAAAATTACACAAAATTGACACCGACACTTAAGTGCACATGACCACTTGAAAGAAATTCTGGCATTTCATGGAACACCGTGTGAGCAGATTTATAAGACCTGGACCGAGAGTACAAGAAAATGTTCTCTTAATCAAACTTAATTTACGTACCAATCTCTCATATGTTTGAATACTAAAATTGAGTAAAACTCAAGCCATACAAGAAACATGTAAATTTCAAGTCGTTTTTCTTATAATCTAAATATCTTCTCAAGAATAGGAAGAAATTGGGGTAATCTATGTTTGTTTCAGTATTGATGTAAAAATATTTGAGATCGAAATTTTGGCGAACTTTTGATTTGGTTTCCTCTGGTACCTTACTTATGAAAATACCAACATTGCAGACAAACTTCAACCAATTCATTTCTAATTCTAATCTTGTTTGTGGTAACTATCATTTATTCTTACTTATACCTATGAGAAAAAAAAAGAAAAAAAACTAGTCATATAAAATGCAGAATGGAAGTTTTCATGCATTTGAAGAAAGTTTTTAAACTCCACAACTCATGCACATCATGAAAAATTAATTAAATAGATGGAGCACATGTTCTGGATCAGGCCAGGTACTATGGTGGAATATTTCGCTTCGCTATACCTTAATTATAGCGAAATCCAACGACTACCCTTTGCTTCATTTTAGTCTTGCGAATTCCTTTCTCTTGGCTTCCATGTAAATAGAAGTTCAATTTCCGTAACTTTTTGAACGGATACTTAGTTAATTTATTCAAACTTAATATTAAACATAATTAAATAAAGATAAATATACCAAATCAAAATCAATAATAACATTTAAGTGTACACGGCTGGTTTAATTGAACCACTCAGAATGAAATTTTGGCATTTCATGGAACACTTCAAGAGACCGATCAAAAAAAAAAATGGAACACTTCAAGAGCAAATTTATAAGACGGAAACTGAGAAATATATATAAATGAAAATGTTGGATCATGAAGTTCTATACAGAATCCCAAGACTTGTACAATTTCTTAACATCTAAATATCTTTTCAAGATAAGGATAAAGACATGGAAATCTTTATGTATTCCAAGAACGTTGATGTGGATTGTTGTGATTGAAATTTTGGTAATCTCATACTTTTGATTTGTTTTACCTTAATATCTTACTTATGGAAACACCAACATTGCAAACAAATTTTGAACAGCTCATTTCTAATTCAAATCTTATAAATATCTCCAGTTACTGTTACTTTTTCATATTTATAAATTGTGGAGAAACAAACTAGTCATATTAAAAGGCACCAACGGAAGTCATCATGCATTTGGGGAAGGCTTTCAAACTCCACAACTCGTACACATCACACAAAAATAACATGAAACTTAGGTTACATGATAATTTTGGGTCATGATCCATATTCTTAGATTAAAAAGTAGATATGATCAAAGGAATTTTAAGTCACATGATAATTTGAGTTCTGATTTTGGGTCACGGAATAATTTTTTGAAATGCAGCACTTTTTCTGTTTTGCAAATAAAAACAAGTGCAATCAAGTACACCAATAGTGAAGCCAAATGCAAAGAATTTAAGGTCATCGGGAACGTTGGATAACCTAATAAAATTGTGAAGCCAAAAGTACAAAAAATTGTACCAGGGGGAATGTTGGGTATTGATGAAGATATAAAGGATAATAACTCAGACCTTTAAATGTTTTTCAATGCGTAAAAGGATAATCAAGTACACCCTAGTAACTGACTGCCAAAAGCTCAAGATTTTGCGAACATATGACCTAGTACTGTTGTATCTGAATAGTGTCCAATATAGCAAGATCTCTTAGAAGAAATGCAACTAACTTCATTAATTAGAAAACTGTCTAACAACAGTACATTAATTACAGTTAGTTTCCAGAAGTAGTGATTTCAACAATTTTGACAGTCGGTTTAGCTGGTGGAGGAGGAAGCTTCTTTTCCACCTTCACAGTTAAAACCCCATTCTCACATTTGGCTGAGATTGCAGAAATATTAGAGTTTTCAGGTAACCTGAATTTCCTCATGAATTTCTTTGGGTACACCCTCCTTTCAAGCATAATATACTTGCATGATGATGCTGATCCTCCTTCCTTTTCCTCATCTCCGTATCCATTCTTTTGGTTCTCCTAATCAGCAACCTCATTTCCCTCTCGCTTTCTCTTTACACCGCCGCCGCCGGCATTTTCGATGACCAAGATCTGACCGACATCACGATTACGGTCGGCATTCTCTTCCTCCATCACGTTCACTTGGATTTCAGTCTTGGACAACCCAGGTACATCAAAACGGAATATGTAATCCTTTGGAGTGTCGAGAATATCAACAGCTGGATAACTTCCACCAGCACCGCCACTGCTTGAGATCAAAGCAGCTCTCACCTTATCTATCTAATCATGATCATAATGGTGGTGGTGGTGGAGGTGATCGTGCAATAAATCAAGAGCACCATCTGGAAACAACAATGATCTCATCATCTTTCTTGATTTGTTTCAACAACAACAACACTTGCTTGAAAAAAGGTTGATTGCAATCGAAAATTGGATGGATGGACATTTTGATAAGTGTATGGTTGCAGGATTTCCTACAACCACACCCCTCCAAGATTATACACTGTTCTAATCAAATTCCATGATCAATTACCAAAGTTTTATTTATCTTTTTGATGAATCTTACAAAAGTAATAAGAATACAAGGAAATCAAAATAACTCTGGACTTTCTCTCTCCTATTTGTTCTCCTCTAACTCTCCAAAAAGATCTCTCCCTCTCGACTTTGCTTGGTCCTTTATATAGGATATTACATAGTGGATGACAGCTAAGCTTGACCTTTATTTTTGATTTGATCATGTCATTCTCGCAAGCTAACAAGGGTTTTCTTCTCAAGGTAACCCCGATCTTCTCAGAATCTTCACACTTTCCTTATGACTAAGCTGACGTCACACGCTACATCACTTCTCTAACACTCTGCGATGACCTTCGCAACCACCCTTTAGTTAAAACTTCGCTGAGATATAACTGTTGCGAGATTCTGTTCCTACAGAGTGTGAATCTTGAGACAGTAAATTGAGATTGTTGTGATATTAGATGATGGAGTGAACGAGTTGGGGGGAATTTTGAGGAGTTGGGGGGGAATTTCTAGAGGTGTTGGGAGAAACTACTTCCAAATTCTAGAAGAATCTATCAAATTCTGTTATTTTCTCTCAAAATTGGGGCTATTATTGGGCTAGTGTTAGTATAAGGCTTAGTAATTAAGGCCCAATACAACCAAAATGCAGAAATCTCTCAAGCTTTTGCTCCTTGTGTTGTGTTGTAGTTCAAAAACATCGTTTACCATTTACACAAACTTGATATAATTCAATGCCGATAAATACCTATAATTACACAAAATTAATACCAAACCCTTAACGATGCATACGATTGATTGAATTACTTGAATGAGAAAACACCCTAGAAGTATAAGACCCAAACCGAGAGTACAAGAAAATGTTTATGCATCAGGTTTGTGCAAACTCTCTTTCATTTGTTTGAGTAACAAAACTGAGTGAAATTCGAGTCGTGCAAGTACCATGTAGATCTCAAGACTTGTATGATTTCTTGCAATCTAAATATCTTTTCAAGAAGACGATGAGGATGAGGTACTTTCGTGATTTTCCTGTATTAATGATAAAGATATTTGAGATCGAAATTATACTGGTCTTGAACTTGTGATTTGGTTTCCTCTAATATATTCGTTATGAAAACACCAACATTGCCGACAAACTTAAAACAGTTCATTTCTAATTTTTATCTTGCGTATGGCCGGTAACTATCATTTACTCTTATTTACACTTGTGAGGAAAAGAAAAACTATGCATTTGAGGACAGATTTAAACTCCATAACTCATACACATCATGCAAAATTAGTAGAAGGCGTGCATGTCGTGGGTTGAAATGCAGATTTTGAGTCGAGAAAATTTAGGGTTAACATGACAATTTTTGGGCCAGGATCCATTATTTAGATTAGAATGTTGAATCAAAGGAAATTTTGGACAAATTTTGAATTAGAGTTCAAATCTTGGGTCAGGAAATAATTTTTTGAAACATAGATATATCCTAATAAAGACAAGCTAAACAAACCACTTGAATTGGGTCTACGGGATCCTCCACTCGCCGATCTTGCCAAGGTTTCACAATTTAGGATCATGATTAATCAATTTCCTCTTACCTGTAAGGTGGCTGAGAGGTATAAACATATAAATGTATTTTAATAGCAAAACTAGTCGTAAAAATCCAAGGTGATCAAACTTGTGGTACAAAAACCCCACTCAAATGTTGGGATTCATTAAAACTCCATCTTAAACTAAATTGATACAAAAACCCCAAATTTTAAAAAATTGATACAAAAAAAACTCAAATTTTAAAATTGGTTTCATCAAATTTTATGATGAAACCAAAAATTGGTTTCATCAAATTCTATGAGGTTTCATCAAATTTTATGATGAAACCAAATTTTGGTTTCGTCAAATTCTATGAGGTTTCATCAAATTATATGTGTTACTTTTGTTTTTTGGGGTTTTTGTGTTACTTTTGTTTTGACGGGTTTTTTGTGGATGGATAGTGAAACCTTTGGGGTTATAACTCGCGGACCAATAGCTAAGTAATCTAGGCCCACTACAGGATATTTGTTTTATGTTTTCTGGTGGTAGTTCAAAAATATTGTTTGCACATTATATTGTTGAAAATTCAAAAAAGAAAATATATATATATATTTATATATATATATATATATATATATATAAAACTACAAAATATTTAAACCATCACTTAAGTGTGTACTCTCTCATCTATTTGAATATCAAAATTGAGGAAAACTCACGTCATCAAAGGAAAATGTAAATTTCAGGCCGTAAATAATTTCTTATAATCCGAATATCTTTTCAAGAAGTGGAAGCAGATGGGGTAATCCATTTTTGTTTCGGTGTTAATGATGAAGATATTTGAGCAGCATGTAATGATGAAGATATTTGAGATTAAAATTTTAGTGATTTCGAAATTTTGATTTGGTTTCCTCTAATATCTTACTTATGAAAACACCAACATTGCAGACAAGCTTAAAACGATTCATTTCTAATTCCTCTTGTATGGGGTAACTATCGTTTATTCTTACTTATAGCTATGCGGAAAAAAAAAATAGTCATAAAATGCAGAATGAAAGTTATCATGTACTTGAAGAAAGTTTTTAAACTCCACAACTCATACACATCATGCAAAATTAATTAATAGAAGGTGCATACTTTTTGAATTAGGCGACTATGACCCTTTGCTTTGTTTTAGTATGGCGAACTCCTTTATGTTTGTTTTGATGTAAATAAAAGTTCAATTTTCATAACTTTCTGGACAGATATTTACTTAACGTCTTCAAACTGAATATTAAATATAATTAAATAGAGATAAATATTCAAAATCAAAATCAATAACAACATTTAAACGTATACAGCTAGTTTAATCCATGATTTATAAAGGGGATACAACTATTAGCGGGGGTGAATTCAGCGATCCGGTGGTCAAGATCACATAGTAGTTTTTTGTCCTATATGGATTGGTATTGAATTCAGCGATCCGGTGGTCAAGATCACATAATAGGTTTTTGTCCTATATGGATTGGTATCGCCCCCAAAAAACACCGGCATCCCCTTTATAAATCGTGGTTTAATCGAGGAAATCTTTATGTATTCCAAAAACGTTGATGTGGATTGTTATGATTGGAATTTTGGCAATCTCATACTTTGATTTGGTTTACTCTAATATCCTACTTGTGAAAACCAACATTCCAAACAAATTTTAAACAACTCATTTCTAATTCTAATCCTGTAAATATGTCCACTTACTGTTATTTATTCTTATATATATACACTACACCATATATTAAGGTATTTATTATGTAACCGATCCATCACATAAAATATTTGTTATGGATTATAATTGTCTTAAATATGGTGTTATATTTTGCGTTACAGTTTAAATATGATAGTTGACATCCATCACATTAAATAATTAATATATGAATATTATAACAACTTGCAATCCATCACAATATCATGGTTGAAACTGTCATACAATATTTTGTAACAAGTAAACTGACCATTAACAAAATGACACGCCTCTTCTTTGTTATGCTTGTAGCTGCCATACATTCGGTTCATAGTGACTTCTTGTGTATATGAAAGACCCATCACGTAGCTTCTTGAAGTATACACAATGGTCATAGTGACTTCTTGTGTATGTTTGGCCTATCATAAATCGGTCAAATTGCGTGTACCATTGTCTTGGAGACTGCTTTTCAAATCGCACAACGATCTGTTTAGTTTACATACACAATCTTATTTTCCAAGAACCTTGAACCCACTCTGGCTGAGTCATATAGATCTCCTCTTATAGATCACCATGTAAGAACGTCGTCTTAACATCTAGTCAACTAGGTCTAAATCATATTGTTCTACCAAGGCCAACAAAATACGGATTGATGAGTGTTTTACCACCGGAGAGAACACCTCATTGTAGTCAATCCCTTCTCTTTGGGCATAACCTTTTGCAACTAACCTTGCCTTGTAGCGTACTTGATTAACCGAAGATCCTTCTTTGCACCCTATGGCCTTCTTACCGTTCGGAAGCTTCATAAGAATCCATATGCCATTCTTGTAAAGAGACTCCATCTCGTCTTGCATTGATCCTTCCCATTCTTTACACTCTGCACTGCGTACAACTTCTAAATAGGAAGTAGGAGTACCATCTTCAACAACTGGTAATGCATAAGCAATGTAATCATTCATCCAACTAGGCTTCTGGTTGATCTTCTCGGTTTTTGGTTTTCTATGGTCTCCGTGACCGTAGCTTCGTATCTTCTACTAACTCTTGTTCCTCTTCCTCAATAGTGTCACTATCATTTGGAACTTCGATGGTTACCTCTCTTGCACTCCAATGTCTTTGAAGTATTTTGAACAGATCTGACTTAACTTGAATTGGTGGAGTTGCATCAATCTCCACTGGTTTGTAAAGGCTCACTAGTCCGGTGCTTCGTCCTCCACCCGCCGAGAACTCCAAGACTTTACCATAGACATCTCATCAAATGTGACATCTCTACTCATGACTATCTTCTTTTCGGATTCCAAATTTTGAACCCTTTCACTCCACTTTTTCATACCCACAAAGATTCATTTCATGGCATGGATATCAAGCTTGTTTTCACTAACATGATACCACGCAGACAACCAAAGATATGAATTGAGTCATAATCATAAGATGGTTTACCAAACCACTTTTCCATAGGAGTTTTACCTTCTAATGCAGCTGATGGCAACCTATTAATGAGGAATCACGCATATGTAATCGCACCGGCCAAAACGCTTTACCTAATCCAGCATTAGATAACATACATCGTACCTTCTCCAGCAAAGTACGAGAACTTACTTTGGAATTGGGTCAAGGATACATAATGATTTCGCTGACGTGGCGACACGAGAATATTTATGCCAATTAAAGAAGCCACGTAAGCAAACAGTCACCTAATAGCCATGCAGGCGTATCGTTTTTACCTTACAGACGTGTCTGATGGTTATAAGTTGTTACCTAATTGAACATCTCTTCTCATATACGGCGATGTTCGCTGAACGAGAAGATACGCTTCCCACCCTCACCGTCTTCAGGCTTTAGAGGCGCGATGCTTTAGTTGTATAAATAATTTTGGCGAAAAATTACCATGTAACAAACCTTTCTTCTTCGTCATCTTCTGTTCAATCAGAAAGGTAAGAGAACATGTTCCAAACATGATGAGTTATATTTGTTGAGAGCATATATCTTGATTACTCTTAAGAAGAATTGATAGGCTTACTACGTGATTGATTGTTTTAGAAATTATATCTTGCTTACTCTTAAGAAGAATTGATAGGTTTATTTCTTTATTATTGTTTTAGAAATTAAAACTCGATTTCATCGGTGAAAGTATTTTTTCAGTAGAGCAGTACTCATAAGCTCCGGAAGTTATCCTCCTTCCGCCTCCTCTTCGCCGTGGCCGTTCTTCTCTTTCCCCCGGTCACCACCCTCATTTCCCTCTCGCTTCCTCTTTACACCGCCACTGGTGGCGTTTTCGACGACCAAAATCTGACCGGCGCACGATTACGATTGACATTTTATTCTTCAATGACATTCACTTGGATGTCGGTCTTGGATAGGCCTGGAACATCAAAGCAGAAGATGTATTCCTTTGGAGTGTCAAGAATGTCAACAGATGGATAACTTCCACCAACACCGCCACTGCTTGAGATTATAGCAACTCTCTACTTATCTCTCTGATCATGGTCGTGATGATGGTGGTGGTGAAGGTGGAGGTGATCATGTAGGATATCAAGAGCACCGTATGGGAACATCAATGAGCTCAACATCTTTCTTTTGATTGATTCAACAACACAGAACACTTGATTGAAAAAGTTGGATTTGGAATTAAAATTGGAGAGATTGATGAACAACTTGGTAAGAGTAAAGTTTGACACTGCTGATATGAGATGATTGAGCGAACGAGTTGGGGGATTTCAAAGAGGAGTTGCGAGAAATTTCTAGAGGTGTTGGGAGAAAGTGTTGGTAGGTCAGTCAAGGTCTAGATTAGGAAATCTAGTTGGTTAAGGAAACCAAGTACTTATGTCCTAAGTATAGCAGCTTAAGAGGTTTGTCTCTTAGATCTATGTTAGGAAACCATATACTTGTAGGAAAGTAATCCTTGTTAAGGAATGTGTCCAGTCCTATTGATGTGTATAAATAGCCATAGAGAGAACTAGAAAAAACACACCAGAACTAGTAAGAGTTCTCTTCTTCTCTGCTTAGGCTTTGTATATTTCAACCTATACGGTGATATATAAAATTGTTTATTCCTTCCCGAGGATTCAACCTCGTTAAATACTTGTTCTTATTGTGTGTGTGATTGTGTTCTTGGCGATATTGAGATACCTCGTAGTAGTGCAAACCTAACGCTTCCGCAGAAAGATCTACATATTCTCTTCAAATTGGGACCGTTATTGGGATGGTGTTAGTTTATGTAATTTAGGCCCACTACTTATGGTATTTTTTTTTTACCGGTTGCAGTTCAAAAAAATTGTTTGCCAATTACACAAAAACAATAGCCGAGTTAACGCGGCAAATATTCGAGAACGCTAAAAAAATTGCGATTATGATTCGGAGCTGTAAAAATTGTCTAAAATGCGCATATTAGGGCGTGTTCGGATAGATCGCGTATAATTTGCGAAAATATTCGCAAACTAGGATTGGGGGTATTGTTAGAACCCTAATTTGGGGCATACAAAAAAATTTGGGGGCATACGAGATAAGACAAAAAAAGGGTGCTAATAGTATTTTTAGGGTGGCCCTTATCCCCCTCTTTTCAAAAATGCGAAAATACCCTTCTGAGATTAGTGTTAAATTAATGTTAATATGATTAATTAGTTATTAATGATTGTAGTTAGTTTATTGTTAATTTAGGATAATAATTTTCTTTTTAAAGATAGTTAGTGAGTTATTTTAGAAAAAGAAGGAGGAAAGAAGAAGGAGAGGAGGAATTTTTTTTTTTCTTTGTGATTATTGAGAGATGTGTGATACAAATTCGAGTGAGGAAGGTGAATCTTCATCACATAAATCTAAGAAAATACATATCAATTACGATGGAGATCCAGACATGGCTTATTTGTTGGATTATGAAAATGATTTTACCCAAACTCAACTTTTTTCTCAAGCTCAAGATGATTCCTTTATGGAGCCAAATTCCGAAGATGAGTACATGGATGAGGAACCCAATGCTAATAATACACAGGTATGGCTGTAAAAGTTGTTTAATTTCCGTTTTGTAGCTTGATTTCACCAAAAGTTATGATTTCGCAACTAGTTCTAAGTTGGCGAGTAAGGTTCTATGAGATAATATATATTAGAACCATAATAAATAAGAACAGTTCGGTTTCTTGATTGAGAAATATATACGCCGAAATTTCATTCAATTATTTTCGCCAAATAATTTTCATGGTTCGGCTCATTTGTGATGTGATAATAAAAGCCGAACCTTAGAAAAAAAAATATAGGAGTTACAGTGTAATGTTCGGCTTACTCGTTATCGAGCCGAACATTATTTTTTGTTTTCATAAATTTCTAAGTCTTCTGGTTCGGCTTATAATATTAGTGCCCAATCGGCCGAATCCATGTTCGAAAAGTAGTTCGGCTTTATAAGTCAAAATACGAATAAGCCGAACCCCGAGATCGGCTAACATAGAGTCTGACTTGTGAGTCGAACCCGACCCAAAACTCGTGCGATATTCTTGTAGATTGTTCCTCAAATGGAAACTATGGAGGATCAACCACCGCTTTGTTGATGTCATTCATGAAGATACTAGAGATCACTTCAAATCGACTTGGTAGGTAACTAACGTAGTTTATGTTTTTATTAATTTTCAAGTATGTTGTATGCAAAATCATTAATAAAACTTAAGTTTTGTACTTGTGGATATGTAGACGTGGAAAACCAAAGAAGAAGCCGTTTAAATGGGTTGAGGAACATGCTTGGAAAATCAATTGCGTCCTAGTTAAAGGTAGACAAAGCCGAAAGGAGCGGGTTGAGATGGTTTGTGAGAGGGTGGGAAGAAAGTAAGCAAGAAAAAAAAGGTAAGCCATATTTTGGGAAGACCGGGAAAAAATATAAGACTAAAACAAGGAAGATAAATTGTCCTTTCAAGATCGTCTTAAGTCGGAACATAGATGAAAGAGTTTTCACAATGAATAAAGATATGGATTGCCGCCATAACCACCCACATCCAAAGGATCTTCATGGACATTATAGAGCCGGAAGACTCAAAGCTCATGAATATGCGAAGGTAGATAAAATGACACGAGCACGTATGGCACCCTCTAAAATTCTTAGCAAGTTGAAGGCGGATGATAAGAATAATAAGACTACGTTGCAACAAATCTATAACGCGAGAAGTACTTTGAGAAGAAAGGATTTGCAAGGTAGGTTGGTAATGCAACAATTATTGTGGTTGGCGCAAAAGAAGAAATATGCTTGCCAAAAGAAATTGGATGAATTCGGCCATGTGACGCACCTTTTATTGCCCATCCGTAATGCGTAAAGTTGGCGTTATGCTTCCCACAAGTTCTCATATTGGATTGCACTTACAAGACCAATAAGTATGAGATGCCCTTGATGAACGTTGTTGGTCATACGTCAACCAAGTCACCTTTCACCGTTGATTTTTGTTTTTTGCATGATGAGTTGAAAGAAAGCTATGTGTGGGCATTGGAACAAGTGAAGTTAATCTTCCGGGAGGATGCTCTTCCAAAGGTCATGGTAACCGACCAAGAGTGATTACATCCCTCCCTTCTCTCTCTTCCACTTTTCTCTCTGCAAAAGAAAAAAACTCTTGTAACCGTTTTCTCCTAAAAATCCTTTCTCGTATCTCAAATCTACCGATTTGGTCCGATTTTCTCGGATCTTACGGTTGGATTTGAATACAACAATTACTTGTAATTATATGTATATTATTTCTAAATAAAACGATATTAGGTTTTTAGTATGTGTTTCTTTTATCCTGTAATGGTTTTTATATGCCATTGATTACTTCTTGTATACTTTCCAAGAAGAATTCCTTAGCCTTCGTGGCGGTTCAATCGATTGCATCAATCGATAAATGGATATTTCATCCAGGGCAATCAACTTCGGCATGACATGATTTTACACCTATGTGAAGAACAATGGCTACCGAAATTGATTGTAGTAACGATATTTTGTGCAAATTACTCCCGATTGGGACATTTAAATCTTATTGAAGAAGAAGACAAATCAAAATGGCAGATTACTAAATCACAAGCCATTCTTCAGGCATCATCAAATTTATCTTTGAAATCTATGTATTTTAATCTTTTTATTTTTTCATGTTTTTCATGGTTGATTTATTTGAAGATGATGTATGAATTCTTATTATATTAATGAAATCAAGAAGTAATCTTGTTCCTTCAAAAAAAAAAGGTAACCGACCAAGAGGCGGCATTGATGTTTGCTATAAGGAAGGTATTTCCGAACGCGCAAAACTTTCTTTGTACCTTTCATGTATGGAATAATGTTCGGAAGAAATGCCAAGGGATAATCCAACCGCTTAAGTTGAAAGAGCTAGAGAAGATTGCTACATTACCGGATGGAGAACGAGAAGTGAAGAAGAAAGAATTCAAGCAAGCATATGAGGCTAATGAAAGGATGTGGGCATGTTTCCACAATGATTGGGAAGCTTTGACTTGGTCCATCACCGAAGAAGTGTTTGAAGAAAATGTTGCAAAGCTCATTGCGAATTGGGGCGTCAAAACCCGGAGATAATTATATATTTACGCAAGCAATTCTTGGATACCAACGCACATAGATTTGTTAGTGCATTTAAAAACCACCACAAGCACTTCGACAACCAAGCTACAAGTATGGTAGAGTCGGCTCACTATCGTTTGAAGAGGAATCTATTTGGGTGCGTGGACACGTTCGTCACGGTGTTTGACGCAATGGAAGACTATTTCATGAGTGACGTTATAAGAATTAGAACGTTATTGAAAAAGTCTAATGATGAAGCATGATGATTTCCCGGATGATAAGTGGCTCCGGGGACTAACCCATAGGGTCTCTCATTTGTGCATTGAACTTATAATGAAGGAAGTGGATTTGATGGACAAAATGGATGCTAACTCCCAAGAAGAGTGTGTTTGTAAAATGAGGAAAGCATGGGACTTCCGTGTCGGCATGAACTACTTGGTACAAGGATTGTCTTATACCTTTTGAGGATATTGATCCTCATTGGAAACAATTGAGTAGTGATCCTATGCCCGACGAGGACGATGATGTAGAGATTTGGGACACACCTTATGGCAAAAGGTTGGCCGAAATGTATCGTGGGATGTTGCGACCTCAAAAACAAATCTTATGGGACAACATGATGCCAATCCCGTATCCTCACACCCAACAAGGTATATTAGAAGGAAAAGGGGCCACAAAAGGTAGGCCACCCACGAAAGAAAACCGAAAAGAGCAGAGCAAGAGCGTATGCTCTTACCACCCACACCTACCACAAGGGATCCATGCGGGGTCGAGTACCATGATGCAAAGTACGAAGAAAGAGAAGAAGGCAATAGAGAAGTTAGACAAGATGGATGAAGTGAAGCTATCAAAGAAACGTGGTCGACCGAGCAAGGTTAAAGGTGAAACAAGTAACAAAGAAGTTAAGAATAGTGGTCCTCTATTTCCTCCACCATTGGAAGGAGACGTAAAGCTTAAGGGTAAGATGTTTCCATATCAACAAATGGAAACAACAAAGACCACTCCGGTGCCCAAGCAAAAGGAGAAAAAAACCATATATGCGGAAGGGAAAATGAAGGGTCCTAAAAGAGATAGTTTGGGGAAGTATTTGAGACCTTCTAATATGATTTACAAAAACTACTTGGAGAATCTACCCGAAGCCATTCATGAGTTTATTATATCCATGGACGATGTCGAAGGGGATGGAAATTGTGGTTTCCATGTCACCGGGGAACAACTAGGACCTTTTAAAGATGGTAACCAACCGGTTTCCCAAGGGGATGAAGTAAATTATATTCGTCAAAGATTGTTACAAACTCTACGCGAAACAAGGACTTCTACAAGTCAATGATGCGAGGTGGCGGAGACCATGGGGTCGCACAAGAGTTCATTAGTTTTGAACGGCTTTTATATGGGGATGCCGTCATCACAAGTGACCATTGGATGCAAATGCCGATATGTGGGTTTTTAATCGCGGAGACCTTCAATTGCGTTGTTCATTCTTTTGCGAGGGCTGGAAATAGTTACACCTACGCGCCGCCATCAAAACCTTGCCATGAGAGTGTGAAGGATAAAAGACTTGTTATTGCATTTGTTCAAGGCTGCCATTATATCGGTCTTAAGCTTAGACCCGGTTGCCCAATACCTCAATTGTGTCCGTTAGCCTTTTGGCCTGTTTTTGAAGAAAATTACTCTATGGATTGGTGTGCAAATTACACCACATAGATTGAGCTTTGGAGAAGGTTGCATCCACCTCTTCCACCCGGACTAGTGTGTCTAATGGATGATGAGGATGAAGAAGATGTTTTTGAGGATGATGAAGAAGATGTTTCTGAAGATGGCGAAGAAGACGTTGTAAGGTTAGGATCACCCTAGTACTCAATCCATTGGATATATATTATCGTTTTGCATTTTGTTTTCGTCGGATGCCTAGGTTGATATGAGATTATAAATGCTACATAATGTATCCTAAAGCGCGTCTCATGAATTGAATATATTTTGTGGTTTTTGAACTTGTTTGTTGGTGCAAAGATTTGAAGAAAAAGAACTTTCATTATACGGTTCGGCTAATAAGTAAAAGTATATTTGAGCCGATCAAGTGTTGATTACCCAAGTGTTATGGTTCGGCTTACATGTGACGATTTTCTCATGTAGAACTATAATCTTGCTAAGTATCCCAACACACAGTGTAAGGTTAGAAGCTTATTCGAAATATTCAATAATAAGCCGATCCTGTTAAAAATTTCATATATTATACGGTCCGGCTTACATGTGACGATTTCTCTGTGCCGAACTATAATGCTACTAAGTATCCCAACACACAGTGTAAGGTTCGGCTTATTCGAAATATTCAATAATAAGCCGATCCTGTTAAAAATTTCATATATTATACGGTTCGGCTTACATGTGATGATTTCTCTGTGCCGAACTATAATGCATCTAAGTATCCCAACACACAGTGTAAGGTTTAGCTTATTCTAAATATTCAATAATAAGCCGATCCTGTTAAAAATTTCATATATTATAAGGTTCGGCTACCAGGTGACGATTTCTATGTGCCGAACTATAATGCTGCTAAGTATCCCAACACACAATGTAAGGTTCGGCTTATTCGAAATATTCAATAATAAGCCGATCCTGTTAAAAATTTCATATATTATACGGTTCGGCTACCAGTAAAAGTATATTTGAGCCGATCCTTGCATATAAAAAAAAATGTATTTCCCAAGTGTCAAGGTTCGGCTAACTAAAGACAATTCTTAATAAAAAATCACTAACCATTACAAAGTACCAATTACAAGGATTTAATAACCAAAACGAGTTATAACAAACTTCCTAAGGATGTTGTAGTGAGCTTTGTATTTGAAATTTTTTTCCTTTCCATCTTCGCCATTCCTCTAGAGCTCGAACAACAATCTCATCATTTGTTTCACCTTTAAGCCGATATCGATTGACAATCCGAATCATAGCTATGAAGTCCCTAACTTTATTTTTAATTGTTTCAATTCGACAAAACAGTGATGCCCTATCCCGGTTGTTTGGATTACATTTCATTGGTGAAAGCTTCATGAATTTCGACCAAGTTGTACATACTCATTAGACCCTTTACCGTCCTTTCTCGGCACCCTTCTCCGGATAGTAAGTTACGTAATGTTTTCAAAGAGATAAATCTTCTTAAAGAGTATACTTAGGACTAGACGCTGCCATTTTGTGCTTTGATAATGAGATATCATATGTCGCTATATATATGCTTGACGGATTGTGCTATGTAACGGCTATATTTTCAATTTGAAAAACCATCTCCAACAGCTACTTTTCAAATTTTAAAAATCAATAGGGGTTCAGCATAAATATATTTCCATTTAAAAGCCGAACCTGCGCATTTTTCGAACCTGTTGTTTTAATGGTTCGGTTTATTCGTGACTGGTCTAATGAGCCGAACCTAATGCGTACTCCAAAATTTGTTGAAGGCAACTAGTTCGGGAACTACGAATATTGTAATTTGGTCCGAACCATGTTCCTTTAAGTTGTTTCATAGACCTCCTAACATTCGAACCAAACATATAAAATCATTCAAAATTACATTAAAACATGTGATTTAAGGTAATAAACCAAACAAGTGTATTTAACAAAACATAACAAACTAAGAATTGCTTCACAACTCATAACAAAGAAAGTGTGCTTAACGACTCATAACAAAATATAACAAACTAAGTGTACTTCACGACACATCCAAACTTATAGTTTCGACGACCACGACCTCTTTTCCCCGTAGGACATACATTCTCGTCCTCTTCACCAGTTGGCCGCCCCTAGCAACTTGACTTGAGCCTTCACCTTCTTGTCATTGGCCTCTTGCTCGTCGGCCTTTTCCTGGTTTATTGGGTCCTTTCCCTTTATTTATGATTGCATCCCTTGGTTTGTACCAATCCTCTTGCTCCTCCACCTTCATCTTAGTTTTGCAAGAAATTCTTTTCTTCAAATTTCTCAACAACTCCTTTCCCCGCCGCAACTTTGGTTCCATTTAAAGGTCACTTAAACAAGAACTTTAATATTTAAGAAGTAACACTTAAACAAGTAAAAATTGAAGACGTCGCTACCATTGTTTTATATGCCTTTTGAATTTCAACGGCCTTGGACTTCTTTTTGGCAACCTTTGCCTTCTCCTGTCCCGCCTACAACTTGACTTGCTCTATTGATAATAAGCGGATGTGAAATTTCATTATACCAATCCATATAGCCTGGCTCAACTTGTGGAGGACCGTCACCCAAAATATGCAAGTGGTTCATATTTAACTTGTTGGCATCCAACCTTCTCCAGTACTCTAAGGTTGGTTCTGGATCATATTTGGGGCACCACGAAGAGGTGGTGCTTTTAGTCCCAGTGGTACCCAATGGCAACAACCTGAACTTATCGTATACTACTGGGAGCGTTTGGACAGATCCTAACTGACGTAGAACGCGACGAGGATCATATATTACGAGAACCACCAGGATAAAATATAGGTCGTAGTACATACCTATCGGCACAAAATTATCTTGAACAACATAATCTTCTTGAACATCTCTCAAATATGGGTCAAATACGACGTCACTCCCATCCAAAGAGTCTAATTTCTCTCTAAGATTAATAAACACATCATTCTTATTTCTCTCTTTCTTGCCTTCCATATCATATCGATTCGTTATTGGCGTTGTTTTATCCCAATTTGCATGTACCTTGGCCAATTTCAAATTCGGGTAATGGTCATATACCCACACCTGCAAGTTCGGCAGATAATGAAAATTAACTAACTTGCCGAACCTTTACTGCAGAAATATCGGCTTACACATATGCATGGTTGTGAGCCGAACTTTGCACTGAACAACCAATAAAATCAAAATTAATGAATATTATTACCCGAAGCATAGTGAAATTGCCTCCAATGTTTGTACTTGCCAACCTAGATGCTTGTGCGAGTTGATTGAGTAGGTAGGCAAGTGACGCTGTCCCCCAAGCATAACTATTAACCGAGTGGACATCCTTGAAAAATTGGAGATATTGAGCACTCACCTTGTTCCCGAAGTGTCTCGGAAAGATATCTCTTCCAAGAGTGTACAAAATATATCTTGTTGCAGTTTGTTTCACTAACTCCTCAGTCATCACCAACTTTCCATCTTTAACCCTCTCATTTTTTTTCTCAAAATAGGTTTTCAACCTCAACAACTTGAACTTCTTGTTTTTCTTGTAGGCTGCACCTTTATCATCATGGGTAGAAGTGACATCTTTCACAGAACAACAAAACTCTAGTTCGGTTATCGATTTTGGCCAACCTAGAGTTTCCTTCGCCAACTTATACAACTCATCCCAACTCATATTGTAAAACGCTGCATCCACGCTTTCTCCGGTGACACTAAGGCCCGTAATCTTATTCGCGTCGTCAGGAGTGATTGTCATCTCGCCAAAAGGGAGATGAAATGTGTAAGTCTCGGAGAAAATCTCTCGGCAAAGGCGGAGGCTGTCACTCTATCACATTCCCGATGACCATATTTAATGGCGGGCCATAAACCGGATGCTTGCACTATATAGCAATCACCTCGGGCACCTCTTTAAACAAATCCCAATGTGTAGCCCTTTGATGCCTCAAAACTCGACCCACGACAATGGTCGGGAGTCTCATATATCCTCTTAGCCCAAGACTCTCCGTAACCAATCAATACCTTGCCACCGTCTGGTACGGAAGACCGTGTGGTAAACCATCATCTCTTGGATCTATTACATTATCATCATTAGGAATGTGAAACCCAACAACACGAGGTTTAGCATCTTGCTTCTCCGGTTGTTGTTGTTCTTCCACTTCAGGTTGCTCTTCCCGATTTTTCATTTTACCCTTTTGGTTCCTATACATAGCACAAATACATAAATAAGTATAATCCTTTAGAATACATGGCATATCCTTAAAAAAATAGGTTACTGAACTAAGTTCGGCGTATACGTGCTTGACAGAAACAGCCAGAACCAATGAAACTCAAAGATCGGGCGCTTTAATAAACTAGCCGAATCGTTCCTCGCTAAAAGTTCGGCATCTAAAGATTACCTTCGTATGAGCCGAACCTTTCTCTCGTGTTTCAAAAAAACCTAGGTTTTTCCAATTAAACCTAGTCTAACAACGATACAATAAAATTCATTAATCAACAAATTAAATGGTAGGGTTTGTATAACATACCTTCTAATCCTCATTTCGGGGTTTCTTCTTCACTTGATTGAACTTCTTTTCAATTTCAGTGTCAACTCCTTCTAACGGTTGTTGGTCTTCAATTGACGGATTAGAAGAAGATTTGGAGTGCCTACCAATTGCTTTTTGTTTTCCACGAGCCATTTTATAGTTATGTTTAATCGATGATCAAATTTTTATGAACCGACGATCAATTTCGGCGATGAAATATGATTTTAACCGTTTTTCTCCGACTTGGTTTGAATAAGAGAAGAGGAGAAGAACCGAAAAGGTTCTTTTGATGTTCCTTATGCTTTGACCCAAAAGAGAATTTTTTGCTTTTATATCAACGTAAGGGTAGTATAGTAATTTACAAGTTTCTAGAATATAAAAATACTTTGCAAATAGTTCGGCTCTAAACTAAGATGGCACATGGTGCCGAACTTACAAATAAGAGAACAGTCGAATGTCACAGTGTAAGGTTCGGCTTATACGCGTTAAACACTCATAAGCCGAACTTTTTACTTAGAAAATAGAGGAATGTCAGACTATGGTTCGGCTAATACGTATTACATATTTATAAGCCGAACATGATACTGTAACTTACGTATCGCAGTGCACTCAAAGCTTAGCATTTCACTTAAATATAAAAGCATAACATTGTAGTTAAACATCAAAACATTGTACAAGAAAACCAAACACATAACATTGTTTTCTTCAAGTAAATAAAATTGTGCTAAAATCAAACATTACTTAAAAAACCAAACCATAAAAACCTAGTGTACTTCAATTTGAACATAATCATCTATTGAGCACGACAGCCTTCTTCCACCACCACGACCTTTTTAGCACCACTTCCACTCGCACCTTCACCTTTGTTGATTAATCCATCCCAACACTGTACATATATTCTTGCTCTTCCACCGCCATATCCACATTTCAATCAATTTTCTTCTTCATAGCCTTCAACACGTCGTTACTGACCATCTCGATAAAATTTAGTTAAAACATATAAGCAACAATAGTCAAAAATATTGAAAACAAGTTTAAAAGTATGCACTCAATATACCATAGTTAAGTAAGACTTGAAAAATCTTCAACCATGCCCTTTGTGTTCTTCCTCGTCTTCGGCTCGACTTCCTTTTGTGTTCGCTCTCCCATCTTACCATCTACCAAAGCTTGACTTTCCCTATTAATGATTAAAGGATGTGAAATTTGGTTATACCAATCTATATAAGCGGGGTCACCTTCACAAGGATCGTCACGCAACTCTTCTAAGTCAACCCAACTTAATTTGTTATCTTCCAATTTATCCCAACAATCAATGGTAGGATCGGGATCATATTCGGCATTCCATGAACTTTCCGTACTCTTTGTTCCCTTAGAACCCTTGGGAAACAACTTGAACTTTGATTCCTCTAGCACTTAATCGTTTGGATAAATCCATATTGACGGAGTACTCGACGGGGATCAAACACTGTAAAGCCTTCGGGATAAAACAATGGCCCATAGTACATCCCCAATGGCATATCTTCATCCTCAACAACTTCATCATCTTCTTCATCCTTTTTGTATGGTTGAAATACAACTTGTTCAACAGTCAAAGAGTCTAACTTTTCTCTCAAAGCTATCAAGATTTCCTTTTTATTCCTCTTCTTATTTTCCTTGAAACTCCATTTGGCCGAGGTAGGGAATGTGTCTACCCATTTGTCATCTTCCTTGGCTGAATTCAAATCCGGAAAATGGTCATATATCCATACCTACACCAACAATATAAAAAACAAAAAAAAAAAACTTAATTATTAGGATCAGTAGAATTGGATTGGATCATGGAGGTTGTAAACTTTGGGAAACAGAAGCAGGTTCGGCTTATATTCAAAAACAGTCTAACGCCGAACCTACTAAGTTCGGCTTAGTAAATTAAAATCACAGAAGCCGAACCTTTTGAAAGGTAGGTTCGGCATACACAAAACCAAAATTGAAAGATGAATTTTTTCTTGAAAATGGAACTACAATGTGTAAACATACCTGAAGCATTGTGAAATAACCTCCAATGTTTCTACTTGTTAACCTAGGACGAGTTCCAAGTTGCTCAAATAGGAAAGAAAGGGTCGCGGTTCCCCAAGAGTACTTGTGGCGGCTTTTCAAATCCCTTAACAATTGGAGGTATTGAGCGTTAACCTTGTTCCTACTTGTTATCGGGAAATATAACACTTCCTAAAGTATACAACAAATACGCGGTAGCGATGCGATTAGTTTGTGACCTCGTCCATAACCAACTCCCCCTTTGAAATTTTCTCCTTTGTGTCTCCAAAGCACTTTTTCAAAGCAGTGAACTTGATTGTCTTCAACTTCTTAGTGCTAGAATCCACAAACTTCACCTTTTTAGCAGCGCAGGCAAACTCCAATTTTGTTTTGTCTTTTTGCCAATCAAGAGTTTCCTCAGCAAGTACATACAACTCATCCCAAGCCATTTCATAAACCGCTGAGTACACATTTTTCCCATGTGTTCTAAGACCACTAATCTTCTGTGCATCATCTGGAGTAATTGACATCTCGCCAAAGGGAGATGAAATGTGTAAGTCATAGGACAAAATCTCTCACAAAAGGCCGAGTTTGTAACTCGCATCAAATTCCTCTTGTGCATAGAAAATAGCAGGCCATAAACCGAGCCTTGTACTAAAGCCACCACCTCAGAGCCTCTTTGAAAATATCCCAATGTGCGGCGGTTTGGTGTCTAAGTACGCTGACCGCATCCCCGTGATCCGGAGTCTCGTAAATTCTCTTCGCCCATGACTCCTTGTAGCCAATCAACACTCTTCCACCATATTCAGGGAGACCATGGGGCAAACCATCCCTGCGAGGACGTATCACATTATCCGGATGTGGAATGTGCTTACCTATCTCCCTTGATGTAACAACTTTCTCTTGTTCTTGTTCTAGTTCTTCTTCTTCTTGACCTTCCTCACCAACATCTTCATCATTGTGATCCTCTTGTTCTACAGGCAAAGAGCAAGTCGTGTCAATTCCCCTTTTGCCTGCATGTAAGTTCTTTGTGCCACCACCTCGAGGTTTGGGAGTTTTTGAGTTAGAAGGAGTCACTTCCATTGTTCTCCTTTTAAGTTTCTCTTTGAATTTTCCATGATGGGTGCTAAAACAAATGACAAACCTTGATTAGTTTTCCAAATTAAATAAATATGATTCTACTACACAATTTGACAACTCACATATAACTGGACAAGTTTAGAGGAAGCTATTGGCCATACACAGTGTAAAGTTCGGCACATATGATATTTATCAATACGAGCCGAACAAGGTGCCAATGATTTTAGCCATGGTCATAGAAAGGTTCGGCACATTAGATATTAATCACAATGAGCCGAACAATGTACCCAACAAATAATAGATCGGTTATTAAACAATGGTATTCAAGTTGGCTGGTTATCATCCAAAATTTTATGTGCCGAACTCATTGGTTCGGCTCATACGATATTCAAAATATCACAAATTTTAAGCCGAACTGTTCTTCGTCTGTATAAAAAAAATAGGTTCGGATGCGTAATTTCAGCCGAACACTACCCTGAAACTAACAACAACCTAGAAGAATCATCGATTACATGTCATAAATCAATGAAATACGCAAAAATAAACAATGGGTTTGTGGGAAATACCTTTCTATGTGCAATTTTAAAGAATCAGCCTCTATTTCTCCCTCTCCAACACCAATCGATCCACTAACCACTTCATCTCCATCTTTTCCAAAAACCCTAGATTGAAATGCTTCAGATTCAATACCAGGATTCGGCACCGTATTTCTAGGGCATCGCTTAACACGAGGTGCCATGTATGTGTTTAATCGACAAATCAAACCAACAAAGTTTCAGAAATTTTGGAGAAGAAGATAAGAAGAAGAGGGAGAGAGAAGGGTTTTTGGTTTTTAAAACTTTTAAAAAATTTGTTATATTAGTGGGTAATGGTTAATTAGTGGGAGGGTAGTTAATTAGTGGGAGGGTAATGGTTAATTAAGTGGAAGGGTAGTAATGTAATTTAAACTAGGCAGGGGTATTATAGTAACTTAAGCATCATTATGGCAGCCCTTATAATTTTGCATTGGGTGCCATAATATCTCGTATGCCCCCAAATTTTTTTGTATGCCCCAAATTAGGCTTCTATTGTTATCATTTTGTCAAAAATGAATCCTTGGGCTTTTGTGCTGGATTTGACTCCGGATTTGTATCTGATCCGGAAGACATCATTAACCTTTTTTTTTTTTTTTTTTTTTAGAAGGCATCGTTAAAAGTCGGCCAATAATCGGAACCAGATGAATGACAAAAGATTTAGAAAAACCTGAAGTTTTCCTTCTAAATGATGAATGATGATTGCAGTTTTCATTAGTTAAACATACAGTTTCTAGAAATCTGGTAGGTGGTCAAATCTGATGAATTTAATAAGAAGATTTATAATGAGTTGATAAATTTGTTCAGATATGATAAATCATATTCCTCACGTATAAGTTTAAAGTAATATCAGTGAATACAAATTTATAGAAGTCCATTGACGCTTTATTGTAGTAAACCAAGTGAGAAGAAAGATCACCTTTGTTGCCAGGCGATTTGTGACTCGTACGTGAAACATCAGCGATCTTTATAACGGTTGAATGAAACTAATTTAGGGTTCCTTCACATGTCTCACTAAAAATCTTTTGTTAAACAGAGATGTCCCACGAACCGGACGCATGATAAAAAAGAAAAAGAAAAAAGGCAAAAGTTGCGCGACACAATTGGCAAAAAAACATCATGGACGCAGTTACATTATTGAACGACACAAAATACGATCCACACAAACATCATGGATAAAATACGAAAAATTGGAAACAGCACACAAAATACAAGGACCCAATACAGTTGACAACCGGAACAAACCAATATGAGATAACAGAAAATTGATTAATCCTGTACTTCGCGTGCCCATTACTTCATCTTCCTATTACCTCCCCCCGGGTGGCTTTACCTCTACGACGTTGGTAGTACCGGGACATTTATACAAAGGACCTAAAACAGGTAAGACTCCGAAACACAAATTGCCGTTAGTTGCCACATTCACTGCCATACGTAAACATAAAATGATCAATTATTATTTCATGATTAGACAACCTGCATAAGTTTTACATATATATTGAATTAATTACTGAAGATATATAAGGTGTGAACCGTGGAGTATTTACCTAGCCCATTCTGAACCTGTGTATTAGATTGACTTGCCGTTGAGAAACCGACATCTAGCACTGAAATACAACGATCACTAATTATCTGTACACTTATTAACTTTATCTTTATGCACTTATATGGATCTGCTAAATAATGAAGATAAAATGAAGAGTGGACTGTGGAGTATATTTACCAGCAGCAGAAGAAACCATTGTGATCATTGCAAACAATAAGGAGAAGCTGATGAGGAGAATGCTAATCTTAGCAGCCATAATAAATTCAATGAAAATTAGTGATAATGTTTCTTCTTTGATTTCTTTGCATATGATTTTTGTTCTGATGGTCAAATACCAACAAACAGACATCTATTTATAGGCCGTGATTTCGCATTAAAAATTAATTAATTAATTACCTGCCAACTGCAGATTAGCTAAGAAGATATATTTTATAATATCCCTATGTTCCAGTCGAGCAAAAAAAATAGTTCCTCCGTCAACTACTGCTACACAAAGTTTTGCTGGTGGTGGTTTCCCACTTTCTTTGACAGTGCTAGCCATGGTTATAGGAGTGTCATCGGTTTGGTTACCATACTGTCCAGAGCAGGATCCGATTATATCCTCTGGTTTAACCAACATTTTAAGGAATCCGATTATGTTTCCCTCGGGCGAAGGTACTGCACTGATCTATGGGGTGTGTCCTACTTAATGTCCATGGACGAAGATATGGAGGAGGAGATGCCACAATTTCTTCAAATATTAGGATGCAAACAATATATACATAAATGATATACAATTATAGGCTATGATGCTGCATTCAATATTAATCATATTCCAGCTGCAGATAATCCAAGATGATTGTAGTTGTCACACACAACGTTAAGAGAAAATAAAATATAAAACGTTCGTTGGAGGCACGAACAAACTATTTTTGTGGAGGATCCACGATAGGATCGGACCAAGGAATGTCAACGGTTTCAGTTCCGGTTCAGTTACCATGCTATATTCAGAACCGCATCCTCAGTCCCAAATACTGAATGAATTCGGTTGTACAGCCGGAATCCATAAATTAAACAGTCCAATTCCTACCAGGGTGTTTTACTGGTAGTTCTGATCAACAAAACAATAGTGATGTTGAGAAGAAATACGCTGGGAATCTAAAGATGATGACATACAACCGTCATTGTTACCCCATCAATATATTCCTGCTCATATTTACAAACAGCATGCTGCAGATAATAGCCCCATATAGACAAATGACAAATGCTATCCCAGCCAGGAGACCTGGTGCTACGAGAAATACCGCTTTATCCGAAGGGAGGAGTTGGAAAACTAAAGAAAAGGTGGGATGGACCCTACATAATAAAACGAGTAGTTGGTAAAGGTGCATATCAATTGATGGACCCTGAGGGGAAGAATACAGGTCGCAAGCTAGAACACCCTTAGAACAGATTATATCTGAAGAAATACTATCCGTAAGACATGTGGTGTTGACCGCGTATAAGAGGAAAATAATCGCATGTAATTAAAATAAAGAAAACAAGATTGAAGATACGAATTCCTTAATGTGGATGTATTATTGAAAGTCATGAGTGAAAATAAAGACTTTGATCTTTTATGAACAATTCATATATTTCAGCAAAAAGGCAAAAATAAGACCTTATGGTAAGACCTTAATAGAAGGCTACAGAAGTAAACCCTCTAATTAGGAAGGCTAGGTATCCTGTTATGGCGTGCACCCTAGTTCGCGTACAGCAAGAGGCAACAGTAAGACCTAACACGCGTCATAATAAGGAAAGCCTAGATAACATGACTCAGGTGAAAGCTACACCGACCCTGGAGCCTGAGTCATGGAGATATGGGGTGAAACAAAAGCCCATCCAGTAGAGCGCCTTAGTTGAAAAATTAAGGTAAGAAGCTATCTACTAAGGAGTGCAGAAAATCGATCAGGACGCCGAGGTACACGATTGAGTCAAGAGTGTCTGGGGCGTATGGAGCGTACCTGGCCGCTCTTGACAAGTCTTGACTATGATGCACTCGGTCCGAACACTACAAGAAAATTGGACTTTAGCGACTACCAGGATTCAGTTGGTACAAGGCCATTTTGAGTGGCTGGAGCTCTATAACAGCCGATATGACAACCGATATGCTCTGTGGGTGAAGCCTTATTTGCTGAAGATGTGTACCAACCATGTTGCTGGAACAGATATCTACCGACTATAATGAAGCGACTCAAGTCCTAGCTAGCGCAATTTTTCGGTCACTACGAACAATCGTTGGTAGAATATGTAAAGGTTTGTTGCTAAAATATTGAACCCACAAAAGAATTTGTTGTTGAAGACTTATACATTGTTGGTAGAGGTGGTCAATTATAAAATGTTGTCAGCAGCTAAAGGATTTGACCCACTGAGTTTTAGTTGTTGCAGGTGTCGGTTAAGGATTGTAACCACTACATATTTCAACGCAGAAGAGTTTTTTCCACTGAAATTCAGTTGCTCAAGAATATAAGCTTCTACAGTGTTGGTTGGACAAGAATTTTCCACTGAAATTCAGTTGCTCAAAAATATAAGCTTCTACAGTGTCGGTTGGACAAGAATTTCAGTCACTCGGTTTAAGTTGGTTGAAAGGTGTAGTCACCTTTGTCTTGCTGGTCAAGGTTTCTAACCGCTATTTTTTCAGTTGGTTCAAGGGTTTGGTCACAACGTTTGTGGCTGGTCGAGGTTTCTAGCTGTTGTTTTTCGATTAGTTACGAATTGGTGAAAAGCTCTACCGATATTGGTTAAGGGTTTCACGCAGTGCCCTTATGGTGTTAGTTAAGTACATGTACAACGATATTTTAGTCATGAAACAAAAATCCAAAACAAATTCAGTAATTCCATTTATTAATTATTTTCAATCAGATGTGTACAACTATAAATTACAAAGAAAATCTAGTCATTAACATAGATAAGCATTCGGGTAGTTGACCTTCCACTGCACCTAAGGAAGGTTTTGTATAGGCCTGCACACTTGAACTGGCTACTTACATGAGTAAGCAATTGATCTGTATTCGCCAATTGATTGATTCGGCTTGAACAGGGCTGCATCCTTTTCTAGAAAGGCTTGTTGATCTTCTTTAGACCTGCAGAATTCCAAATACTTGTTTTTTAGTTAAACAAATTAAACAATATCAAACAGTTCTTTTGTATTTGATGGACTACCATATTTTTAAAATCCACATGAACCATGCTTCCAATTCTTATTCTTGTATTTCACTAACTCGATCTCAGTAAAACACGAAATATTGTCTTAGTATATCCACCAACAAAACCAGACAACAATTTCTGGCATGATTCAGCACAAGCAAAGCTTCATCCACAAGGTCCCCAAAATATGATTTATTCTAAACTTAGAACTCTTAAGCAATAACAATGCAGTACTCTTTGCCTTAAAAATTACAAGCAGCAGTGACAATACTCCTAACAAAATTCAAAAAAGATAGAATCAATAAGCAATTAGAAATGTGAACAATTACTCTTAAAAGATCAATAGATTTTGAAGCTCATTTATCAACTATTTCAAGAATCTCTGTATTCCCGCTACTTCATTCTAATTACTATGTAACTATCAACTAAGTAGGAAGGGAGAACTACAGTTTTGCACTCTTGTAACTATCTGTGCAGGCAGGAAAAAATACATGTTGACAACCCTGCACCCTCACTCCTATCAATACAAAGATGGCAACGTCAATGGACTATCAACTGCAATTTATATAAGATTAAAGTAACACTCAAACCAGCCAATTAAGAGCTGTAAGAGGATGAATTACTGGACTTACAATCAAAATATTGTTACATCAAAACCAGCCTTTGTCTATGTCACACTACTACAACCATACAGAAACAACGACTATTCAGGACCCGATCAAGAAAACAAACACTTTAAATGTTACATCATAAAAATAAGTAAGAACAGTAACCTGAGCTCGGAGGAAACCTTGTATATTTGGTAGTATTTGTATATTAGGAAATTGTGTTTTAGTTAGGAAAGCTTGTTTCCTAAAGCTTTACGTCTTCTGTGCATATATATATGTGTATCGAGTCCCTTGTATAATTAGTTAAGAAAACTCAATAAAGTGTTCTCTTCTAGTTCGTCCTCTTGTCTCTCTTTTCTTCAAGTTAAACCTAAGTAGATAAAACTAAAACCTAGTAGTTTTATCTTGGTATCAGCTAAGGTTAGGTCCTCCAAAATTCATGTCTACCGAACCTTCAATTGTTTCTTCTACCAACGGTGTTTTAATGTCTTCTACTGCCTCTTCACAGTCTTCAGTTATGGCCTCCGTTCAATTCTCTCAACCTCATCATATCATCACTATTAAATTAGATGAAAACAACTATTCTCTATGGAGAGCTCAGATTTTGCCGTATCTTCAAGGTTATGATCTCGATGGTTATGTTAATGGTACGAAACCCTTCCCAGCACCTCCTGTTGATAATGCAGCCCCTACTCCGGCTTTTCTTTCATGGACAAAACAGGATAAAATTTTAGTAAATTGGTTGTTCTCCTCTCTCACACCTTCTGTTTTTCGGCATGTTCATCGTCTTACAACTTCCAAAGCTATCTGGGACTCTCTTGAAGCTCAATATGCTTCCAAATCTGATGCACAAATTCATCATCTTCACTGTGAGCTCCGTGCTCTTAAAAAAGGGTCAAAAACCATGCGAGAATATATCAATCATGATCGTGACTCGGTGGATAGTCTTGCTGCTGCCAATACAACGGTTACCGACAAAGAATTTCGTCAATGTCTTCTCGCCGGTCTTGACAGTTCGTATAATGCTATCATTACATCCTTGACTACCACGATGAGTGTTGGAAAATTGGGTTAAAAACAAGAGGATGAAAAAACAGAAACAAAACAATGGTGTACCCCTGACTTCAAGGCTATTTCGATTCTTTTAGACAATAATTCGACCTTTCCCAATTAACTTGGCGAGTACAACAGGTCTCTCGAATTATGCCTTCAGGATTCAATGAAGCCCTAACACCGTAATCGAATTCAAGGATTGTACTTCCTTGACCCGACCAAGAATCACACTGTATAAGGTTCTGATGATGCTATTAGAGAAGAAGAAAACAGATTGCTTTTTGATGTGATGTAAACGAGTTTTGGGAGATGCTATTTATAGAGGTTTTCGCATCTGTTGGGAATGGCGTCTGTTGGAATCGAAACGATGAGTCTCTTCATCATCAGACATGAATGGCGTCTGTTGGAATCGAAGATTCTGGACATGATTCTAACTCGACCGACCCGGCACAGGGGCTACGCCCCCAGGACCCCACTGGATAGCATGATTGAAAATATTCCAACATTCTCCCCCTATTTTCAAAAAAACATAAAACAAAGTTAAAAAACTTTTAAATCAGAGTGGTTGCATCATAAAAGTGACTGCTTACGTACCCGAGTGGGATCAAGCCAACGTAGTTCACGCTAAGTTGAGAATAAGGATCATCGTTGAAACCAATACATAAGTGATAGGTATCTTTTGGATTTGAACCTTCACTTAGTGTAAGAAATTCAAAGCCTTATCGAGGTTCAGTGGTGAAACTAGTCTTGAACCAAGTACCCCTAATGATAAAACCGGAATCTCCACACATATTGATTCCAGAAGATATGGCCATGTGCTTAAATCCTGGATTCATGAGTCTTCTTTAGAGAACGGTCTTTTTCTCTTAGGAAACGGCATGATTTCCATACTCATATAGGTAAGTCTCGAAGGTGTTTCTGCGAGACACCTTGTGATAAAATTTAGACTTATTAAGGATTTTCATTCATCCTGATTTCTTGCGAAACACGCACTAATAAGAAAATGGGAAGTTTTAATTTTAGTGCACCATAATCACTTCCATAACTTGTTGGTACCACATTGAACCTTGTTTATCCTTTCCAAAACATAGGTTTGGTTTCTGCTATGGGTGATCAAACTTCATTCATAGACCTTAGTCCCATTTCCTTACACTTTATTGAAACCACTTTGCCTTTGGAAGACTTTTCGTAAATGGGTCTGCCAAGTTCTTACTTGTTTCAATATAGTTCACAGCAACTACTCCTCTCTTGAGTAATTGTCTTACTATTTGATGTCTAAGACTTGTATGTCTAGACTTTCCATTATAAGTCTTGTTAGAGACATTATAGATATTATCTTGATTATCACAATTAATCAAAACTGCTAGAGATGGCTTCTTCCAAAATGGGATTTCAACAAGTAAGTTCCTAAGCCATTAGCCTCCTTACATGCATCGATTAACGCTATCAAATTCGACAACATCGTTGAGTCGAAATACAAGTCTGCTTCTTGGAACTCCAAGACACCTGCAGCACCTCCTAATGTAAATATCCATCCACCGATCGACTTGGAATTGGATTCTACATTGTTCGATTAGCATCACTATATCCTTCTAATACAGCGGGATAGCCTTGATAATGCAAACCATAATCAATGGTTCCTTTCAAGTAAGCCAACACTCTTGAAATTGCTTTCCAGTGTTCATCTCCTGGATTGCTTTCCTTCTTCTAGCGCATACATGGAAAGCAGATTGAGAAAAGGGTTGTATCTCTTATACTGAGATAATCTGACCCTGCATGGATTTGTACTCTGTAGATTTAGTAGTCCATAAACTAATTTGTAGTCGCCCTGTATGTAATACAACAACTCTGGAAGCCGTAAAACCAGCATGATGGATATCAGGGCAGAAAGCTTCAAAGATTAGAAGGTGCATACAATTTTTGTTTCGGCAGTAGGATTTCTTGTGTCAACAGGTTCTCAGAAAAAAATTGTACCATGAGGAATGTTGGATGTGATAAAGGTGCAAGGTGATCGGAATGTTGGTTGTTGATAAAGGTGTAGGGTCATCGGAGACATTGTATTTGCAACTCGGAACTGTTACTGTTTTTTCGAGGCGTAGAAGGATGTAAAGAGAGCTTATCAAGTGCACTTAACTCATCAAGTTGCAAAGTTAAATGCTCAGAGAAAAGCAAGATTTTGCGAACTTCAGGTATTGAAGGAGAGTAATTGTATCTAAATAGTGTCCCATATAGCAAGATCTCTTAGAGGAAATGTAGCTTACTTCATTAGATCAAACTCGAAACTATCTAACAGCAGTACACTAATACTAGTTAAAAGTTAACAGAAACGTACAGATTCTAGCTATTACATAATATGATAAAACAATTAATTTCCAGTAGTAGTAATTTCAACAGTTTTGACAGTGGGTTTAGCTGGTGGAGGAGGAACCTTCTTCTCCACCTTCACAGTTAAAACCCCATTCTCACATTTTGCCGAGATTGCAGAAACGTCAGCGTTTTCAGGTAGCCTGAACTTCCTCATGAATTTCTTCGGGTACACCCTCCTTTCAAGCCTAATGTACTTGCATGATGATTCTGATCCTCCTTCCACCTCCTCGGGGCCATGGCCGTTCTTCTTGTGCTCCCGTTTAGCTCCACCTTCTTCCTCATCTCCTTCTCGCTTCCTCTTTACACCGCCACTTCCGGAGTTCTCGATAACCAGAATCTGACCGGCGTCACCATTACGGTCGGCATTTTCTTCTTCAATGACGTTCACTTGGATGTCAGTCTTGGATAACCCTGGAACATCAAAATGGAAGATGTATTCCTTTGGAGTGTCAAGAATGTCAACAGCTGGATAACTTCCACCGGCACCGCCACCGCTTGAGATCAGAGCAGCTCTCAACTTATCTCTCTGATCATGGTCATGATCATGATGATGGTGGCGGTGGTGGAGGTGATCATGCAATAAATCAAGAGCACCATCTGGAAACATCAATGAGCTCAACATCTTTCTTTTTGATTGATTAAACAACACATAACACTTGATTGAAAAGGTTGGATTTGGAATTGAAAATTGGAAACTAAAGATTGATGAACAACTTGGTAAGAGAAAAGTTTGACACTGCGATGATATGAGGTGGTTGAGTGAACGAGTTGGGGAGGATTTTAAAGAGGAGTTGCAGAAATTTCTAGAGATGTTGGGGAGAAATAACTACCAAATTCTAGAAGAATTTCTGGAAATTTTCTAGAAGAATCTATCATATTCGGTTCTTCTCTCAAAATGAACCCTAATTTGGGGCATACAAAAAAATTTGGGGGCATACGAGATATTATGGCACCCAATGCAAAATTATAAGGGCTGCCATAATGATGCTTAAGTTACTATAATACCCCTGCGTAGTTTAAATTACATTACTACCCTTCCACTTAATTAAATTCTAATCCTAAAACTCTCCCACTAATTAACCCATCCCCTAATTAACTAATTAACCCTTCTCTCACACTCTTCTTCTCACCTTCTTCTCTAAAAACACAAACAAAATTCTGAAAATTTCTTTGTTCGATTAAGTTCTTGATTAAACAAATTAATGGCACCTCGTGTTAAGCGATGCCCTAGAAATATGGTCTTTGAATCTGGTGTTTTACAGTAGCATCTCAATCTAGGGTTTTTGAAAAGATGGTGATGAAGAGGATAGTGGATTGATTGGTGTTGGAGAGCGAGAAATAGAGCATGATTCTTTAAAATTGCACATAGAAAGGTATTTCCCACAAACCCATTGCTTGGTTTTTCGTATTTCGTTGATTTCGACAAGTAATCGATGATTCCTCACAGGTTTTGGAAGTTCCAGAGTAGTGTTGGTGAAATTTAGCGGTAGAACTTCTTTTCTACGAGACGAAGAACAGTTCGGCTTATGTTTTGAAAATCGATTGCGCGAACCTTTGTGTTCGGCTTATAATATTTTTGTATGATAATGCGCCGAACTGTTGGGCACATTGTTCGGGTCATTTTGATAAGTATCGAATGTCCGAACTTTACTCGTGTGTATGGCCAATAGTTTCCTATAAACTTGTCCATTTATAGGTGACTTATCACATTGTTTAGTAGAGTCATATTTATTTAGTTTGGAAAATTAATTAAGGTGTATCATTTGTTTTAGCACCCATCAGGAAAATTCAAGAGAAGCTTAAAAGGAGAACAATGGAAGTACTCCTTCTAATTCAAGAACTCCCAAACCTCGAGGTGGTGGCACCAAAAACTTGCATGCGGGGAAAAGGCGAAATGACACGGGTGGATGTTTGCACTGTAGAACAAGAGGTTGATAATGATGAAAATAAGGGGGTAGTATGAGGTGATGATGAAGATGGTGGTGGAGGGTGAGGACGGGATGATGAATATGGTGGTGATCGCGAACCTCTAACTTGATTTTTCTTCTCAAAATTGATGCATGTCGCTTTAGACCTTTGGATGTATTTTTTATGATGTGGAAGATATTATGAATGATAAAATGTGGTGTAAATAGATGATAAAGATTGAAAGATCTCTTCTTAAGGATTTTCTTATATTGAGCTCTCAAAGTTAGGCTTTAGAATACTTCTGAAACCGTTTATCCTTGAGATATAAGTCAATTTTTGCCCCATCATAGTGTCAGGTCCGGCTAATACCTTGCCAACCTTTCCCGGCCGAACCTGACAAATGAAATTTACCCCAGGTGGTTGTCAGGTTCGGCTGACTCGATTAGATTACTTTTAAGCCGAACTTATCTCTGTAAACACTTGAAAATCTTGCTTTGTAGGCTCGAGGTTCGGCTAACTCGTGATGATGAGTTATCGGCCAGAACTTATCTCTGTACTCTCAAGTTTTTAGATTTTATTTTGGCCATAACTTCTTCGTCCGATGTCGGAATGGCCTCATTCTTTTTGCGTTGTTTTCATCTTTTCATTATCTTGAAGATGAAGATAATATATCATTGATTTGAGTGAGTTTAATTTGGACGTTGATGTTCTCCATTAGTAGACTTCACTATCGTTTGGGGTTAGGTTCGGCCCATTCGCAATACTATTTGAAAGCCGATCTTTGAAGTTTGGCTCATTAGCACATCCTCGTTAAGCCGAACCATAGAATTTATTTGGTGTGAAAATAATTCTATGAAAATTCGGCTTATAAAGAATTCAATTGTACAAACCGAACTGTTCTTATTTATCAAGGTTCGGCATACAAATTATCTGCCGAACCTAACTCTGTTGCGCCAAATTACATACAAAAATCAAAACTTTTGGTGAATTCAAGATACAAAACGGACATTAAACAACGTCTACAACCATACCTATGTATTATTAGCATTGGGTTCCTCATCCATGTACTCATCTTCGGGATTTGGCTCCAAAAAGTCATCATCTTAAGCTTGAGAAAAAAGTTTAGTTTGAGTTTGGGTAAAATCATTTTCATAATCCAACAAATAAGCCATCTCCGGATCTCCATCGTAATTGATATGTTAGCTTTAAGTGATGAAGATTCACCTTCCTCCGTCAATTTGTATCACACATCTCAATAATCAATAATCACAAAGATCAAAAAAAAAAAAAAAAAAAAATTCCTCCTCTCCTTCTTCTTTCCTCCTTCTTCTTTGTCTAAAATAAGTCACTAATTATCTTTAAAAAGATAATTATTATCCTAAATTAACACTAAACTAACTACAATCATTAACAACTAATTAATCAAATTAACACTAATTTAACACTAATCTCAGAAGGGTATTTTCGCATTTTTGAAAAGAGGAGGATAAGGGCCACCCTAAAAATACTATTAGCACCCTTTTTTTGTCTTATTCCATATGCCCCCAAATTTTTTTGTATGCCCCAAATTAGGGTTCCTCAAAATTGGGTCTATCATTGGGCTAGTGTTAGTATAAGGCTTAGTAATTAAGGTCCAATACAACCAAAATGCAGAAATCTCTCAAGCTTTTGTTCCTTGTGGTGTGTTGTAGTTCAAAAACATCGCTTACACAAACTTGATATGATTCAATACCGATAAATACCTATAATTACACAAAACTAATACCAAACCCTTAATGGTGCACATGATTGATTGAATTACTTGAATGAAAAAACACCTAGAAATCAAATTTATAAGACCCAAACCGAGAGTACAAGAAAATGTTTACTCATCAGGTTTGTGCAAACTCTCTTTCATTTGATAAGTAAAAAAGCTGAGGGAAACTCGATCCGTGCAAGAACCATGTAGATCTCAAGACTTATATATATAATTTCTCTTAATTTAAATATTTTTTCGAGAAAACAAAGAGGATGAAGTATTTTTGTTTTTTTTTCCGGTATTAATGATGAAGATATTTTAGACCAAAATTTGATTGATGTGGAACTTGATTTGGTTTCCTCTAATATCTTAGTTATGAAAACACCAACATTGCAGACAAACTTAAAACAATTCAATTCTAATTTTTATCTTGCGTATGGCCAGTAACTATCATTTACTCTTATTTATAGTTGTGAGGGAAAAAAAAAACTAGTCATATAAAATGCACAATGCATTTGAGGAAAGATTTAAAATCCATAACTCATACACATCATGCAAAATTAGTAGAAGGCGTGCATGTCGTGGGTTAAATTGCATATTTTAAGTGAGGAAATTTTGGGTTAACATGATAATTCTTGGGTCACGATCCATAATTTAGATTAAAATGTAGATATTGAATCGAATCAAATTTTAAGTTAAGTGATAAATTTTGGATTAGAATTCAGATTTTGGGTCAAGAAATAATTTTTGTAATGCAGTTTTGCCAATAAAAACAAGCTAAACCTACCACTGGAATGGAGTCTACGGAATCCTCAATTCGTCGATCTAGCCAGGGTTCTACAGTTTAGGAGCATGATAAATCAATTTCCTTTTACATATAAGGTGGCTGAGAGGTATAGACATTTTCATAGATTTTAATTGTTAAGTAATCGAGGCCTATTACAGCCCAATGCACAATTATTAAATTTTTCTTGGTTGTAGTTCAAATATATTGTTTGGGAATTCACAAAAAACATGAATAAATAGCGAAAAATATATAAAAATACTAAAATTGATTAAAACTCAAGCCCTACAAGAAACATGTAAATTTCAAGTCGTATATAATTTTCTTATAATCTAAATATCTTCTCAAGAATAGGAAGAAGTGGGGTGATCTATGTTTGTTTCGGTATTGATGTAAAATATTTGAGATCGAAATTTTGGCGATATCGAACTTTTGATTTGGTTTCCTCCGGTACCTTACTTATGAAAATACCAACATTGCAGACAAACTTCAACCAATTCATTTCTAATTCTAATCTTGATTGTGGTAACTATCATTTATTCTTACTTATAGCTATGAGAGAAAAAAAACTAGTCATATAAAATGCAGAATGGAAGTTTTCATCCATTTGAAGAAACTTTTTAAACTCCACGACTCATGCACATCATGAAAAATTAATTAAATAGATGGAGCACATGCTGTGGATTAGTCGCTATAAATTAATTATAGCGAAATCCAGCGACTACCCTTTGCTTCATTTTAGTTTGGCGAATTCCTTTCTCTTGGCTTCCATGTAAATAGAAGTTCAATTTCAGTAAATTTTTGAACGGATACTTAGTTAATGTCTTCAAACTTAATATTAAACATAATTAAATAGAGATAAATATACCAAATCAAAATCAATAACAACATTTAAGTGTACATGGCTGGTTTAATTGAACCAGTCAGAATGAAATTTTGCCATTTCATGGAACACTTCAAGAGCAAATTTATAAGACGGAAACTGAGAAATATATATAAATGAAAATGTTGGATCACGAAGTTCTATACAATTCTCTTTTATTTATTTAAACAATTAAACTGAGTCAAATTTTAGCTGTACAAAGATGCGATAAATCTCAAGACTTATACAGTTTCTTAACATCTAAATATCTTTTCAAGATGAGGATAAATACATGGAAATCTTTATGTATTCCAAGAACGTTGATGTGGATTCTTGTGATTGAAATTTTGGTAATCTCATACTTTTGATTTGGTTTACTCTAATATCTTACTTATATGAAAACACCAACATTGCAAACAAATTTTAACCAGCTCATTTCTAATTCAAATCTTGTAAATATGTCCAGTTACTGTTACTTTTTCTTATTTATAAATTGTGGAGAAACAAACTAGTCATACTAAAAGGCACCAACGGAAGTAATCATGCATTTGGGGAAGGCTTTCAAACTCCACAACTCGTACACATCACGCAAAAATAACATGAAACTTAGGTTACATGATAATTTTGGGTCATGATCCATATTTTTAGATTAAAAAGTATATATTCTCGGATGATGAATAATCTTCCTTGCGGATCCCAGAGAAGGATCCCCAATATATATTAATTCATAGAATTAATGCAGTTAATACGAGGGATAATATCCTGACAAAAAATAAGGGAAATATATTCTATTACACCCCCTTAGTCTTAGCGGGAGAAGAGCAGACACTTAGAGTAGAACGAAAACGAATAAAAAGTTGTCTTGGAAGACCTTTGGTGAAGATATCAGCATACTGATTCTCAGAAGGGATGTGCAAGACACGAATGTCACCAATACGTACTCGATCACGAATAAAATGTATGTCGATTTCCACATGTTTTGTGCGTTGATGTTGAACAGGATCACCAGACATGTGGACATCACTCACATTATCACAATAAACCATGGTAGCATGCCGTAATGGTATATGTAACTCAAGAAGTGAATTCCGAAGCTAGGTTGTTTCAGCAACAACATTGGTAGCCCCTCGATATTCAGCTTCAGCACTGGAGCGGGAAACAGTTGCCTGACGCTTGGAAGACCAAGAGACGAGGTTGTTTCCAAGAAAAATACAATAACCAGAGGTTGACCGACATGAATCGGGATAGCCCGCCCAATCAGCATCGGAGTATGCAGTTAGGCCAGTAATAGTAGAAACCGATAGAAATAGACTGTGATCAATGGTACCCTGAAGATAGCGAAGTATGCGTTTGAGAGCATGCATGTGAGGCTCTCTAGGGTCATGCATAAATAAACATACCTTCTGAACTGCATAAGATATATCCTGGCAGGTGAAAGTTAGATACTGTAATGCCCCGTCTAAGCTCCTGTATAAAGTAGGATCCGCAATTGCTACACCAGAGGTGGCACTCATCTTGGAGTTAGTGTCAACCGGAGTGGATACTGAGTTACAGTCTGTCATAGAAGCACGAGCAATGATGTCCTTCGTATATAATGACTGAGATAAAACAACCCTGAGGAAGAGCGAGTAGCAGTGATGCCCAAAAAATGATATAACGGGCCAAGATCAGTCATAGCAAATTCTCATTTCATCAGGTCAATGAAACGATATAGAAGAGCATCGGTAGAGGCAGTGAGTACTATATCATCAACATATAACAGTAAGTATGCGGTATCCGATCCTGATTGATAAATAAAGAGTTAGGGATTACATACACTACCATGAAAACCACAGCGAGTAATGAAGCTCGCAAATATGTGGAACCACGCCCGATGCGCTTTTTTGATACCATAAAGGGATCTACGAAGTCGGCAAACATAATCAGGGAGTTTTGGGTCAACAAAACCCGGAGCCTAATGCATATAAACTGTCTCGGTCAAATCCCCATGAAGAAAAGCATTCTTGAAGTCCAACTGGTGTATGGGTCAAGACCGCGAAGTAGCAATGGTGAAAATAGTGTGAATCGTGGCAGGCTTAACAACCGGACTAAACGCCTCAAAACAATCAACCCCAACCTGTTTTGATTTACCATTGGCAACAAGTCGCGCTTTGTAACGTTGTAATGAACCATCGGCATGAAATTTGTGGAGAAAGATCCACATGGAACGAATAATATGAGCACCAAAAGGTCTTGGTAGCCCAAGTATGTGTTTTCAACATGGCAATGTACTCATATTGCATGGCTTTAGTCTAGTTTGGATCCCTAAGGGCATATAGGTGAGACCTAGGCAGGCGGGAGATATGGTGTTGAGTTTGAACATGGAGGTTTAGTCTGTTGGTTGGTCTGAAAATACCACGAGAAGCTCGAGTAGATGAGGCAGTGGGAATGGTGGAAATAACTAGACGAGAAGAAGAGGCATGAGAAGTGGTTGGAATGGCGGAAGTAGTTGCAGGGGGAAGATTGGTAGCGGGTGTAGGTATTTGGGCAGATATCGTATGTGTAGGAACAGTAGAGGAGATAGTTTTTCACACATATGGACAGACCTATCAGATGACACACAATAATTATCAGATGAAGATTCAACAAATCTAGTCTTCTTAGGATTTATATAAGAGATCATACATGTTTCCCCATGATTAAAAACTTGATTTTTCTCAACAGAAGATAAAGAAGAAGAAATCACTAAATCAGTAGATTTATGAGGATCTGAAAACTCACCAATGACATCCCATGAATCATGCAAAATCTCTTCAAACAACGATGTAGCGGGATCGGCCCTAGCACCTTTAGATGATGACGAATTATCTTGATTCGCTGATGAAACTTCTATAACCTGATTTTCATCTTTATCTTCCGAATTAGCTTTTATATGCTCATCAACTGGTATATTAAACTCTTGTAAAACATATGGAACCTCGTTGGCCTGTTTTTTTTTTTTTTTTTTCTTTTTGAGAAGTAGTTTTAGTTTCTTCTTCACTAACCTTTTTTGCCGAAATCATATCAACAAATCTCTCATGACCAAAACGAGCACGAACTAAAGAACAGAAGTCCTCCCATGTAGTAACCTTAGTCGTGGTCTTCTTCTAACCATACCAAGCATAGGCATCACCTTTAAGATGCGCGGAGGCGATAGTGAGTTTTTGATTGTCAGCAACCATATGCAAGCTAAAATATTGATCAGCTTTAAAAATCCAGTCATCGGGGTCATCTCCATAAAAAGTATGAATCTTCAAACTAATAGCTCCAGCACAAATAGGGGTCCCAAGAATTCCATCACCAATAGTAGGGTTAGGAGTACACTGATGAGCATTAATCTGAGGAAAAAATTCAAGAAACACAGCACGTAAAGATTTTGTTAGTTCCGTACACGTGCACATAGTGTTTGTCAGATCTTTTGTATTCTCAACTAAATCCAACTCTGATTTGTTGTATCCTCAAGGCGCAGCTGCTTTTCTTCCAAACAATTTTGTGTTTGTTCTTCTATGCAACTCATCTTTTAAAAAAAAAAAAAAAAAAAAAAAAAAAAAAAAAAAAAAGTGAAATTTAGGTATGATGTATACCTACTCTGATCCAGGTGTTATGGTCTAACACCAAAACACATGGAAGTCAGACCAAAATACTTAAGAAACCGGGATAATACCCTTTGAGTTGTGGGTTAGCCACATCTTCTTGGAAGATTAGAGAGAAAGATTAAGAAATGTGGTTCTTTTAATTAATTGATAACCAAAATAGTTGGCGGCCAGGCTATTTATAGCTTCGAAGCCTTGCAGAACACGAAATAACTGGAGTTTTAATAACTCTAAATAACTATCTAACCAGAGAAACTAAGCAAACTGAATATGGTAGTTCTAAATAGGGAAATACATATAATGTACGTGGTGTTGGTGTCACAACAAACACACCAATAAATCCACCTTACTATACCTATTACTTTCTTCTGTGTAACTGTGTTCTTTATTAAGAATCAACGTAATTGAAATTTTAATTTAATTAGTGAGAACTTGATGATTTGATTAAATACAACAACTAATTGAAATACAACATAACGTCATTTTCCTTTTTAGTAAGAACATTTTTATACCCATGGAGATGATGTTGGTAACTGTGTGAATTATGATGATGGTGGTGGTAAACAAAACGATGGTGAGGGCACAGGCGGCAATTTGGTTAGGGCTGAGCTTCAAAAGGGACAGTTTCGTGGAGGAGCGAGTATAATGATAGTGGGTGTTGTTTGCCCACATTAAAAATAGTTATATTATTTTTGATTTTTATATGTGGGTGGGAATTAGGAAAAGTATGGGTGGTGAACAGGGAAATTCTATCTTTTAGCAACTTGGTTACTTTTTCCCTCTTTTTTCCCCTTCTTGTAGTTCAATTTTTTATTTTTTCTGGTTCAAAAGCATTACTCACTGTTCACCAGTTATAGAAAGAAAGTTAGTTTTATTCAAAAAGTGACTTCCAAAATGTGAGATATTGTGAGAATAATATAAATGTCAGCAAATCCGCCCATTAGTGTAAACTACATAACTTTTAATTAATCATTTCGTTTTATTCATTCTTTTTTGACGGAAAATACACAAAACAAATACCAACACTTAACTATGTAATTGACAGATTGAATTGAACCATTTGGATGAAATTATGACATTTCATGGAACAACCTATGAGTAATATCGATAGTGCACTGAACATATTTATAAAATCCAAATCGAGAATACTAGAAAATGCTTATACAAGTAGTTTTTATACAACTTTTTTTTTTTTTATTTGTTTGAACAATAAGATTGAGTACATTTCAAGACCTATTAAAATCCTAGTAGATTGCAGGTCGTATATAGTTTCTTGGAGTATAAATATCGTTTCAAGAAGAGAAATGAGACTGCGTAATATCTATTTAGTTGCATTCTTGATCGGGACACTTGTGATTGAGTTTTTTTTTGGATATCCAACTTTTGATTTGGTTTCCCCCAAAATCTTAGTTATGAAAACATCAAACATTGCAAACATACTTAAAACAGTTCATTCTAATCTAAATCTCGTAATACTACCGATTATTATTATTATTTGTTCTCATTTTCATTCTAATTTAAATCTCGTAATACTACCGATTATTATTATTATTTTTTCTCATTTATAGTGGTGCAAAAAACAAACTAGTCATATTAAAAGGCACCAACCGAAGATATCACTTATCATGCATTTTATGAAATTTTCAGACTCATATGCATCGTGCAAAATCAATACAAGATGCTTTGTTCGGGGTAAAATGCAGGTCTGGTTTAGGAAATTTCGCTTAACATGACAAGTTTTGGGTCATGATCCATATTTCAGATTAAAACGTAAATATTGAATTAGAACAAATTTTGAGTCACTTTTAAATTTTAAAGGTGTGGGAAGAAGTTCAAGCAAGTTCCGAAAGAACCTACCAAAAGCTGTCCTTTTTTGTTTAAATTGGGTCCGTTATTGGGCTAGTGTCAGCGTATGCTCAATAAATTAGGCCCATTATGGCCCAATCGATTTTTTTTTTTTGTCTTTTACTTTTGTTGTAGTTCAAAAACATTGTTTGCCATTTGCCAATTACACAAACTTGATAGTTGATACAACATAATTAAATAGAGATAAATACACAAAATTGCATCACTCGAATGAAATTATGGTATTTCATGGAACACCCTAGGAGCAAATTTAAAAACACTCAAACCAGTAATAAAAGAAAAAATACCTTTCATGGAGTTCTATACAACTCTCTTTAACTTGTTGAATCGAAAAGTTGAAGAAAAATCTAGCCATAGCATGACCCTATAGATTTGAAGGCGTATACCATTTCTCATAATCTAAATATCTTTTTAAGAAAACAAAAAAGGCAAGGTGATCTTTATGTATTTCCGAACTGTTAGTAGGTATATTTGTGATTGAAATTGTGGTAATGTCGAACTTTTGATTTGGTTCTCTCCAATACCTTAGTTGTGCAAATACCAACATTGTGAATGTAAACAAACTTAAAACAGTTCATTCTAACTTAAATCTTGGAATCTGCTTGCTATTGATATTTATTCTTACTTATATTTCTGGAGAAACAAACTAGTCATATTAAAAGGCACCAGCGGAAGTTATCAACTTATCATGCATTTGAGGAAGACTTTCAAACTCCACACTTCATACATATCATGCAAAATTTATTAAAGGTGCGGATGTTCCGAGTTAAAATGTTGATTTTGGCTTCGGGAAAGGTTTAGGAAATTTTGGTTTAACATGACAACTATTTGGTCATGATCCATATATTTTATATTAGAATGTAGATGTTGAATTAGAGAAATATTGAGTCACATTTAAAGATTTTGAATATGAGTTCAGATTTTGAGTCACGAGATAATTTTTAAAATAAAGCATCTTTAGCCAACAAAAACAAGCTAGGCTAACCATTTCAATGGAGTTACGGAATGCACGTCCATCAAGCCAGGATTCCGCAATATTAATATATTATTCGCCAGTTTCCTTTCACCTACGGTGTGGCTGGGAGGTGTAGAATCAACTCCCACTAGAGATGTTTGAATTTCCTAATTTCTCATCTCTTTTATGGATAGGGTCCTAAGGGTATACAGTCGAGGTTTGGGCTGTGGGCCTAATGTTGGGGATAACAGGTTAGACATATCCATTAAACTAATCCAAAGGCGTTCACACAAGGGAAAATGAGGCTAAGGCCCAAAAAAAACTTATTTTTCTTATTGTCAGCCCAACATATTTTTCAGCTACCTTAACTCCCAAAGTTATTCAAAATTATAAAAAAAGAGTAACAAGACACAAATACCCTTAATATTTCTACTTATAAAACAAAGAAATCTCGGATTCTCTATCTTTTCATTTAATTGTTTGCATAACTCGTTATGCGTCCTATTTTTTCAGGGGTATAATTGGTATGCAAACTTTAATATTACACATCTAAAAAACCATGACTTGGAATTTTACCAATTTTGTCTCGTTTGAAATCTTTTAAAGAGCTCTGCAAAATGAGTACAAACAACAATATCAAATTTGATTATTTTACGAAAAAGTCGGAGGTGATTTTGATTTAAGGTGAAGTTTCGTAAACTGGATACATTACCATTATGTAGCCACCATAAAGGCTGCATAACACATTATGCAGACATCACAAAGGATGCATACAAATTATGCAACCATATTTTGGTTCATGCATCCACTAGTTAGGTTATGAAACCACTAAAACGATTCATATTCCTAGAAAATAACATTCTAACAAAACAAAAAATGATGCATGAAAAATTATGCAGTCACAACAAAAGACGCATAACACAGTGTGCAACCATATTTTGGTTCATGTATCAACTAATTTGATTATGCACCTCTAAAAACATGTATACATCTAAAAATTAAGATTTTCACAAAAAAAAAAATGAATACAAATTATGCAGTCATTTTTTCAATTGCGTAGTAGGTTGTGCAGTAGTTTTTACAGCTGGATAATAGGTTATGTAATTATTTTTCTTTTGTTGATTTAAGTGTTAACTAGCATAAATGAATTATGCAACCATCTTTTGTGATGCATTATAGCTTATACATCTATTTTTTCGGGTGCATAACAAGCAATGCATCCATTATTATTGCTGCATATGGATTATGCAGCCACTATCCTATTTTATCGCTAACAAAAAAAGTGGTTGTATAACATTATGTAACTATTTTTAAAAAATATAGCAGGTCATGCAAGCACTTTCGCAGCTGCATAACATATTATGCAATCATTTTTAGGTTGATTTCAGTGTTAGCAAAAGAAAAATGGCTGCATAATGAAATATGCAGTCATTGTTTTGGTTGATTTCAGTGCTAACAGAAAAGTTGTTGCAGAATGCATCATGCAATTATATTTTTCTAACTGCATAACAAATTATGCAATACTTTTTTGTTTAAGTGTTAACAAAAAGCGGATGCATAATGTGTTACGCTAATGTTATTTTAACTGCATAACAAGTTATACAGTCAACCGGCATAAAAAATTATGCAGCTGCGGTAAAAAGAAAATAAACTTCCACAAATCCTTCAATTACAAAGAATAATATGAAGAGAACATATACTTGGACATTGACAATACAATAATTAAATCGAATTAATATTCTATTTGTCGTTCCTAGAAAAAACCCAAGAGAAATCAATCAAAAAAGTGAAAATTAGAGAAACCCTAAGAGAAATCAAATGAAAAAAAAAATGAAAATCAAGCCAAACATGATATAGCAGAGACTTTGCAGGTACATTCCTAGGTATTTCAAGTGGGTAAAGGTGGAGTTGGCAAAATCAATCATGCATAAAAGAGCACGAATTGTTCATCAAATGTAACACATACAACCAAATGTTTCAAACTAAGAGAAAATAGTGCAATAAGGATATGACAGCTTACTAATAGCAAAGACTAATAGTATCTAAAATAATAAATCTGGCAAAGCAATTTATTATCTTGTTCTTCTTTTAAGTAGGTTTACGGTTGACACCCTACCACATGCAGATATCATAGCCATTCCTGGAAATTGTAACACCATGAATGTCTGATAGGAATGGTTCTGCAATGGATCAAGATCTGACCAGGGGCACGCTTACGGTCGGCATTTTCCTCCTCGATTAGGTTTGAGTTGGATGCCCGTATTCTAACATCCTCTTTACACCGCCACTGCAGGCATTTTCGACGACCAAGATCTGACCGGGGGCACGCTTGCGGTCGACATTTTCCTCCTCCATTAGGTTCACTTGGATGTCAGTCTTGGAGAGGCCTGGTACATCAAAATGGAAGATGTATTCCTTTTGTTGAGATTATTAGTCCCACATTATTTGGGAAATCTAAGATCCCGTGGTTTATAACTCTATGGGCCTCCCCATTCATTGCCGATTGGTTTTGAGTTAGATGCTCGCATTCTAACATGGTATCAGAGCGAGGCCATACGTGAGTGGTATAAATTCCACCCGTATACGATCCACGTGTTAAGAGGCTTAAATCTCCCTTACTCGTGAAGGGTCGTGTTGATATTATTAGTCCCACATTGTTGGCAATCTAAGATCCTTCGGTTTATAATCTCTTAGGGCCTCTCCACTCATTGCCAATTGGTTTCGAGTTGGAAGCCCAGAAATCTTACATGGTATCAGAGCAGGCTATTTTTGTCAAGTCATTGTGATTGACCGCGCCTTTACTCCGCGTCACCCGATTTAATTGTCTACGTGTTAGACCCAACGAGGCTACACATGAGGGGGAGTGTTGAGATTATTAGTCCCACATTATTTGGGCAATCTAAGATCCTGTGGTTTATAACTCTATGGGTCTCTCCACTCATTTACAATTAGTTTTGAGTTGGATGCCCGCATTCTAACACCTTTGGAGTGTCAAGAATGTCAACGGCTTGAGATTAAAGCAGCTCTCAACTTGTTTCTCAGATTATGGTCATGATCATGATGATGGTGGTGGTGGAGATGATTATTATGAGATCCATAGCACCTCTAGAAACATCAATGCTCAACATCTTTCTTTTGATAGATTCAACGACACAGAACACTTGATTTGAAAAAGTTGGATTGGGAATTGAAAATTAAAGAACAACTTGGTAAGAGAAAAGTTGGACACCGATGATATGAGATGATTGAGTGAACGAGGAATTTAAAGAGGAGTTGCAGATATTTCTAGAGGTGTTGGGAGGAAAAACTACCAATATATAGAAGAATTCTGGTAAAATTCTAGAAGAATCCATAATATTCTGTTCGTTTCTCGTCAATATGGGTCCATTGTTGGGCTACTGTTGGTATATGTTAAGTAATCTAGGCCCACTACAGCCCAATGCAGAATTTTTGATCTTTTTCGGTTGTAGTAAAGGATTCACAAAGACATAAATGAATAGAGAAAAATATATTATAAAACTATGAAATTGACAACACCACTTGCGTATATGACAAGTCGAAAGGAATTCCGGCATTTCATGGAACGCCATCTGAGCAGATTTTACAAGACCCAGACCGCGAGTATAAGAAAATGCTCTCAATCAAACTTTACATATCAATTTCTTATCTGTTTGATTAATAAAATTGAGTCAAACATACAAGACCCAGACCGTGATACAAGAAAATTCTCTTAATCAAACTTTACATACCAATTTCTTATCTGTTTGATTAATAAAATTGAGTAAAACCCAAATCGTGCAAAGAATCTGTAAATTCCAAAACCTATATAATCAACCCCCTTTAAATGAGAGAAGCACTCTCAAAGTAAAATCTCAAAAGTTAAGTGATATTAGTCGTTGGATCACACAAGCTTAAAATTGAGCCGTTTGATATTAGAATATTCCAAAAAAAAAATCTTTTTTCTTGTAATCTAAATATCTTTTTAAAAGGAAGAAGATGTTGAGGTAAACTTGGTTTGTTTTTCTACTAATGATGAAGATATTTGAGATCGAAATTTTAGTGATGTGGAACTTTTGATTTGGTTTCCTCTAATATCTTAGTTATGAAAACAACATTGTGAATAAACTTAAAACCACTCATCCTAATTTTAATCCTATAATATGACCATTACTGTTATTTATACTTATTTATAATCGTGCTAGAAACAAACTAGTCATACTAAAAGGCACCAACATAAGTTGTCGTGCATTTTATGAAGGATTTCAAACTCCATGCTAATTGAATAGAAAATACGCATGTTCAGGGATAAAGTGCAGATTTCGGGTCTAGGAAATTTTGGGTTATCATGACAGTTTTTCGGTCATGATCTATATATTTAAACATAGATATTGAATCAAAGAAAACTTTAAGTCACATGAAAACTTTTGAATAAGGGGTCAGATTCTGGGTCACGAGATAATTTTGAGATGTAGCATCTTTTACCAACGAAAACGAGCTAAACTAACCACTTGAACGGAGTCTACGGAATCCTCGGTTTTTTTCGAAGCTCTGAGATAGAACTACTAGGTTTTAGTTTTAGCTACTTAGGTTTAACTTGAAGAAGAGAGGAAATAGGATGAACTATAAGAGAACAGTTTATTTAGTTTTCTTGACAAATTATACAAGGGACTCGATACACATATATATACACAAAGAAGACGTAAAAGCTTAGAAGACAAGCTTTCCTAACTTAAACACAATTTCCTACTATGCAAATACTACCAAATATACAAAGACTGCCATGTTTAGTCACGTTGTGTTAACACCCTCCTGCAAGCGTAATGAGGTTATCTTGAACCGTTAGCTTGTATAAAAAGAGAAAACCGATCCCTGGATAATGGTTTTGTGAATATATCTGCAATTTGATCCTTAGAGGAAATAAACCTTACATCAAGAAGTTTGAAGCGACTTGATCACGAACGAAATGATAGTCAATTTCAATGTGCTTTGTTCTTGCATGAAATATAGGATTGATAAAGTGAGATAAGTTGCACCAAGATTGTCACACCATAGAACAGGAGGTGATTGAGTGGAAACACAAAGTTCGAAAGAAGTGATTGTATCCACATAATTTCAAAGCAGTAGCAATTGCAAGTCCTCTATATTCGCCGGTACTAGAACGAGATCTTGTTTTTTCGCTTACGAGCACTCCAAGAAATAATATTACCACCCAAGTAAATACAATAACCACTAGTAGAACGACGATCTTCAAGAGAACCCCCCAATCAATCAAGTATATGCAGCGAATGATAATTGTATAGAAGGAGATGGTTGAAGAAGTATACCAAAGGTAGATGTATGTTTAAGATAACGAAGTATACGTTTTCCCAAACCCCTGTGAAAGATAGTTGGTGCATGCATAAATTGACATACTTTATTAACAGCATACGCCAAATCAGGACGAGTAAATGTTAATATTTTAAGGCTCCAACAATACTACGATATTCAGTAGCATCAGATAATAAGGTACTACGATCGAAGAAATGTCACTTGAAAAGTACTTAGTGGTGTTTTAATAGGTTTAACACCATCCATTTTTGCCCGAATAAGAAGATCATGAGCATACCTTTGTTGAGAAAGAAATAATCCTGAAGAAGTATGAATTGCTTCAATGCCAAGAAAATACGACAACTGTCCAAGATCTTTAATTGCAAATTCTTGTTGCGAGACGATCAAGAGTTGATTTAATACGGCAGAGTTGGAAACCTGTAACAATAATATCGTCCACATACACCAACGAGATAAATAGTGCCATACGAACCATTGTAGATAAATAAAGATGAGTCGCATTTGGAAGTGATAAACCCAATTTGTAATAAAAAGTGCTAAGTCGATGATACCATGCACGAGGAGCTTGTTTAAGACCATAGAGATCGATGTAACCTGCAAACATGCGTAGGAAATCTAGAATCAACACAAACTGTTGGTGGTTGTTTCATGTATACCTCTTCTTGAAGTTCTCCATGCAAGAAAGCATTTTGCACGTCAAGTTGATGAATAGGCCAATTAGAAGATAGAGCCAATGTAAGAATAATACGAATAGTGAAAGGTTTAACAACCGGACTAAACGTTTCAGAGAAATCTATCCCTTCTTATTGATTATATCCTTTTGCAACCAAGCGAGACTTACGACGTTCAATTTCACCATTCGACTTGTGTTTGATACGACACACCCATTTACATCCAATAACATTCATAGAAGGATGATATGGTACTAATGACCAAGTACCACTACGAAGCAATGCATTTATCTCATCATCTGAGGAGACGCGCCAATCTGGATCCTTATGTGCTTCCGAAATACAAGTGGGTTAGCGAACGAATCACACACCGAGCATATTTTCGGTTGGGTTTAAAAATGCCATCCTTGGCTCTAGTTATCATTTGATGCGATCAAGAGCGAGGCCGTGGTATCACGATGGGGGAGCGAGTGCGAGGCGACGTAGAATGAGACACGATAGTGACGTGAGGCGAGATGTTATAGCAGGTGCAAACTGAGATGTGGGAGCAGGTGTAGACGTGGTAGTAGGTGCCGTTGTAGCAGGTGTCATTGTAGACGTGGTAACAGGTGCAGAAATGGTAGCAGGTGCAGACGTGGTAGAAGGGACCGACTGATATGTGGAAACAGGTGCAGACTGACACGTTGTAATAGGTGCGAACTAATTCATATGTGCATGTTGTAGTTCATTATGTGAACCAATGGGAGTTGCACTAACTGGCAAGAACTGAGAAGACAAGACAGGTGGTGATGCAACTCGTAGGGGTGAACTAGAATTTACCTGAGAAGGAGCCGATGCCGGTGAAGTTAAGGCAAAGGGAAAGGTAGTCTCATCGAACACAACATCACGACTTACATAAATACGACCCGTAGGAATATGAAGACACTTATAGCCCTTTTGAGATAGACTATAACCAATAAACACACATGGAGAGGAAAGAGGCTCCATTTTATGAGACCTATACGGACGTAGGTAAGGATAACATAAACAACCAAAAACACGAAGAAAAGTGTAATCTGGCGGACAACCAAAAAGAGCAGCATATGGGGATGAATTATTAATAGAAGTGGAAGGAACACGATTCATCAAGTAGCAAGCGGTGTAAAAAGAATCATACCAATACGAGGATGGTACAGAAGCCATGTTTAAAATTGTAAGCCCAGTTTAACGAATATGACGATGACGACGTTCTACTAAACCATTTTGTTCAGAAGTGTGCGGACAGGAAAATCTATGAAAAATACCAAGTTTCTGAAGATGCGGAGTAAGTTTGCGATACTCAAGTGCATTATCAGATTGAAAGATTTTAATTTTTTGGTTAAAAATATTTTCAACATGCTTTTGAAACAAAAAGAATATAGAGAAGACATCAGATTTTTGAGACATAGGAAACATCCAAGTAAAACGACTAAACGCATCCATAAAAATTATATAATATTTGTATCCTTCATTAGATAAAATATGAGAGGGTCCCCGTACATCTGAGAAAATTAAATCTAATGGATTCAAATAAATAGTTTTACTAGAATGAAAAGGTAACTTATGACTCATATGTTCATGACAAGATGAACAAAACTTAATAGTTTGATTTGGAAAACGGAAGTGAAAACTAAGAGACGACTTTCTTAACAGTACGCATCATTGGATGTCCCAACCTAGAGTGCCAGTGTTGTAAGCTAGCACGTTCACCTATGCAAACTTTAGGATATTTAGACAAAGCATCAAGTTGATAGAGACCACCCCTCCTACTGCCACGAAGAAGAACCTTCCCGGTGCATCGATCCTTCACAAGACAAAAATTCGGATGAAATTCAAATAAGACATTGTTATCAGTAGTAAGACGAGAAACTGACAAGAGATTATGAGAGATTTGTGGTGCATAGAGAACATTACGAAGGTGTAGCTTACGGTTGGGAGTACCCAAAACAGAAAATCCAACATCAAAAATTGGAATAGAAGAACCATTACCCATCTTAATTTGATCAGGCCCAGTGTACTCGTTTGAAAATTGAAGACGAGAAAGATCATTTGTTATATGATCTGTAGCACCACTGTCAGGAGTCCACGGAGGAGTTGGTAACAATCCAGTATGAGCGGTATAGGCATGCGGTGTGGAAGCTGGTGGTTGACGACGCGGAGGACGAAATCTACGATCAAACCGGTTCCAACAGTTTGATGCTTCATGATTTAGGCGGTCACAAAGCTGACAAGGCAGCTTTGTTTGTTGCTGTGACGAAGAGGCTGAAAAACGAGTGTTGTTGTTCGAAAAATTTGGAGATCTGTTGTTCGCTCCGTAGTTGGGCCGAGTTGTTCTGTTCGCTCCATAATTGTTTGATCCATTACTGGGCCGAGTTGATCCTGAGACAGATTGTGTTGGGCCGGGATTATATAAACGAGATGGACCTGATGAAGCTCCACGAGAATTAGCAGCAACGTTTGCTTCAGGAGGATTGTGTAGTGCTTTATCCTGATGCTCCATACGTAACTCAAAAGTTAGAAGAAAAGTGAGAAAATCTTCCACAGTTAGAGAACTCATCGTTTTAGTCAAGGATGTAACGATAGCATTATACGAACTGTCAAGACCGGCGAGAAGACAGTGACGAAATTCTTTGTCGATAAGAATTTGTATTAGCGTGACAAGACTATCCACCAAGTCACGAGCATGATTGATATATTCTCGCATGGTTTTTGACCCTTTTTTAAGAGCACGGAGCTCACAGTGAAGATGATGAATTTGTGCATCAGATTTGGAAGCATATTGAGCTTCAAGAGAGTCCCAGCTAGCTTTGGAAGTTGTAAGACGATGAACATGCCGAAAAACAGAAGGCGTAAGAGAGGAGAACAACCAACTTACTAGAATTTTATCCTGTTTTGTCCATGAAAGAAAAGCCGGAGTAGGGGATGCATTATCAACAGGAGGTGATGGGCAAGGTTTCATACCAGTAACATAACCATCGAGATCGTAACCTTGAAGATACGGCAAAAAATGAGCTCTCCATAGAGAATAGTTATTTTCATCTAATTTAACAGTGATGATATGATGAGGTTGAGAGAATTGAACGGAGGCCATAACTGAAGACTGTGAAGAGGTGGTAGAAGACATTAAAACACCGTTGGTCGAAGAAATAGTTGAAGGTTCGGTAGACATGAATTTTGGAGGACCTAGCCCTATCTGATACCAAGCTTTGTATATTTGGTAGTATTTGTTAACACAACGTTCGGTAGACATGAATGTTAACACAACGTGACTAAACATGGCAGTCTTTGTATATTTGGTAGTATTTGCATAGTAGAAAATTGTGTTTAAGTTAGGAAAGCTTGTCTTCTAAGCTTTTACGTCTTCTTTGTGTATATATATGTGTATCGAGTCCCTTGTATAATTTGTCAAGAAAATTAAATAAACTGTTCTCTTCTAGTACATCCTCTTGTCTCTCCTCTTCAAGTTAAACCTAAGTAGCTAAAACTAAAACCTAGTAGTTCTAACATGGTATCAGAGCAGGCTATTTGCGACGAGTCATTTGACCGCGCCTTTACTCCGCGTCACCCGATTTAACTGTCCACGTGTAGGGGGCGTGTTGAGATTATTAGTCCCACATTGTCTGGACATCTAAGATCCTGCGGTTATAATCTCTTAGGTCCTCTCCACTCATTGCCAATTGGTTTTGAGTTGGATGCTCGTATTCTAACACTCTGGAAGGATATTAAACGGAGCTCATGAATTGTAGGAAAGAGGCTCCAGATTTTTGGGACACCAGGTAATGAAGGAAATGTAATTGTATAACTAAGTACACTATTGTATCTAAATAGAATGTTCAATAGCAAGATTTCAGAGGAAATGTAGCTTACTTCATTAGATCAAACTGGAAACTGTCTAACAGCAGCTATGTTGTAAAAGGCGCACTAGGCGCAAAGCTGGCGCCTGGCAAAAAAAGGCGCCCAGGCGCCAAATTATACCTGATTCTGTTTTTTTCTAAAAAAAAGGCTCTCGCCTGGGGCGCCTTTTACAACATAGAACAGCAGTACACTGATACTAGTTAAAAGTTAACAGAAACTACAGATTCTAGCTATTACATGATATGATAATACAGTTAATTTCCAGTAGTAGTGATTTCAACAGTTTTGACAGTGGGTTTAGCTGGTGGAGGAGGAACCTTCTTCTCCACCTTAACAGTTAAAACCCCGGCCATTCTCACATTTTGCGGAGATTGCAGAAACGTTAGCGTTTTCAGGTAACCCGAACTTCCTCATGAATCTCTTTGGGTACACCCTCCTTTCAAGCCTAATGTACTTGCATGATGATGCTGATCCTCCTTTCGCCTCTTTCCTCCGGTCACCACCCTCATTTCATCAGCGAACGACACAAAGTACAAGATGCGCGACACAAGGAGGTTACATTATTGAACGATACAAATTACAAGATGTGCGATACAATGGATAAAATACGAAAAATTGGAAACAACACACATAGTACAAAGACCCAATACAGTTCGCGAAACACGAGAAAGAAAAAAAAAAAAAAAAAAAAAAAAAAAAACAAACAGGACATGCCATCCGAACAAACCAAAAGGAAAAAACAGAAATTCGATTAATCCTTTAGTCCGCATGCGCATTACTTCAACCTCCTGTTACCTGCGCCCTGTAGCTTTACCTCAACGATGTTGTTGGTATCCCCACAAGCAAACATATTTATGCGGGCTTGACAAACAATGTCCTCAGTATCTACATTCACTGGCATGCCTAAAAATGAAACGATCAATTATTAGTTCATAATTAGACAACCTGCAGCATAAGTTTTACATATATTTTTGAATTATTAATGAACATATATAAGGTGTGAACTGTGGAGTAGTTACCTAGCCCACTCTGAACCTGTGTATTACCGTTGCTTGACGCTGAGATACCGATTCCTTGCACTGAAATACAACAATCAATAATCAGTTGTATACTTAATAAGAGTATCTTCACTAATAAGTTTATGCATTTATTTAAATCGGTTTCATGAAGATAAAATGCAGAGCTGATTATGGAGTATATTTACCAACAACAGACGAAACCATGATCATCATGGCAAACAATAAGGAGGAGTTGACGAGGAGAATGCTCATCTTAGCAGCCATGATTAATTAGTTCAACGAAAACTAGTGATAATGATTCTTCTTTAATTTCTTTGAAAATGAATTTTGTTTTAATGATCAGATACCAACGAACAGACATCTATTTATAGGCCAGGATTTTGCATTAAAAATCAGTTTTTTGAATTAATTAATTATCTGCCAACCTCGGATTAGCTAAGAAGACATATATTTTATAATATCCCCACGTTCCAATCGAGCAAGAAAATAAAAATTATCATCATTCCTCCGTCAACTACAGCTAATTAGCAAAGTTTTGCGGGTGGTTCGCCACTTTCTTTGACAATGCTAGCCATGGTTATAGCCTATAACTTGAGTGTCATCGGTTTGGTTATTATACTGTCCAGAACAGGATCCGATTATCTGCTGGTTTCCTCACCGGTCCGCTGGTTTTCTCAATATTTTAATAAATCCAGAATCTCAAAACTGATGATAAAATAGTCTGTTTCCCTCAGGCGAAGGTACTGCCCTGATCTATAGAGTGTGTCCCACTTAATGTACATGGACGTAGATACGGAGATGCGACAATTTCTTCATATCCTAGGATGCAATGCAAACAATGTATAAATGATAAACAAATTATAGGCTATGATACTGCATTCAATATTAACCATCTGCCAGCTGCAAATAACCCAAGATGATTGTTTCCCACCCACAACGTTAAAGAAAATAAAATATAAAACGTTCGTTGAAGGCACGAACAAACTATTTCTGGGAGGATCCACGAAAGTTAGGATAGGACCAAGGAATGTCAACGGTTTCAGTTCCGATTCAGTTACCATGATTATTCAGAGCCGCATCAGACTCTACTGACCAATTCCAATACTGAACGAACTCGGTGGTGATTTTGATGCACCTAAAGCCGGAATCCATAAAATAGTCCAATTAATTCCAACTTGGTCTACCAGGGTGTTTTACTGGTAGTTGTCAACAAAACAATACTGATGTTGAGAAGAAATATGCTATAGTTCTGACCGGAATCTAATGATGATGACATACAACCGTCCTTGTTTTTGGATCCAATCCAACCACAACTTTTCTTTTCTTTTTAGGATTCTATATTCTAAAACCATTAACCATGACCCTGAGATGAATTAAAACAACATGTTCTTGGATTAAATAGAGTTAACTCGGAAACCAATCTGCTGAACTAGCATCCCTAGACTTGGTTAAAAAAGAGTGCCTCCTGCAACAGTTCGGGGTTTGATATCTAAGTTACCATAAGAATTGGGGCGGGTACGAGTATGTTAAAAATACTAGTAGGTGGACGAGTTTTTCATGGGTTACCCATTACATTACAAGAGATATGTAGAACTCTTCACAATCCCGTAAGTGCTGTCAAGTATGCCCACATTGAAGCCACAAATGCAAAGAAAATTTTTACCAGGGGGAATGTTGGAAATTTAATGAAGACGTAAGGTCATCCGAGATAATCTTTTTACAACTCAGAACTGTAAATTTTTCTCAAGGGGTAAAAGGATAATAAAGAGAGCTCATCTAAGTCCACAGTTAAGTGCACAAAGTAACTGCAAAAAGCTCAAGATTTTGCGAACATCAGGTAACGGAGGTATAACTTAGCAAGATCTCTTAAGAAGAAATGTACGCTAATACTAGTAAAGCAGTATTGGGTTTATGACTCACACAACAGTAGTGAGATTGTTTCATTGATGTATATTTATATGATTACAAAGTCGTAGAGATGAGAATTACATAACTAGAAAGCAAAAGAATAGCTATAGCAGATGACTAGGAGAACTTAACCTAATTAGCTGTAGAATAGGAATACTATTCTTGTTACAACAGAATAGAGTAAACAGAAACAGGAGCATGTTACATATGACAATATACATGGTATGTCACCCTTTACATTGTAAGTTTACCATGGAACTGATAAACTTAATACCCCCTCAAGTTGGAGCGGTAGAGCCGGAACGAACGCCCAACTTGCTATCCAGACAGCCAAACTGTGGAGTTCCCAATGGCTTTGTGAAAACATCTGCAAGTTGATCATGAGATTGAAGATGTGTTGGTAATATGAGTCCGCCAAGTAACTTTTCGCAAACAAAATAGCAGTCTATCTCAATGTGCTTAGTACGCTCATGAAAGACTGGATTTTGGGCAATGTGAATTGCAGCTTGACTATAACAAGAGACAGTGATAGGAAGAGAACATGGAATGTGCATGTCATGAAAGAGATGACTCAACCATTGAAGTTCAGCAGTGAGATTATCCAAGGCACGATATTTTGCTTCAGCGGAAGAACGAGCGACAGTGGGTTGTTTCTTGGACTTCCAAGAGACAGAACTATTACCAATGGTAACAAAATATCCTGTTGTGGAACGATAAGTCATAGGACACCCTGCCCAATCAGAGTCAGTGTAGCCTTGGAGAGAAAGAGAACTAGATGATGATAAGAATATACCATGGCCAATTGTTCCCTTAAGATAGCGTAAGATTCGATGAGAAGTACGAGGATTCTGCATGAATTGACACAAGTAATTTACTGAGTAAGTAATGTCTGGTTGAGTAACTGTGAGATACAACAAACGGCCAATAAGTCGTCTAAAACAACTCGGATTAGGTAAATCCTTACCATCTGTTAGGATTAAGTTAAGATGTGTATCCATCGGAGTAGATGATACACGTGCCCCTGTGAGAATGTGAGAACAGAATCTTTAAGAATGTCTAGTACATATTTTCTTTGACACAGATAGATTCCTTTAGGAGAGCGAGATACTTCAATGCCTAACAAGTATTGTAGGCGGACAAGATCCTTGATGGAAAAATGGGATGCAAGGCGGAGTTTAAGAGATGTAATGAAATTGTCATCTGTGCATGTGATGATTATATCATCAACATAGACAAGCACGAAGATAGAGACTGGCCCTCTATGATATGTGAATAAAGAATTATCACAGAGATTTTGTAAAAACTTCAGCTAACAAAACTGAACACAGTTTTGCAAACCATTGTCTTGAGGCTTGTTTAAGGCCATAAAGTGATTTGTTGAGTTTAAAAACTTTGGACTCACCTTGTTTATCCAATCCAGGAGGTATCTTCATGTATATTTCTTCATCAAGATCCCCTTGTAAGAATGCGTTATTGACATCTAGTTGATGGAGAGACCAACCTTTGATTGTTGCCAGAGATAATAAAACACGGACTGTGACAAGTTTGGCAACAGGTGCAAAGGTATCATAGTAATCAATACCCTCTTGTTGTGTATACCCTTAGCAACTAGACGAGCTTTACAACATTCAATAGTACCATCTGAGTTAAACTTGATCTTAAACACCCATTTGCACCCAATTGAAGTTTTACCAGGTGGTAGATCAACCATTAACCAAGTATTATTGGCCTCCAGAGATAGGATATCTTTAGCCATAGCTGCACGCCATTTAGGGAATTTGAGTGCCTGAGAAAATGTTTTAGGTTCTTCAGACAGAACTACAACATCAAGAAATGCTTTATGAGATGGTTTGAATGAATCAAATGATAGATATTAGTCATAGGATAGACTGAGTTGGAGTTGCAGGTAGTTGCTGAAATGATAATCTTTGTTAGAAATTAGAAGGGGAGACCATGACCCGGTCTCTCCACCCAAAGAATGTTTTCACAATAACCAGGAGGAAGTTCCAGACGCCCCTCAGAAGCTACAAGACGGGACCGACTTAACCACCGGTGAACTCGAAACTGTCAATATAGGGAATGAGGAATTCCCGCGACCCGTTCTGATCAGTTCGACTCTACATTCTGCAGAACACTCAAAGTTAGTCGACCTACTCAAAGAATACCAGGACGTTTTCGCATGGACTTACGAAGAAATGCCTAGCTTGGATGAAAAACTGGTCACCCACCATCGCACGTGGTACCGGATCCAAACCGGTCAAGCGCCTCCAAGACAATTCGAGACACGACGTAGAAGAACAAATCAAGGCGGAGGTCCGAAATTACTAGCCCATTTGGTTTTGTCAAACCTATTCACCATCCCACCTGGTTGGCCAATATCGTTCCCGTTAAAAAGAAGAATGGTTAGATCAGGTGTTGTGTCGATTTCAGAGATCTGAACAAGTGCTTCCCTAAAGACGATTTCCCGCTCCCTAACATCGACATGTTGGTAGACGCTACCAGTGGACATGGTATGTTCTCTTTCATGGATGGATATAGCGGCTACAACCAGATAAAGATGTATGAGCACGACGCGAGTAAGACCGCTTTCGAACCCTCTCGAAACTTCTATTACACTGTAATGCCTTTCGGTCTGAAGAACGCTGGCGCTACTTACCAACACGCCATGACTACCATCTTCCACGATATGATGCACAAGCAAGTCGAAGATTACGTAGATGATGTGTTAGTTAAATCGAAGACTCGAGCGGATCATCCGGAAACGCTACGACAAGTGTTCGAAAGATGTCGCGAATACAAGTTGAAGATGAATCCTTTGAAATGCGCCTTTGGTGTCTCTTCGGGGAAGTTCTTAGGATTTCAAGTAACAATAGCGAGGATAAAAGTTGACCCAATCAAGACGCAAGCTATCCTCACGATGCGCCACCATGAACCGCAAAAAGAGCTCCGAGTTTCATGGGCAAGGTAAACTACATTCGTCGCTTCATACAAAGGGGCTGGCACAGCTCATTCTGCGTTTACCCCTCTCTTTGAAAAAAGAGCGAATTTCACATGGACTACGTCTCGGCAAAAGCGTGCGGAAGATCCGAAAAGCGATGTCCTCCCGACCGTCATGAAGCCTCCTATGCAAGGGAAGCCACTATGTCTTTACACAGCCTTTAGTGATACCGCCATTGGAGCCCTCCTCGCTCAAGAAGACGACAAAGGAATTGAATATCCCATATATTACTTCAGTCGAATGTTGAGAGACGCTGAACTCAGATACCCCAAAGCAGAAAAGGCGTGTTTAGTGTTAATTTATTCCATCCGGAAGTTCGAGGCACTACCTCCTCTCCAATAAGGTGGTGTCAATATCCAAATCGGACCACAACAAAGTTCCTTCTCTCGAAACCCTCCACGATAGGGAGGCCGGCTAAATGGCTCCTACTTGGTGTCGAGTTCGACATAACGTGCGTTTCCCCGAGGGCCATAAAAGGACATGCTGTTGCAGACCTGTTAGCAGCATTCCCAGGAGAAAACACCACAGAGTTACGAGAAGACCTCCCAGGAGACCTTCCAAATATCTTCTTAGTCGAAAAAGAAGCATTTTGTTGTTCTTCGACGACTCTTCCAAAGACTAATACCGGAGGAGCGGGTGTGGTACTAGTATCTCTATTTGGAGAAGTCTTCTCGCACTCTTTCAAGCTAGACTTTCCATGCACCAATAACTCAGCTGAATACGAAGCCTTCCTCATTGGACTATCACTAGCTAAACGAGCCGGGTCCATGCGTTTGGAGATAAGAGGAGATTCCAAATTACTCATCAACCAGGTAAACGGGATTTACGCATTGAAAGAACTGACACTGGCACCATACAGGGCTGAAGCACAAAACTATTAAATTATTTCGCCGAAGCAACCATCACACATGTCGGCCGTAGCAGTAACAAGCATGCTGACTTCCTAGCTACACTAGCATCAAAGCTACAGTTCGAAGGATCCGAGGAAACCCTGACAGTAAAACGGCGAACCATAGCTTCAACATGGCTTTCACAACCTGAGAAAGCCAAAGACGATGACTGGAGAACTCCTATCATTCAAGAACTCAACAACTCACTTTTCCAAGGGAAGGTCGACCTCAAGACTTTGCGGAATTTCTTTATGCTTCAAGATGTTCTGTATCATCGAAATCCAGACAGCTCTCTGTCAAGGTGTCTCGGAAAAGAGGAAGCACAACAACTTGAAAATGTTCATACCGAAGTCTGTGGAATAACATCAGTGGTAACTCTCTATCGTCGTTTACAACGACTTGGATACTATTGGCCGGAGATGGAAGCCCAATCCCGATTACTCCAGAAGGCGTGTCCCGATTGCCAGGCGCCCCCATGTCAGACAGAAGTCCTCAACATCAGTTACACTAGGGACTGGCGGGAGCCGTACATCGGTTTCCTTCGCGACGGCATTCTTCCTACTGACAAAGAGGATGCGTCCAATCTAAAACAAAAGTCCAAAGATTCATGTTCCATGATGGGGTTTTATATCGCAAGAGTTTCGGAGGAAGTCTACTGCGGTGTTTGGGCGATACTGAAATCCCGATTATGTTAAGAGAAATGCACGAAGGCGAACACCAAGGAAAACATAAACTGTTCCTGCAGATACACGAGAGGTACTACTGGCCGACCATGGAAGAAGACGTAGCTACTTTCGTTCAGAAATGCCGAGAATGCCAGATTCACGGAAACCTCATACACGCGCCTCCAACATCCTTACACTCGATAAGTAGCCCGTGGCCCTTTTATAGCTGGGGACTCGACATCATTTGGAAGATCAACCCGCCATCCTCAAAACAGCATGAATACATAATAACCGCGACCGAGTACTTTACCAAGTGGGTTGAAAGCTGTCCGCTAAAAGGAACCACCTGGAGCCACGATCGTGGCATTCGTCAAGGAACACATCATCTGCCGTTTTTGGCGTACCTAAACACGTCATCACCGACAACGGCACACCTTTTGCTAACAAGCAAGTGCGGGAACTACTTGAGAGGTACGGAATTAAACAAGTCTTCTCTCTGTCTATTATCACTGTGGAACAGGCAAGCCGAAAGTACCAACAAGACTCGATCCGAATCCTCGGCCCAACAGACACGACAATCCAAGGACTGGCACGAGCAATTGCCGATGGATCTATGGGCGTACGGAACATCTCCTAGAAGCTCCACCGGCATGTCTCCCTACTCCCTTGTCTACAGTGCAGACGCGATCCTCCCGGCCAGAAATCAAGATCCCGTCTCGCGGAATCGCCGCGGCGAGTGGACCTCGGTGGAATGAAGCCGAATCACTCAATGCCGGAATCGCGGAACTAGATACTATGGACTCCAGAAGATCCCGGGCAGAGGAACATGCACAAGCATACAGAAACAGGATTTCTAGGGCGTACAACAGCCATGTAAAATCCAGGGTTTTCAAGGAAGGAGATCTGGTGCTAAAAACCGCCAAACATATCCAGCAAGATACATCGGCACCGAAGTTTTTTCCCAAATGGGAAGGGCCGTACATAATCACTAAAGCGTACGACAGTGGTTACTACAAGATTATCAAAGAAGATGGGGGAAAGCTAGAGGCAGTCATCAACGGAAAGTGGCTTAAGGCATACTACGCCTAATCACTTCCCTGCAACATGCTACATCAAAAATGTGAACGTCCAGACACCCTCTCTGCTTTTACTTTCTTTCTTGCGAATTATCGAATTTCAATACAATCCAACAGATTAATGGAATTTCTTTATTTCTTCAAAAAAAAAAAAAAAAAGAGAGAGGAGCCTTCAAATCTTGTGATACAAATCAGAAAAGCCCATCTAGTAAATTATAATCCCTACAAAATATCATCTTCAACCGACCATGATATCTTTCAGTCCTACTCTTTAAGTCTCGAGTTAACTCTTCAATCCTCCGAGACTCCATGGCCAAAGCTTTCTCCTCTTCCAAAGATGGCTTTTGTGGCGGGAATCACACCAAGAAGAATACCGGCTCTGTCGACCTTCACAATATTGAGACGATGCACGCAACCAGTAGATATTAAACTCCAAGGATTCATAGGTGGACACCATGTTCTCCCACCTTTGAATGGTGACTCTACGAGCGGCACGGATGGACATATTCTCCATATCAGCAATCATTGGCAAAAGACGAGTTCACTACGGAAACCAAGGCGGACGAACAAAGACTTCACTACGCTCCCGGTAGCGATATGGCCGTATGTCTTCAATATCCTCGTATAAAGGACCACGAATTCTTTCCGCACCAGAAACCTCCAACATTCCGATAATTGGAGGAGAGACACCTCATACGAGTCCCGAATGACAATCCCATAGATAGGGGTATTCATAACAAGAGAGCCCTAAATCAGCGTTCTCCAAGTCTGCAAAGATCAACGAGTTTGGATTTGAAGGGAGGGGAACGACTAGGTCATCCTCGTCGATAACAAAACGCATGCTCCAACGGGATATCTACGCACGAAAGGTAAATTTTCCATTCATCAAACAAGCGGTGAAGCGTACGTCGGTCCATAGAAGAAGAAGAAAACATCAGGTATGATTTTCTTAACCCGAATAACCTTTGTTGGGATGCTCTGCAAGAGTCGGACCTCGCACCTTCACTTGGAGAATCCGGTTTGGTTAGAAGATGATTCGTCTCGTGCGACATGACAAAGAGAGAAACTCAACAAGAAGAACCCTTTCTCAAACGAGGAGATGATGCAATTACGTTGGGTATGAATACGGAACCTTAAAGAAGGAAAGGAAGTAATGATGGACATAACGCTTCCGATTTTTTGGCATGGATGATGCCCGATTGAAGCCGCGCGTGAAAGAAGGCAAAATAAGGAAACTTTGCTATCCCATCAAGCTCGCGCCAGTCTCCCCAAACTTCCCAACAACCACCCAAGTCACGCCAGCTAGCACGCTCAGCTTCCCCATCTTGCGCCGGTCCCGCCAGCTAGCACGATCGACTTCCCACTTTGCGCCGGTCCCGCCATGCTAGCACGCTCGTTTCCCAACTCGCAACAACTTCTCAATGCCTTGACTTCATGTCTCTCACGACGCTAACTTCCCAATTGTGCTAGCCTCCCGATTTGCGCAAAATCGCAGAGGCAAGGATTCCAAATCTATTTATAAAAAAGTTCGGACAAGCCTCCTCAATTCTCTTTACGATTTCTTTGTTGATAATTTTTCACCATCTTATGCTTACCTCGCAACAAAGCTCTGTTCCGAGCTAAGCAAGGGACTTAATGTTGATGGTTGTTTTTAAACAAATGGTAAAATCGTAAAATATCAAATAACCTAATGTCACCTAGGTGACACATTTATTAGGACATTTAATGCATGTAGTCGGTAATTAATAGGGGTTATTTTTTCAAATTAGGGTTACAACGAACAAAACCTAATTCCCCTCCGTGCCAATGGCAAATCATGCCGACCACACCTAGCCCAAGCAAGATGCCGCGCCATGCCAAACACACTCGCCTTGGCCCCTAGCTATGCTAGTCACACCAAACGCGCCAAAGCATGCCAACCATGCTAGCCGCACCTCCATGCCAATGGCAAATCATGCTAGCCACACCTAGCCTAAGCTAGCCGTACCTCCGTGCCAATGGCAAATCATGTCAGCCACACCTAGCCCAAGCTAGCTGCGCCATGCCAAACGCACTCTGCCTTGGCCCTAGCTATGCTAGTCACACCAAACGCGCCAAAGCATGCCAACCATGCTAACCGCACCTCCGTGCCAATGGAAAATCATGCCGCCCACACCTAGCCTAAGCTAGCCGCACCTCTATGCCAATGGCAAATCATGCCGACCATACCAAACCAGTGTGAAGCATGCCAACCATGCTAGCCGCACCTCTATGCCAATGGCAAATCATGCCAGCCACACCAAACGCGCCAAAGCATGCCAACCATGCTAGCCGCACCTCCGTGCCAATGGCAAATCATGCCAGCCACACCTTGCCCAAGCTAGCCACGCCATGCCAAATACACTCCGCCTTGGCCCTAGCTACGCTGGTCACGCCACGCCAAGCCAAACACCCTTACCTTGGCCCTATTTGCGCCATGCCAAAGTAGCGCTGCACCTAGGCTTGCAAACCATGCAACCTAGGCCAAATTGGCCACGCATGCCATTGGCACATGCCAACACGCTCATTGGTAGCTTTTCTCACTAGGGCGTGGCCCTAATGGCCGAGCATGCCATTGGCACATGCCAACACGCTGTTTGGTAGCTTTTCTCACCGGGCGCGGCCACTAATGGCCGAGCATGCCATTGGCACATGCCAACACGCTCATTGTGGTAGCTTTTCTCACCGGGCGTGGCCCTAATGGCCGAGCATGCCATTGGCACATGCCAACACGCTCGCTGGTAGGTTTTCCTACCGGGCGCGACCCAAATTGGCCACGCATGCCATTGGCACATGCCAACACGCTCATTTGTTAGCTTTTCCTACGGTCGCGACCCAAATTGGCCACGCATGCCATTGGCACATGCCAACACGCTCGGTCGGTAGCTTTTCCTACCAGGCGCGACCCAAATTGGCCACGCATGCCATTGGCACATGCCAACACGCTCATTTGGTAGCTTTTCCCTACCCGGCGCGACCCAAATAGGCCACGCATGCCATTGGCACATGCCAACACGCTCGCTGGTAGCTTTTCCTACCAGGACGCAACCCAAATTGGTCACGCATGCCATTGGCACATGCCAACACGCTCGCTAGTAGCTTTTCCTACCAGGACGCGACCCAAATTGGCCATGCATGCCATTGGCACATGCCAACACGCTCATTCGGTAGCTTTTCCTACAGTGTCGTGACCCAAGTTGGCCACGCATGCCATTGGCACATGCCAACATGCATCGTTTGGTAGCTTTTCTTACGGGACATAGCCCTAATGGCCATGCGTGCCATTGACACATGCCAAACACGCACGCTGGTAGCCTACCTTGCAAACCGTGCAACCTACCATCAAGGCATTCCGCACACGCCATTGGCACTTGCCATACACGCCACTAGCATCTCTGGCATTGCTACTTACACTCAACGTACAAGCATTCCGCACATGCCATTGGCACATGCCACACATTCCACTAGCGACTCAGCATTGCCACTTGCACTCAAGGTGCAACCCGCAACAAAGGCATTCCGCACATGCCGGTGGCACATGCCACACGCGCCTCTAGCAAGCGCCACTTGTACTCAAGGTGCAACCAACACTCGAGACATCAACACAAACCGGGGATGCTTTCAGGGTTTTGGTTTGGCGGTCCTGAGATGCGGCGTACACTACGCTCATATTAAGAAAGCGTGAATAGGAATAAAGCGGTCAAATAAATGAGGAAATAATGGTAAAAACGTTTTCACCCATAAACACCTTGCGGTTACCACCTCCTCCCATTATTTCACCCTTTACTCTCTTCCTTCATGAGGCCGAGTACGTTTCGGCCTCGACTTGTATAAATAGGTCTTACCTATTTCCACCGAGACAAGTCTAAGTCGGAAAAAAAAATACAACACTCTCGGAAAAGGTAACTTTGCAAGCTCTCCAAAAAGCTTTCATCTCTTGCAAGCTTCCGAAGCTTTCACTTTCGATACAAGTCGAGACACTACTCTCCCGAGTATCTCGGTCTCAAAACCTTTCTTTGATTCCCTCCCCAAATCAACCCTTCTCCTCCACTTTGTGACCGAAGCAAGTATGGAGCGGCCATTTCTTGGTTTAGGCCGGACTTATGCAGATTGATCTCTCGAATCTAGAAAGTGCTCACGTGCAGCACATTTGTTTATGGTTTAAACCAGTTTCTCACTCACCTACCGAATTTACCGAAATCGGCGGAAATAATTTTTACCCATAAACAAGGGTTGAGAAGCATCTTTATCTAAAATGGTATCAAATTCAAGGTTTTATGAGGGTGTAGGAACAAATGAGAGCTGCAGATACAAATCGGTACCATAAAAAGGAAAAGTTTATGAATTGAAAGGGGTTGAGGGTGTGAAGGCCCCAAATCATGGAGAGGGTAAAAATTTTCAATCAACACACAACAATTTCGGGATTGCAAGGAACAAAAACGGTAATATGAAATCTGGATTCAAAAAATAATAACAAAGGTTGAAACCAGCATCATGATTACCTTATTGCAAAAGAGATTTAACTAGAAACACAGCAGAACTAGGTAGAGGTGATGATGAATCGATGAAGCAATAACAATCCTTAGCCGCCATGTCTCTGATTTTCTTATCTTTCTCCGTAACACAACACAACAACGATATAAATGAAGAAATCCCATGATATCACGAAATAGAGGATTAGATCTAGCAATAAAAGCATTAATCAAGTGTGATTAGGCCGGCAGACCAGGGGAATTAGCCGAGGAACGATGGATCGGACATGATGAAGTTTAGGGTTTTAAAAAAGCTTGAAAGCAAACCGGTTTGTAAAGGGAAAGCGACTCTCATTGAAAACGGGTTGTTGATCAACATATCTTATTTGATCATATCATAATGGTGTTACTATATCATGTAAGAGTTGATGTGTAATTGTCTAGGACCAACATATCTTATTTGATCATATCATAATGGTGCCCAAGTCCACCGCCACGTTGTAGGTAGAAACCGAATTTATAAGACTGAAATGTGTACCTTTAAGTTCTCAACCACCAACACATCCTATATTGATCATATAAAAACGGTCCACTACTAAGTTGTCGGTAGAAAGTAGATTTAATAGAAGATTTTCCCTATTTCTTATCCCTATTTTCTCTAATTAATATCCTAATTATGGAAATTAAATTATGTATAACTCTATTTGAATTGGGTAAACAAAAACTAGAACAGTTATTAGGTTTGATTCGAGAGAGGACAAAGAGGATGGTGGACGAAGATGTGAAGATGAAAATCACATTATAACAAGGTGAGTTTTTTTACCAAACCTAAAAGGAGTTAAAAGGAGTTAAATAGGAAATGATTTATATGGTGTGGGTGGGACTTAGACTAAGTCTTATGGGGTGCTAGTCTAGCACCTAGATTAGCGATCGGGACTACCTCCTAAGTCTTATGGGAGTGCTAATCTTGCGGCTAGATTAGCAGTCCCACGTCACGTCGGCCCGAATGGTTCAGCGCTTTAAATCTCATTTAAAGTCGGATCAAAAATAAATCTCTCAATTTGAACCATTCCGCGAAAAGGTAGTTTTTCAAACTGAATCATTCGGGCGTAACTATCTAGCATGCTAGTTCACATGCTAGCAACTGGTATGAGAGAGAACTAGTGTTAACTTTTTTGCCACACTTTTTTTTTGAATTGCAACACTTAAGTGCCAATCTAACCCATAAGACTTAGTCTTAGGGAAAGTGGGGATTGGAAATAAGGAAAACATAATAAAAAATATAAAATTCTTCACCTAATCATTCATCAAGTATATGATACTCGATTATAGTCTAACCTAAATAAATGAATGTTCGATAAATGAACAACCTCGCCTAATAAATAATTTTCCTTGGTCCCAATTTGGACAAACGGGTTGAATGAATAACCTCACTAAATGCATTAAAAAAAAAAAAAAAAAAAAAAAAAAAAAAAAAAAAAAAAAACATTGCTTCGGGGCAGATTCTTTTCCAAGAACGGCCCTGCTGTTGCTATCGTTGAACCATTGATGGATGGATGGATGAATATTTAGAGTCCTGGTGTGATTGGTTTGTGAAAAATTTGTGTCCCGCAGGGAAGGAATTGAATCGTGTATTCTCCAAAGGGCAAACAGTATGCAGACACTATCAGAATGCAAGTGGCACATCAGTTGTTTGACAAAAAGGGTGAACGAATACTAGCTTATTTCCACCAGGTTTACTATGGTTTGATGGATATGTTGGAGGGTTGTTTAGCAGTAGCTAGGAGTTGTTCCCTACATCAAGTAAAAGAATGTCTTTCGAGTTCCGGTAAGGGTCCTTTTTCACTTTGATTTTTTTAATTAGTTTTTCATTTTCTTGACGGAACTTTAAAAAAAAATTGAATTAGAACTTGACTTTGCATTGCTGGTGTTTGAGTTATAGGAGTGCGGAAGGAATTCAAGTCATGAACTACGGGCTTCTCAGTCAGCCAAAATTAATTACGGATGAAGCCACCACCGCCACCACACCAGCACTAAAAATACTTCGACCATCACCACGACATACGACTAACTTACAATTTTTCGTGTCATTATGGCACGGGGTATGCTCTAGTATATAAATAAACCAAAATACTTTCTTTTTTTAGAAAGTCCAAACTCCAAAGAAAAGAAAAAAAGTGGTTAAAAAGAAGGCTCGAGTTTCAAAAGAAAAAGATGAAAAAGATTGTGGGAAATATGCAGAAGAGTTAATGAATTAATCAAAAAAATTATATACTAGTACGACCGTTGCCACGGTGGGAGGGCCGACCGAAGAAGAATATGAAGATGGAGTTTGTCCACGAATATCTTCGTCCCGTTTCAGAAAAGGTAATACTTTCACCTCGTTTCAGAAAAAATGACATTTTCGTCTCGTTTCAGAAAAAGTGATATTTTCTCCCCGTTTCGGAAAAACTGATACTTTCATCCCATTTCGGAAAAAGTGATACTTTCTCCCCGTTTCGGAAAAAGTGATCCTTTCTCCCCGTTTCGGAAAAAGTGATACTTTCTCTCCGTTTTGAAAAAGTGATATTTTCGCCCCATTTCAGAAAAAGTATCACTTTTTCTGAAATAAAGCGAAAGTTTCATTTTTTCCGAAACGGAAAAAAATATCACTTTTTCCCGAAACCAAACGAAAGTATCACTTTTCCCAAAACGGAGCGAAAGTATCACTTTTCCCGAAACGGGATGTGATAGTATCATTGTTCCTGAAACGAGATATGAAAGTATTATTTTTTCTAAAACGAAAAATTAGTCGATCTATAAACCAAAATATGGTTGCATGATGTGCTATGCATCCTTTGTGGTGGTTTGCATAATGGCTATGCATTCAATTTTCGAGAATTGTGCCTAAAATGATAGTATCATTTTTCCTGAAACGGATGGAGTACATCGTTTTATTAGTTGCAATGGAAAATTAGTTGATGTATAAACCAATATTTTGCTACATAAAGTATTATGTATCCTTTGTGATGGTTTGCATGATGGATGTACATTTAATTTTCTAAAATTGTGCCTAAAATTATATATATCTCCGAATTTTTCGTAAAAACTCCAAATTTAATATTGTTGTTTGTACTTGTTGCGTAGAGTTTTTTGTAACCTTTCTAACGAGATAAAATTTGTAAAATTCCAAGGCACGGATTTTTAGATATGTTATATTAAAGTTTGCTTTCCAATTATACCCCTGAAAATATATGATATACAAGGAGTTATAGTAATTGGACTAAAAGGGAGTGACATTTTTGGTTTTTCGGCCCTAACCATTTCCAATTTTTTTATGGTAATTGATCACTTAGATTTTACAAAAAAGTGGTCATATAAAGGACCTCCCTCGCTTCGCTCGGTCGGCCCAATAACAAACACAAATTTTGACATTCAATAATTAGAGCATCTCCAATGCTAGGGGTGAAGGTCTTAAAAAGACAGGACACCTAGGATTTAACACTTTTTTAACCAAAAATTAATCTCCAATGCTAAGGTCAAGGTTAATGAAAATCATGACAAGGATTCCATCTCATAAGAAGGGGTAAAGGAGAGGGTCATTCCTTCACCTTCTTCATGACCCTGGGTTTAATGACACATCACCAATATTTTATTCCAAAATTGATTTCTTTCAATACAAAATATTGTTATTGGGTGACAGATTTATATTTATATAAATCACCAATATTTTGAGTGTTGTCCATGACACTTTTATATTTATATACATATATAAAATGTGTAGGTTCTATAAGAAGTCATCTATATTGGCTTTACTTTTTCATTATAAATTTTAACTAACACAAATCCATTGGCTTATCCGCACCCAATCCGTTCATCCGTGCATCCATTGGATGCAAATCCGTTGGATGTTGGATTGGATGCGGATGCCAAATTTGAAATCCGTAGTGTAATGGATTTGATGCGAATGAGGTGAAAACCGGTCCATACTGGCCCATGCTCACCCCTAACCAAAATTAGGTTTTTGGAAAAATGTAAGTAGCAAAAACAAATTATTAAAAATATATATCAAACGACATATATATCATTACACCTCAGACAGATTAGGCGCCAAAAACTAACAGTTTTGTCTGTATGGTATCAAAGTTGCTAACATATATAAGGGTTCAGACTTTGAACCGAATCAACCGATTACGGTTCGGTGCTAGATAATTGTACCCGATTACACCCATCACCTAACCTACCCGAGCCGCCATTTAATGGTGTCTTGGTTCATGGATATATTGGATCGGAATTGCCTATTTCACTTTGGCGAGAAAAAAAGAAAAAAAAAATGGTTGTACCCGTCACCCACCCTACCCAACCCGACATTTAATGAGTATGGTAGGACCCTACCCGCTTGACGGCTAGTGGGGTGGAAGGTAAAGTTTTCTTATCCGACATTCAGTGGGTAGGGTAGCGAAATATGACATATCCTACCCACCATACTCGTTGTGCAGCCATAAGAGAAACTCATCTTTGTTAATAGGAGAAAAACCACAATTTACACCATCCAAATCATTTTATGAGGATGTGGAAACTACACAGCATCGAATCAACCAATAGCTCAATTCAATTCTCTTTCAAACCCATTTTAACCAAACCATCGCAATAACAGAATAACTTCTTCTTTGCAACAAATCTTTTTAGTTGATCTCTTGCTGCCATTTCCTTACATAAATTCACCATCGACATCAAACTTTATTTCTTCCAGTATCATTCATCCGCATTATCTCTTTTAATCTCTTCACCAATTCCTTCACATTCAAATCAGAATCAAACCCCTCTTCTATTTCGTTTTCAATTTCAAAGACAAACCAAACGTCTAACCATAAATTACTTCTCTATCTCTTCTCCACAATTTCTCAAATTCACTTTCAACTATAGATTTAACAATATTGTAGAACCCCATTTATAGTTACACTACAATACAAATATGGAAATAGTAAGACCAGCAGTATGGATAGCATTGAAGAAAGCTTCAAAGAATGAACTGTGCATATAGTTTTTCATGAATAGCCGGATTTTTACGGGCACCGGAAATAATTGTATCAAGGGGTATTATCGTATCTAAATAGAATGTCTGATAGCAAGAACTCTTAAATAGAAAATGTAGCTTACTTCATTAGATCAAACTCATAACTGTCTAACAGCAGTACACTAATACTAGTTAAGTTGTTCACATATATTACAGATTATAGCTATTACATGATATGATAATACAGTTAATTTCCAGTAGTAATTTAAGCAGTTTTGATAGTGAGTTTAGCTGGTGGAGGAGGAAGCTTCTTCTCCGCATTAACAGTTAAAACCCCAATCTCATATATGGCTGAGATTGTAGAAACATTAGAGTTGTTAGGTACCCGAATTTCCTTTTTTTTTTTTTTTTTTTTTTTTTTTTTTGAAGGAACAAGGGGCTACACAGAGCCCAGACTAATTATATTAATAAAATGTCAACAAGTGACAGAAATTCATACATCATCAGCAAAAAATAGTAGAAAATACATTTAATGGGAGACCTAATACAGAATATCTAAGATCTAAGAAGACCTTAATGAACTTCTTCGGGTACACCCTCCTTTCAAACCTAATGTACTTGCATGATGCTGCTGATCTTCCTCCCGTCTCCTCATGGACGTTGGCGTTCTTCTCGCGCTCCCGATCAGCTCTACCTTCTTTCGCATATCCTCTCTCACTTCCTCTTTATGCCGCCAACGCTTAGGTGTTTTCGATGACCAAGATCGGACCGACTTGGCTAGGTATTCACAAACCATTTTTAAGTCGAGCAATTTTCAAAGTGATTGAAACTTAACATGAATTTCGTCACTAGGTAAAGATGAACTTGGCTAAAGCGAAAGCATTACCAACAAATATTTCTAGAAATAGATAGGCGAGGTATACTCGGCTCGAAATACCAAATGTGTATAATCTAAGTCTATATAGCAAAACGACTTTTGTCTCAAGATAGGAGATAAATAGACTTTTGAGTGATAGATAAGTTCAAGTCTCCACATACCTTTTAGTCGATGAAGATCCACCAGTTCCTTGAGTAGTCATTCGTCTTGTATGATGATTTTCATGGAGTTCTTGAGCTCAAATACACTTTCTATCCTAGTCCGAGACCTTAGCTATAGTAGACTAGAAATCAAGACTTATAGTTTTGATCACTAACATTGACAAACATGCTTGAGATAGCAACGCATGCGAGTTCGACCGAGCAATTCTCTAACACATCTCCTACCCCTACCCATAATAACTAGGGAGGTACGAATGTAAGGGACAGGTTTTCCACCGGTTACCCATTACATTACAAGAGATAAATCATTACTCAGTCACAATTTTATAGGTGCTATCAACAGACTCGAGCCTTTTTTTTTTTTTGAGATTTTGGAATCCTAAGCCTATTTTTGCTATCTTGCACCCCCTAGAAATATTTTGCTTCACCCTTAATAGAGTTTCTGGCTCCGCCCCTAGCTATCAAGTATACCAACAGTGACGCCAGAAATGCAAAGAATTTAAGGTCATCATGAACGTTGGATGACCTTGCAAAATTGTGAAGCCAAGAGTGCAGGGGGAATGTTGGATATTGATGAAGGTGTCATCAGAGATTTTTTTTTTTGCAACTTAGAACTGTAAATGTTTTTAAAGTCGTAAAAGGATAATAAAGAGAGCTCATCTAGTTCACAGTTAAGTGCACAAAGTAACTGCGAAAATCTCGAGATTTTGCGGACATCGGGCAACGGAGGACAGTAATTGTATTGTTTAGTAACGTACGTCGTATCTAAATAGCGTACTCAATATAACAAGATTCTCCTAGGAGGAAATGCATCTTAATTATTTCATTAGATCAAACTCTAAACTGTCTAACATCAGTATTTAAATTGTTAACAAATACTACAATTTAAAGCTATTATATTTCGTTTTCAATAGTGTTGACATTAGCTGGTGGAGGAAGAAGTTTCAATAGTCTAATGTAACAGTTAAGACTCCATTCTCGCATTTGGCTGAGATTGCAGAAACATTAGAGTTTTCAGGCTCTGCATTAGAGTTTTCAGGCAACCTGAACTTCCTCGTGAATTTCTTTGGGTACTGTTAGAGTATGGGAATCCAACTCAAAACTAATCGGAAATTACTGGATTAGCCTTAAAGGATTATAAACCGCAGGATCTTAGATAACCTAAACAATGTGGGACTAATAATCTCAACACGCCCCCTCACGTGTAGCTTCGTTAGGTCTAATACATGGAAACAATAAATCGGGTGACGCGGAGTAAAGGTGCGGTCAAATGACTCTACATAAATAGCTTGCTCGATACCATGTTAGTATGCGCATCCAACTCAAAACCAATCGGCAATGAGTGGAGTGGCCCATGAGGGATTATAAACCACAAGACCTTAGATAACCCAAATAATGTGGGACTAATAATCTCGACAGGTAAACCCTTCTTTCAAGACCAATATACTTGCATAATAATGATGCTTTTCCTTCCACCTCCTCATGGACGTGAACGTTCTTCTCGTTCTCCCTATCAGCTTCGCTCTCGTTTCCTCTTTATACCGCCACTGCCAGCGTTTTCAATGACCAATATCTGACCGGCATCACGATCACGATCCTCATTCTCTTCTTCAATTATATTCACTTAGATGTCAGTCTTGGACAGCCCTGGTACATCAAAATGGAATATGTATTCCTTCGGAGTGTCAAGAATGTGGATAACTTCCACCATCACCGCCACCGCTTGAGATTAAAACAGCTCTCAACTTATCTCTCTTATCATGTTCATGATCATGATTATGGTGGCGGTGGATATGATCATGTAAGAGATCAAGAGCACCATATGGAAACATTAATGATCTCATCGTCTTTCATGATTTGTTTCAACAACAACATTGATTGAAAAGCTGGATTTGGAATTGAAAATTAGATATCGATGAACAACTTGGTAAGAGTAGAGTTTGAAACCGTGACGATATGAGATAATTGAGTGAACGAGTTGGGGAGGATTTTAAGGAGGAGTTGCATAAATTTCTAGAGGTGTTAGGAGAAAAAACTACCAATTTCTAGAAGAATTTCTGGAAAAAGTTAAGAAGAATCTATCATATTCTATTCTTTTCTCTTCAAATTGGGTCCATTATTAGGAAAATGTATTAGGAAATATAATAGGAGTCTATATTCAAGTGATATGTAGAGTTATATTAGGAATTGAATGTCTTGAGAACCAAGTCGTGTGTCGTAAGAACCAAATCTTTTGATTGTATAAATAGCTTGAAGAATTAATGAGAAATACATAACAAATTATTATCAATGTAGTCGATTATTGCTTTCTCGTTTATTCTCCCCTCTCTCTTGTTCGATCCTTTACATGGTATCAGAGCTAATCTCATACTCGATCTACAGCGAGAGCTTCTCCTAAACCCTTACCAACCAACTCTTTGCCATTGGCAAATACCAAGGGTACTATGGAGATCACCGTCTGTCGTCTATTGTTCATCACCATCTTTTATCCCTCGTACACAAAGCCATCTGTAACCCACTGCAATCTTCTCTATTGCTTCACAGAACGACGAGAACATCTTCTGATCAACTGATGTGTTACTTCACAACGGCAGATACCATCTTCTTTGCTTGCTCCAAACTTTACCAACTCAATCAAAAACTGAAAGAATGGCATCAGTTCTTCCCTTGTCTTCTCTAATCCAGTCCAAATCCTTCCATGCTCTGCCACAAGGACCCTTGTTTACAGATACATCATCTATTCTTCTCCAGCTAAAAATTCTGTCCCAATCATTTTATGATATCAACAGACATCATCGTCTCTTCAAACTCTTATATTTACTTCACAGTTCACATCTAAATACACAATCTTTTTTGTTTGCTCCTAAATCTCCTTACCCTCTTCTTTATCTGGAATTTAACGACAATAGTGATTTTTTTAGTTCCACCTTGGACCAACAAACTTCACGAACTCAAGTCAAAACCCTAGGCAACGAACCACTGTAACCATAGCATGGACGACACAAGTTACTCCCTGTTTTGTAATCACGAAACTCTAAAAACTTCCTTGTTTATATCGAGCTTCTAATTCTTCGCAACCAATACCGTCTCTTTTTTTTTGAACTTCTTCTCCTTTTTATCGCAACTTTGCAAACTCTTTACGAAAACATCTAACTTCTCTTCCTCTCCTCTCCCCATCTCACCTTGATCTGATACCATGTTAAGGATCGAAGAACAGAGAGGAGAAAATAAACGTGGAAGCAATAATCGAATACACTGATAATAATTTTGTGTGTCTTTCTAGCTTGTTAGAGAATGTTACTATGATACATGATTATTGTAGGGAAGACCGAGGGTTATGCAAGTTTGCATGTTGTTTAGGAGTACAAAAGTATTCTACTAAAGAAACCAAGGGGCCTGAAGAGTAATTGAACATGCTGTGAGTATGTTGAAGAGTAAACCATTTATCGGTTACAAAAGATTGTTTTAGAATGTTTTCTCAAAAGATTGTTAAGAAATTCTACAAGTGAAGTAGGTGAAAAGTAAAAGAATTAGGACAGTAATGTCCCAAAACTACGATCAGGACCGCAATGTCCATAAACTAACAATAGGACTGCAATGTCCATCAACTACCAAGAGGACCAAAATGTCCCTAAACTATGATTAAGTACCGCAATGTCCATAAACTATCAATAGGACCACTGGATCAGCATATCCCTAAACTACTATCAAGACTATAATGTCCATAAACTAGAACCTGGACCGCATACTCCTACAACGGTGAAATTGGCAGATATTTTCACAAACGCATTAGGGAAAGATCAATTTAAGTTTCTTTTATCCAAGATTGGAATTCGAGATCTCCATGCTCCATCTTGAGGGAGGGTATTAAGAAATATAATATGAGTCTATATTCAGGTGATATATAATTTAGCTAATTTTGAGTTATATTATGAATTGAATGTCTTGAGAACCAAGTCTTGTGTCGTAAGAACCAAGTCTTGTGATTGTATAAATAACTTAAAGAATTAATGAGAAAGATACACCAAATTATATTATCAATGTATAGTCGATTATTGCTTCCACGTTTATTCTCTCTTGTTTGATCCTTAACAAAGTGTTAGTCTATGTTAACTAATTTAGGCCCACTACAGCTGTATGCATAATTTATTTATTTTTGTCACTTATGGTTGCAGTTCAAAAATATTTTGTGCCAATTACACAAAAACATAATTAAGTAGAGAAAATTATATGAATTGCACAAAATTGACACCAACACTAAAGTGCATACATGACTGATAGAATTGAACTACTTGGATGAAATTCTGGCATTTCACGGAACACCCTAGAAGCATATTTACAAGACCCAAACCGAGAATACAGTAATACGTTTCTTCATCAAGTTTTATACAATTTTCTTTCATTTTCTTGAACAATAAAATCGATTATAACTCTAGTGGTGCCAAGATCATATAAGTTTCAAGACATATATAATTTCTTATAATCTAAATATATTTTTAAGAAGAGGAACAAGAGGGGGTAATCCATTTTTTTTTCGGTATTGATGATAAAGATATTTTAGATCGAAATTTTAGTGATGTTGAACTTTTGATTTGGTTTCCTCTGATATCTTACTTATGAAATCATCAACGTTGTAAACAAACTTAAAACTGCTCATTCTAATTTTATTGTTGAAGTATATGGGCGGTTAATGCTATTTATTCTTATTTATAGTTGTGTGAGAAACAAAATAGTCTAATGGAAGTTATCATGCATATTTGATGAAGGCTTTCAAATTCTACAACTCATACACATCATACAAAATGAGACCACAATTTATCATGCATTCTTTAGTCATTTGAAAAAATCTTAGTAGAGTTCGGTTTTTAATAAATGCTCAAAGTTCACGATTCCAAAATCATACCTTTGTACATATTTTGGTTACAAACTCATCCCTGCAAGGATTAATTTGGAAGATTTGAAAGTTCCCCTTTGAGTACTCGTCTGCTTTGGTTTATCTGGACAAACAGAATTTACACTGTTCACGATGGAAAGTCTATAAAATCTATTGTGATTCTGGTTAGATTTAAATCGAATCCTGATAAGCCATTTGATATGAATTGTATCATTGGAATTGTAGATCCTAACCAAAAGTCGATTGACTGACTCCCTGCCAGGGTGGGAGAAAAATCAATACATTTTGGGATTGGAATCATAACTTTGGGGGTGGGGGTGATGGGTTTTCGGTTAGAGATTATAACAATAATTTTATACATGCAGAAACCACTCACCTTGGATGTAATTTAGCAGAAAAAACCGAAGCGCGGTCGATTAGAGATGCCTTGACGATAGCTTGAGAAAGAAAGTATGAAAATATTATAATTGAGAGTGATGTCATGAAGAAAATCAAGATGAAACAGCTCTTGGGGAACTTGCTAAAGATCTCATCTTCTCTTCCAAGATATTAAAACTAATTCCGAAGTTTTATTTTCTTTTGTTAATTGAACTGTGAATAGTGCAACTCATGAACTTGCCCACTGGACTAAATAAAAAACACGAGATGTATAATGTGGTATGTTCCTATTCCCGCGTACAAAAATATAAGTTGTTTTGTTTTTTCCAGACTCAACTGTCTCTTTCGAATCTGACTCATTATAATTGGATTTGAATCATTACATCTGACTAAAAAGTTGATAAATATCAGAAGTATAATATTTGTAATTTTTATTAATTCAGTTAGATATGTGCTCAGTCAAGCACATAAAGGTAAATGATTCAAATACCACTAAGTCAGATGTATGGACCTAGTCAAACCTCCGAGTAAAACATCATCAGATGAAGAAGAAGAAAAAAAAAAAAAAACGAATGACCTGACATTTGACTCGGTGTCAAATTCAAATCCCGAGTCAGTTTCAACTTCCAAACACACAAGTACAAAATAATAGGACATAATGAAATTATCGTCATTTTGTCAAAATAAACCCTTGGCTTTTGTAGGCTCTTGTATAAATAGCCTTATAATTATATCACTTGTCTTACCATTTTATCTTTTGCGTAAGGATGAGCAATTGGAATCGATTTCGCGGATATACAAATTTATAAGACCCAAACAATACAAGAAAACGTTTATTCATGAAGTTCTTTAAAACTCTCTTTCATTTGTTTGAATAATAAATTAAATTGAGTAAAACTCTAGCATTTTCAAGAAACCACAAATTTCAAGAGTATACAATTTCTTATGATCTATACATCTTTTCAAGAATAGGGATACCACAAAGGTAATCTCCACTATAATTCAAGAAGGGTGGTGGTGGCATTCGTGATGGTATTTTAATGATGTCCAACTTTTGATTTGGTTTCCTCTAATATCTTATTTATGAAAACACAAAAATTATAAATATACTTAAAACAACTCATCTTCTAATTCTAATCTTGGAATTTGATTGGCTATTGTTTTTTTCTTTTTCTTATTTATGAATGTAGTGAAACAAACTAGTCATATAAAATGCACCGAAATGTGGCAGAAATTTCCCCCGAGACAAGCTTAACATATGATTAGTGCTATTTACATTTCTTAAAAATTACTAGTGTTCTTTCTTTAAAAAAAGTTATAAATCTACTATTTGATAATTTTTGTATAAGATGTAACAATTTGATAATTTCTGTATAAGATGTAACGAGCCAATCCAGGCGGAATGAGTAGGATTCAGACGAGTCAGTTGAGTAACAAAAAAAAAATTGTTTCCAACGTCTCAATTGAGTCGTTTGAGTCTTTATCATTACATCTGAATCTGACTTATTGCATCTTCCGATTTTTTTTAATTAAATTATAGGATTGTAATCGAACCTAATGAATCTGATACAAAATTGTACCATGTTGTACCGAATGTGTGAGCAAAATGTAACCTCAAATCAGAGCGCCCAACGAGTCAGACACAAACAAATGAAAACTGACTCACGTAACTCCGAATTCAATAATAATAAGCCGTGTTAGATTTCGAGTCAGACATTGGGAAAGAATAAAAATGCAAGCTGAATCAGCTCCTGAGTCAGTTTCAGACGTACAAGGTAATAGGCCACAAGGGCATTGTCGTCATTTCGTCAAAAATGAACCCTTGGGCTTTTTTTTTTGTTAAAAGGGCTCTTTATATAAATGGCCTTATAATCCTTTCTCTTGTCTTCTCTCCTTTGCGCCTTTTGCTGTGAAAAACCCTAACAAGAAGAAGAATTCACTCTAGTCCCATTCACGGCGGCAGCAAGCAATCAATTATGGCGAAAGTTTTATCTCAAAAGGAAGAAGATATACAGATGCTCTTAGCTGCAGATGCACATCTCGGTACCAAAAATGTTAATTTTCAGATGGAAAGATATGTCTTCAAGAGAAGAGCTGATGGTAAACTAATCTGAACTAGACCCTTTCTCTGATTCTTTGATTTTATCATGTTTTTAGTGTTTTTAGAGTTTGATTTCATGTTTTGGGGTTCTGGGGGTGTTTTTATTTGATCTTTTGTTTAGATCTATTAGTCTTTGTTGGGTTTTTGCTAGTTACTGGTTGTTTGGTTGTTTGATGTTGTTTTGGTGTTGAGACTTGTTTTGTGTCTCCTCCCATTTGATAGAAACCACACTTTATAATAGTGGTGGTGGTGGTGGTTGTGGGTGGTGGATTGTGGTGGTCAGTGGTGGGTTATTGATCTTATGTGAATGGGTTTAAGTTTTGATGGGGTTTTGTAAGTTACTGTTTGCATGATGTTTTGGTGTTGGGACCTATTTTGTGTCTCCTCCCATTTGAAAGAAACAACACTGGTGGTGAGTGGTGGTAGGTGGTGGTGAATTTTGGTTGTCAGTGGTGGGTTATTGGTCCTGTGTTTTGATCAATTGTTCTGCTAGCTACCGTATGTATGCTGCGTTTTAGGTTTGAGACTTGTCAATGCCTCCCATTTGAAAGAAACTAGAACTTCCTGATAGTGGGGGTTGTGGATTGTGGTGGTCTGGTGGATGGTGGTGGTCAATGGTAGATGTGGGTTATTGATTTTATGTTTGAGTCAATGTGTGAATGGGATTGGACTTGCTGGGGTTTCCTTAGATATTTATGCATGAGGGCCATTGCAATATTATGAAAATGTGTCGCCAGATTTTCATATATTGCAATGGTCCTCTTTTGTAAATGGTAGTCATCATGAAATGTTATTTCTTTCGTATGGGGTGTTATATTGGGTTAATGATATTGGTGTTAGTTGTGTTGGTTTGATATATGAATTGTTAATTGGTTTGTGATTGATTGTCAGGTATTTACATTATCAACCTTGGAAAGACATGGGAGAAACTTATGATGGCTGCTAGAGTTATTGTTGCTATTGAGAACCCACAAGATATTATTGTTCAATCTGCAAGGCCATATGGACAGAGGGCTGTGTTGAAATTCGCTCACTACATTGGTGCTCAGCCATTAGCAGGAAGACACACCCCTGGTACATTTACCAATCAGATGCAGAAATCCTTCACCGAGCCACGTCTTCTTATCCTTACTGACCCAAGGACTGATCATCAGGTATATCCCTTCTTTTTAGTTACTCATGTACATTGCTTTTATGGAGAGTTTCTGTTCAATGTATTTGTACTGCTTTCTCATTTTGGTCTATATTGGTACATTTTGCAGCCCATCAAGGAGGCTGCTCTTGGTAACATCCCCACTATTGCTTTCTGTGACACGGACTCACCAATGCCATATGTTGACATCGGTATCCCTGCTAACAACAAGGGAAAGAACAGCATTGGGTGCCTTTTCTGGATGTTGGCAAGGATGGTTCTGCAGATGCGTGGCACCATTCTCCCTGGACACAAGTGGGATGTTATGGTAAGAATGTCCAACCCAATGATTTTCGTTTAAGATGCACTGTGTAACTGTGTAACTGTGAAGTTTTTAGTCTTTTGCATCGTTCGCCTCCATCCAATGTAGTTTTAAGAAATAGTCAAAAGGTATTCGTTTCTCATGTTTCACAGTTAATGCTCATTCCGCTCAATTACTCACGGTGAATGGTGCTTGGAACCGTATATTACTTTTTTTTCTTTCTTTCTTAGATTCCAACGGTACATGAAATATCGAGGAAACTTATTTAGCAATTGTTATTTGCAGGTGGATCTATTTTTCTACAGGGAGCCTGAGGAAACCAAGGATCAGGAAGCTGATGAGAGTGGTGCTCCAGTGGCCGAATATGGTGTTACTGAATATGGTGGTGGTATGATCGCTAATGACAATTGGGGTGCCGATACCCAATGGGCCGGTGATGCTGTTGCTGCTCCAGCCCTTGCCGGTGGTGCAGACTGGGCTGCTGATGCAGGTAATATATTCCGGCATCCATTCTTTACTTATCATTCTCTCGAGTGTTTTCAGGTTTTTGTCAGGCATTAGTATTTCATTGATAATGCTGTGATCTTACTTCTGTTTGTTTACCATTCACAGGAGTTCCTGTGGAAGGAGGAGAGGTAGCTTGGGAGCCAGCAGCTGCACCAGTTGAACCCGCCGTCATGCCTGCAGCTGGTGGCTGGGATTAAGCGCTTATGTTTTTGCCGCCTCTTATCTCATTCAGTCAGGGGGCTATATAATCAAACCCTTTTATTCTCTTTTGAGCTAGTTTTGTTTCAATTAGTATGTAGTTAAAAGATGTTTGGGGTTTTCTTTAGCTCGATACTGGACACCTCTTATTTATTCTCATAGCAGAATGAATCTTTTCACACTAATGAATTGTAGTTAATGAACCGTTAGGAGGATTATTCGAGTTGAAGCCTTTTGTTGTCTTTTTATTTGCCTGTCGTCTATGTCTCTGATTATGTTGCTCCTTCCAGCTGACTTTTCTGCTGCTTGTAGTCTTTGGCTTTATGGTGTGTGAAGTGTGAACTGCTACATGAAACCATGACCATGGCCAAAAAAACTGTGAGCATGAAACCCCTGATCAGAGCTTACTGTTTGTGTAAACTATAAAGCACTGGCACATCATATGAACTCAAATTGCTTAAACTGCATGGCGCCTTAATTTCTTGGAGTGTTCAATTTGCACTACTTGTTGCACCTGTGCATCTGTGAGTTCCCATCACATTAGCTTGCTGCAGGGGTTCCCATGTGCCGTCTTTGCATTGCAGTGCTGCAAAGGCCTGGCACTCCTAAAAAAAAGAAGTATTCAATTTGCATTGGCTAGGCAAGACTGGCAAGTGCACTGCACTTAAATCTGGTTCAACAGAACTGCACTGGGACTTTTTGGGGACTGTAAGTCTTGAACAAACTGTATGAGATGAGCCAGACAGAATACTGTTCTGTGATTCAAACATTATGCTTGAAACAATTATTTCCTACCAACAAAAACAGACGATCTGTGACTGCGAATTGATTGGAGCTGACACTACCATATTTACAAGGAATTAGGACCCCTAAGTCCATAAATAAGGTGTTAAAAAGGAAAAGAAAAGGGCGCTGAATTTGGAAAAATATATTTCTTTACTTTTTACTATTTACTCCTCGTAGTTCTGTACCAAGCGAAATTTCACTGTTGTGCTTGCGAGCGGCGCAACAGCAGAAGAACCTCTTAGGGGTGGCACAGGTATCTTTACAATGAATGCTGGTGAGTTCTGCTCAGGCAGAGCTTTCCACTCTGATGACCCTTCACTAATTATCACTCCCATTACGTACACAAATCCACTATATGGGGGTTGGCAGGAAATGTCGCGCGTAGAGATGGATATAGCCATGAAGGAAACAGAATGCAAGATTTGGGATGAAAACACTAGTATTTGCACCTCAATGGCATAGCGTCTCCCCACAGTTCACCCAGTCAGCAAATCTGTCAGAAAATTCATCCACTGTTTTGCTTGACGAGTCTTCCCTATCTGTGTTCTTCCCTGCAAGGGTAACATGTTACTACGGTGTAATGCAGTATTTTACTCGACATAGATGTCTAAACCATAAGTAATTATGATGATAGGCTCTTATCCTGTAAAAGTTCAGGGTAGAAAAAAAAATCCCTCGAAAATGATAAGTGAAAGTTGAGTTGCATTGACGTGATAAATCACAAACCTTGATGCTGGATCCACTATCACTTGGAGACGGATTCAAATATCCTCTCCAGACATTCCACTTAATGGAGACTTTATGAGCTCAGACCTGGAACAATTTAAGTACAAATGGTGTTACGAACACTTGTATTATGGCACTGACAGTTACATCTTTTAAAAAGACCCAATTGGAGAAGTTACCTTTCATATGACTCTTCTTCGCAAGAAGTCCCAGAGGAAGAAATCAGTTCAAGATCAACAAAATTTGAGCAGCTAAATGAATCATCATCAAGTATCTGGTTGCTCCTCATTTCCGAAAAAAGTCGTCTGTCTGCCATTGATGGAGTATGCCTACAAAAATATATGACAAGATTAGACAATTAGAGATTACGGGTGGCAGGCAGTGTGAATATGTTGAAAAAAAAAAATGTAATGATGGGAATTTCACATTTCTAAGCCATTGGAAGTATCACCTCAATGGGATGCCTATGACAGTAAACAAATCAAGATGTCTAAACCAAGAGAACGAGACAAAAGATGGCAGCAAATGTTTTACTGACCAGCTGGTCAATTAGATAATGGAGAATTGAAAGAAAAGTGATAATTAGATGAGCCAAATCTTCGCATTTGGCCTTCAACAGGTTTCTCAGACCTTTATAAACATATCGTTGCAGAAAGTATCAGTCGGTAACAAGTGATAGAAGCCAACCTGTTATATGACACTTCACTTTCACATGTTGAGATCTCTGGAGTGGAGCCAGAAAAACGTTTATTACTTCCTTGTGTTCTTTCAAGCAAGGGTGAGCCAGGAAGTTTCTTTTCTTTAACTGCTGTACTCGGTGAGCTGGAATTTTTTTCAGAAAGAAGATTTTCTGAAAACGATCTTTTGAAATATGTACTGCATATACAGGTAAGTAAATATATAAATAAGTGAATCACCACATATTTATCAATTACGGCTGTCAAATTACCAAGAATAGCGAGCTTAGATTTGATGCTAAAGTTCAGCTTTTTCATTAGTTCATAATAATCAACAATGGCTGCCAAATAATCTAAAAGAGAAATACCATCTACTTTAAGTAAAGGCAAAAGAATACTATGGTAAAAGTAACAACTCTAGTACTCATACTGTCAGCATTGTAATGCTGATTTGAGTCCAGCTCCCATAGCGCAGGTCTGCCTTGTTGTGGTTGAAAATTTCCCAGAAACCTGATCGTTTGGTATAGAAGTGCAGAAGGAATACGAATCATTGATGTGTTCAACACAATGAAAAAGGCTTAAATACTATGTCTCGGTAATTAGGTGCAAGAATCGTCACAACTAAATGCATTACATGTGTGTTTGCCCTTCCTAGAAATTTCAAGGGCAGGACATGAGGTTGTTCCTGACAATACTTTAGAGTTTATGGAGAGTCATTTTGTAACTTACACATTTATTGCAGCTTGCTTTTCGCCATCCATGTAGGCATTGCTATAGTACCGTTGAAGTGTCCTGAAGAACTCTTGGGACTGGGTTGCTGCTCTCCATTGGCCTCTTCTCTCCGAAAATATCTGTTTAACACAGGTGTTGCAAATACAGTCAGATGACAGTCTTACATAAGTTAGGTTGTGGACTGGTTGGCACAGTCTTAATAACTTAAATAAATCAATTTAAGATAGTAAACGGAGCAAGGCTGCAAGAGATCAGCATAGGTGGTTACCTTGTTGTGAGCAGCAGACCCACCATATTGGTGTGCAAGGGTGTCACCCATTGTTTCATAAAACCGCATTACATTGTCAGCCAAACGGGAATCCAGATCAATTTTTGGGACGTTTATGAACCCTGTGACATGGAGCTGATGACCTAATGCAACCAAGCCATAGGCGTACTGTGCAACATTTGTGCGATCCAAGCAGTCAATGCAATTTGTCCTGAGAACTCCTTTTTGACATCTAAGTGGTTTCACTAAGGGATTTCCTTGAGTTTCACCATTCTCTTCACCAGTGAATGTTTCTGAGCTATCTGCACTCTCTAAGTTATCGTCGAAATGGGTCACTGGAGACCCATCACAAGCATCACTTGTCCTGTAATAAAATGCACACCTATCAGTTTAAAATAAAAATGATTTTTCGTCCCCAATTTTGGGATAATGCATAAATATAATGACTATCAAAATTTGATTTTAGGGAGTGAGAGATATTAGTTGCACCAAGCAGGCAATGCAGGTAATATGTTGCACTAGCACAGCAAAATATGATCAGAGGTTATTGGTGATATGATTTCAGTACTCTCATGGAATGGCAAATCCAAGCCACAATTAGTCCATTCACATAAACCCGGTAGATGTTATGTGAATCAGATCCATAGGATTTTATTTTTTGAGCAGATCATAAATGAGACATTATACACCTTTGAGTCAATGGTTTAACATACACACTCAAATAACAAAATTCGCAAGACAAACAGGTTCGACCCTAAATTGAATGCTTGTTAGGTAAAACTTACTCATGTGGAGGAGACTTTACTGTTTCGCTCGGGTCCCAACTCTTGCTTTACTTCACATAAGAAGAAATCTGTCAAGTCCAGAGCATTAGCAGCCACTCTACCTAGTACTTCCAGCACATTTGTAGCTTTGCTGAAAAAGAATACGGATTTAAGTACAAGTTAGACAAGATTTTCTATTAGAAGAAAAGAGAAAATCATTGCTGAAGCATCGAGCATGACGCATGTACCTCCTAGAGTGTCTGCTTAAATCCCAATGAAGGAACCTCAGCCGGTTCTCCTCCGGCAAATCTTTATTAATAAATTCAATTGCATTTGCAAACTCTGTAACGGAGAATAGACTCTCGTGGCCTCTTCTCATGTGTCTGGTTTTCATCAGCCATGATTTAAAACAACAGTAATCAACGTTTAAGATATTGGGGTATATATTAGTCGATATACATGTCAATAATTTATTGTTTTCATCGATGTCCTTCAATTTTTATAAGTTTGCAGTAGCTTACCTTAATCAAATTCAAAATGATTATTGGGTTTCCATATCTCTTGACCAGATTCTCAAAATGAAGTCTAGTAGCTTCGTAATTTTGATCCTTCTTTGATACTGGAATATAGTCATGAACAGAATTGTCAGCAAAAAGACTATAGAAACTAATCACTTTCTGTCTGCTGATTTATATTTCTGAAACTCACATGTGATATCAGGTTTCATATTCAGACGAGAAGTTTCCTGAGACCAGAAGAGGGGTATTGAACTCGGTTCTGCACTACAGAACTTATTTGAATTGGACTTCCTTCAGCAACATCCTCAAATACAATCTGTTCTGTCTCAACGTCATTTGCTACTCTACCATTCTCATTTACACCTCGCTTCAAATACCTACATAGTGAAAGGAACAAGAAGTAAAATGAGCCCCTGAATCTAAAGATCCCATACTAAGAGCCGAAACATGTGGTAATCTAGGATACAATATGAAACTCCTGAAATTAGATTTATAGGTGGGACACCCATATGAGGTCAATCTTAATTCAGGACCTTCTTGCTAAATCTAATCCACATGGGAACATACCTAAATAAGTAACTTTCAAGTAATCTGCTAACGGGTACTTGGCTCTAAAACCAAACTCAAGCACCCATCTCCCAATGCCTATCCTGTACTGCCCTGTGCCATGAGCCCTGACGAAAAAGGGGCCAGTATTGGGTAGGCATTGGGAGAGGGGTGCTAAACAAAACCTGTCCTTCAACCTGCAATGGCGTCAGAACCCACCATTCTGTGCTCACATTATGTCAAAATCAAACCAACCAGATATAGAACTGTCATATTCTTTCTGGAACAAAAGAATTTTCCTCTATGATCTTGAGAATATATGGATGTGAGTGATAAGGGAAGATGGTTTCCTTGGTTTCAGGATCTCCTAGTCACGGCCATTAAAATGTTCAGACCCCTTGTAAGTGAACTCAACATACGAAACAATATCGGGGATAAACAGGAAGCCTGCTTTTTTCAAGATTAAATAGGATAAATATTTCAACATTCATGGCTCTGTGTTCCAACCTGGTGCCAGCATAATGACGGGAACGCCGAGCAATGAGTGTAAAATTGAAGTCTCTGCCTGACAATGAAAGTCTAGCCTGCATTCAAAGGTGGGAAAGTCCATCAGTTACAACATATTGTAAGCCTAAATAAATCATGCACAAGCATTTGCTGATTCTCCTGAATATCAAACCCAACCCAGACATAGTTCCAACTGCATTTCAAGAATCACCTGTTGATAATCACATATCTAAGCCTGACATGCTTTAAACTTACAGACTGCAGACATGGTTGGCAGGTAAAAGAAGAGGATGCAATTTTTTGGGAGATTTGTCTTTTATATCAATTTCGTTTTCCTATAGAGCTCAGAAAGAAAAAGGATTACCTGTTTGAAGAAGCCAAAGACCAACGCAACTGTCCATAAAGTATTTTTGAGGTGATTACGGATCCCCCGTGTCAAGAACTCGTTCCAGACAAACATTGTTTCATATAGGACCTTCCTTGTCTCTCCATCACATAAATTCTTTTGAAGACTACGCATAACATTGTATGAGTAGCTAAAATAGAAGTCCTTAGTAAGATCCACTGTGGATAAGAGCTTCTTGTATCTATGCCATCACAAGAAACACAAACATAGAACTTATAAAAACAGGTCCTAGCTAAATGGAACATAAAAACACAATACATAGAACATACATAATTGGAACAGAAATATAGCTCGTAGATGGTACTTCGTAACATGAGAAGGAAAACAACTAGTATGAACACTTACGACACATGATTTCGTTCAAATGTTTTCATATTAACCTTGCAAAATGTGCATATGAATACTATAACCTAATGAGGACAAAAGAAATACTGAACATTCCTAGATGCAATGGGATCATTCACACGGCTATCACAGGGTTGGGTTTGACTGTATCATCTCCACAATGCATGAGACTTGTCTACCGACGAAAAGAAGGTGTCCAGATATCAGGTTATGTGTCCAAACTAGCAAATAATGTTACCGAAACTAAGGAATCACACCAATAAACCTTCTTGTCTAAATACACAAGGGAACTAAACCCCTTTGACTACGATTTCTTTATAGGTATCTTTTAGAAATACTGCAAACATTTTACATTTACAAAAAGAATAGATAAAAGACCTGTTCTCGTTGTTAGAAAAAGGCATAGTGGACCGAACAGTAGAATTTGGAAGCGGAATCATCTCGCTCTTCGTAACAGCATATACACTATGACCACATATTGCACCAATTTGCTTCCTCTTCGTAATAAGCAACATATAGTAAGGCCCCAAAAATTTCACAAATCCTAGCAAGACAACACCACCATGTGAGTAACGCAATACACAATTTAACCATCTCAAGCACGAATACTCAAAGACTCAACACTTACCAACAATTCCGTAACAAGCGGTGACGAACTTAAGTCCGCCAGTTGACTTGTTTCCTTCTGTCTATTCGCTTCAGTAGATCAGAACACTCTATTTGTGAATACGTAGTAGCATCTTCGCCAATGTTTAGCTCAGTAGCCTCTAATCTATCAATCTTTAACACTCTCCATACTATTCTACTCTTGTCTCTTCCCACCATATAAAAATTCTGTCACAAAGAAAAACAAAACCACTCAAATTTCACACTGAAAAGACAAAATCAAACCCCAATTGCATTCTGGGCATGCTGCAAACATACAATTGTGCACGAATAAACGACACTGGGTTCTACGGTTCAAGATCAATACTAACTAAACAAGTTACAAGACTGTATTTGGGGCAAATGGAAACACCAATTAGATCTTCAAAATGAGTACTAAAACCCTAATTTAACAAAAATGGGGCAAAAATTGAAATTAATTGAAGAAATTATTTACCGATTCAGTTTCGTATAACTTAAACTTCTGAAGAAAATAACTACTACCCATTATTGGATCAAGCTCGTTATTCGCTGCCATTGATGAAAAATCTGAAACCCTTCAGAGATCCCCGAGCTTGAGCTCGAGGGAAGATCAAATGGACATGCGAGAGAGAAAGATCACACTTTTATACAAAAAAAAACCCTAACAAATTGAGTTGGGTTGTTTCAAGTATAGCATTTTCCTTCAGACCCTTTCTTCCTTCTTCCTTTTACTGTAATTCCTTTTCTTCCATTCATGAAATCAGTAACCCTTTCAAAAATGAAACACCCCGGATGCCAAAATTAATCAATTTGTGTCAAAGCTTCAAGCTTTTTAGCAAATTATTTAAGAAAAATCAGAGAGAAAGACAAAATCCCAAAATCTCCAGGTTCTTCTTCTTCAGAGAAGCAGATGCAGAGAGAATCTACAGAGAAGGGGCTGTAGAGAGAGAAGCAGAGGAGAGCTTCCGTGACCACTCGATCAATCTGTTGTTTCCTCCCCACACACACACAACAAAATTAATAATCTGAGAAAATTATTTCCTGTTTTGTTTTGTTTTTATTTTATTTTTTCCTCTCTGTATATAAGTTTGAGAAATTGATTTTTATTATTTTTTTGACTTTTTCTGGTGTAAAATGGCTTATTCCGATTTGTTACTGCCTCCTAGCTTCATACAAATATCAGTTGGATGGCATCATGTTTGTTTGGTTGTGACTCACGATTTGAATCTGACTCGGCTCATATATATCTGTGTTAGATACCGTTTTGTACCTAATTTTTGGGCACATATCTGAATGGAATAAAAATAAAAGCATGTAATTATATTATTTTTTAATTTTTAAGTCAGATTCGGATGTATCAGATCCAAATGAGTCGGTGTCGGTAGAGTCGGAAAAAAATGAACACCCTATGAGTTTTTTCTTTCATGTCTCAAATCGTCTAAATCTGACTCATTATATTTTAATATAAAACTTCCTTTCGAATAAGTTAGATATGTTCTCGACAAATCAAGTAGAATTTTGTATCTGATTCATATACCTCAGAGTCAGATGTATTGGTCAAGTCAGACATGACTCGTGTCGGACCCCTAATCGACATTAGATAAATGAACACACAGATTAGTTTTGACATCCGATCTGATTTGAATGAAACACCGAGTCGATGTATTAGTCAAGTCACAGGACCTTCATCAAATATCCGAAAAATGACCAACAGACAAATAATCCGACGGTTGATTTCGACCAAATCAAAGACCAACTCAAACTCAAATCTAAACAAACAAGATCTAAACCATCTAGGGATAGTGCGGTTGACTATGATCCTTGTTCTCATCCGATAGTCCAATTGACCAGAGAGTCTGGTTCCCATATATGAAGTTAATTTTTTCTTGAAGTTTGTTGATCTCAAAAAACTTCACTAATATATTCATAAAGAAAAAGAGTAATGATATGATTCGAAGATAACGAATTAGCCGTAAGGTAGATTCCATGGCTAGATACTCGAGTCCTTTGTGCTCGCATATAGCGGCTTTAAATGACACTACATAAAAATGAAAGTAATTGTAAAGAAGAAAAACCGATATATTGTCAAATATCGAAAGATCAATCACGATAAAACATGATTTTTTTTTCGCATTGAGTTTCTAAAATTTCTATGTTTACTAAGATGAATCGGGAGATGAATGCACTACCTATTCCGGTAGGTATATTTAGAATTTTATCGTACCGATCATGGATGCTTTGGTTGCAGGTAACGATTTGTATATAAAGAAAGTATTTGTGTAATAAATTACTACCTCCGTTACTTTTTAATAGGCCAGTTTCTATAAATAAATATTTCAAAAATGTTTCGTTTTCTAATCGAAAACTCAAACGTTACTTTAATTTTCTGCGACCACTTTTCTTTAACTTTTGATGACAATGTGATGTGGACCATTTCAATTACTTCTACCGACAAGTGTCACGTGACCATCTCACTTCACTTCTTTTATTGACAAGTGTCTAGAGGACCACTTTCAATAATTAGTTCTCTTAATTTCCTTAAATTTCTCAAAAAAACAAAACTGGCCTATTAAAAAGTAACGGAGGGAGTATCAAATTGACGCTCAAAATATTTGTTTACAAAATTGTTTTTTCCTAAGGGAGTTGGCCTGCTAAATTAGAATACTAATTAATCATCATCATCGTAGTATAACTGTCAATTGATGATGATGCTCTTACGTATTTAGACAAATTTAAATGCTTGAGCAAATATCTAAAATACCTTAATCAAATAGGAATTCGTCACGGTGATGTACACATATGCGGTAATTATACACCTAATCCTATTGACCCTTAGCTAATAGTTTGGTTTTGTTGATCAAATCGATAATATTCACACGTAAACTAGCCTAACATTACCAAGAACAAGAAAAATCTCCATTAACCATAAAATGCAATAGAAACTTCAAACAGGGGCAGAGCCAAGATTGAAGATAAAAGGTAAGAATAAAAAAATATTCTTATTACATGGGAAAAAATGTATACAAGATGCAACTTAAAGTTATTGGGCATCTTAATACTCATTGAAAAGTTTTTTTTCCGACTTTTAGAAGTCAAGAAGCAAAAAAGTTAGTCCGACGACACTTTTAGAAATAATAAGGTTAACCCGTGTCAAAAAAAAAAAGATAATAATAAAATAAAATAATAAGGTTAAGTTTTTAGGGGATAATCTTTTTACTTAATTATGATTTATGGGATTGGTATTCGCTTCTACTAGAGAAGCAGAAACATTTCTACTTCTCATATCCTTCCTATCTAACATACTCTTAACACGTAACTGGCAAGTGTGAGCAATTACACCCACTTTATCCTACCTAAACTACTTCCTTCCCCTACTTGCAAACACCAAAAAGTACACATTAAGATGCATGTTGCAAACATGATAAAGTATAAACCAAGTTGCAAAACAAGGCAAGAAAGAACTTTATGATATTTCTTGTGAGTTTGTGGCTAAGAAGAGTCATTACCCAAAGGCAGGCAAGCTCATTCATGTTTGTCACGTTAGTTAGATTTGGTTTATGATATTATTGGTTGATTTTGGACCATTTCTTCTTTCATTCCATCACTGTCCTATACCACAAGATGCATGCGTCACAATATTAATACTATTCGATGGGGTTGAATAACACAGTAATGTCTATTAATAATGGGTTTGAGAATGAAGAAGAAGAAGAAGAAAGAATCCATGGAGGAGATTTAGGGTTTTGTTTTGCAAGCTGGATCCTTCACGCATCACCGACCATGCACACCTTTCATTTTGGTTTGATCTGGTCTACACTTAATCTAATGTTATCTGATCTAGTTTTTAATTAGCAAAAACTGATTAAGATTACAATTTTATAAGATGGGACTGTGGATTCAACGGTATTTAGTAAAGAGAAACCATGGTGTGGTGTGTACGTAATTTGAATAATTTGGCGAAGATTGATATGAACAGAAGGATAGTAACGTGAGTCTCGGTCATTCCGGCCAAGTCAATAATTTCATGTCAGATGCATGTCACACATCAACTCGAGCTAATAAAGAACCCGTCCGATCAAAAAAAAAAAAACGATTAATAAATTAAGGATGTGTGTGTTTATATATCTTACGTGGAAACTTCCTTCGAATGTTTATGTATGGCGAATATTTCTTACGGGTGGTTATCCACAGATTTAAAACTTCCACGTAAAATGTGTGCACGAGATAAAAAGAGTTCATTTGATGTTGGATACTCATAGTAACAGAAGATGGATACTTATAGCAAAAGAATTACCATGCTTATAGGATCCATCTGACCACCATCATATGAAAACTCAATTAATCGAGTGATGGGAGATTCATAATTCTTGATGATCAGAGATTATACAATGAGCTAATTAAACAACTAGATAGCTAAGCTAGCCATGTGTTTGTATGGGAATAATCTTAAGAAGGTCAAAAAAGAATAATGTAATTAATATATAATAGTAGTTATTAATTATGTACTTGATAAGTTTAATAATTTGTGTAACAAGAACCACAATATTTTAACCTAATTAAATGAATAAAGAAAGAGTCCCTCCGTCCACTCCAATAATTGAGAAATGGGGGATCAGATTTGAGAGTGAGAGGTTTTTAGTTAATTAGGTATCGTTTTCTCCATGTCCCTGTATAAAGTTCTATCGCGTCACTATTTGAAACAAATATGTCAAACTCCCAAATGCTGCATTAAAATATTGGCCACGTATGGGTTACTTCTGATGTGCTCAAGGGCAAAGTAGATGCCCAAATCAAGCTGCCTAGAGAAAAATTGGGTGCCATCAAGGCAGGATATATGGAATGTTGCATGAGCTATCAGATCCATGGCCGTTGTGACTCAAATTTGCACCCTGGCAATTCTCCATAACCCGAAGTCTATCTCGGTAGCCGTGGTGACCTGTGAGGAGCATGCTCACTTCCTCGACCACCTCAAGACAGATCGATCTTAAGAAGATTATTGCCTACTCTCCTGTAGCTCCGATGATTCTTGGTATGTTTAGTCCGAACATACAAGGACTTGTGGCATTCTACCGATATCAAGTCATGGACCGGTTCCTCTAATCCCTTTTCTATGTATTGGTCTTCGTAGTTGTCTACCCCGGCAAGATAGTTTCCAAATAAAATGGGCTTCTAAGCCCATTTATCTTCTATCACCCCACAACACATACCAAGATTTGGAAAGATTTCGCCCATCTGCATCCACACTCTTAGAATTTATGGAAAATGGCTATGAGTGTGTTTCATATAAAATTTATGGAAAGTCGGGTTTATGGACCAGCCCAGCACAGCAGGGTAGGCAACTTCCCAGCCTTGTTGTCGACGAGCTCCCCCACTGTTCACAACTCCAAATAGACCCTGCTGCCTAAAATGTGCACCATGATCATAAATCTACCATTGTGATCTAAAAATTATAAGTTATTGATTGAACATTTGCCATATAGACTAAAATCTTCCGAGTGACTCGAAATATACACCAAGGCCAAAACCAAGAAGTTTTTGTTATAACACAAAGTGAAAACAACAGGGAAACCCATTTTTCAATTTTTTTTTCACCTTGAAACCTACGGGCGTAAAAAATCACGCGCGCCCCCAATTTCTATGAGAAAATTTCTCTCAAACCCACAGTTTATAAAATTATGTTTCTTCGTTTTCTTTTTCTTTTTCTTTTTCTTTTTCTTTTTCTTCTTCTTCTTTTTCTTCTTCTTCTTCACACGCTTAACTTCTTGTCCCAACTGTGACTTCCGATGAATAATTTCACACGTTGAACTTCTTCTCCCAACTGTGACTTCCGATGAATAATATTGATAGACTGTATAATTACAGGCAGATTGGGATTGCAGGTCTGAACAAAAGATGAAACGATGGGGGTTTCGAAGACGATAAGGAAAAACCTAAATTGATAATGGGTATGATCGAAGATATACGCTAATTAAAGTTTGGCAGTGTCAATTGAAATAGTAGATGAATGAAATGGAAAGTTAGGGTGTGAGGTGACGTTCCGAGATGATTCTGGATCTTGTTGTTGTTATTTCCGAGAGATGTATGAATGAGCTTTGTTTCAATTAGGTATTATGATTGAGAACATGGATTTGAGATGTGTTCTGAGATGGAGATAGGATTTGAAGTTGTTTCATTGAAGTAAAACATGAAGAAGAGTTGGTTTGAGATTCAGAAAATACAGGGAATAATAATGAAGCTCATTTGAGCTAGGATGATGAACAGATCGAGTTTGGTGTGGTTGTGATGATGATTTGAGAATGAATGATACAAATTTGGGGTTTCTGGTTGTGAAAATGATCATGAAATCAATGAGAAACTGGAGTAATGGTCATGGTGAGTGTATGGATGTATGTGTGGTGTCCTGAATTTGTGATTTGAGTTACAGGATGATGGTAAGTAACAAAAAGCTGATGTTGTTATGGCCAAGAAGAGTTCAAGGAGAAGAAACCGAATAAGAACGGAGAAGAAGCGGATGATTCTGTTATGACTGCATAACCTGTCATGCAGTCAAATAAATGTCTGCATAACCTGTCATGCATTCGAAAAAATGGATGTATAATGCATTATCAGACATCTTTTTTATTAGCTGTGAAAAAAAAAATTTGTTGCATAATCTTTTATGCATCGAGAAAATGGATGCATGACCTGATATGTATTCAAAAATATGGTTGTATTATGCATCAATTTTTTTGTACGCCCTAAAATCAACCAAAACAATGGCTTTATAGATGCATAACTTGTTATGCAATCGAGCAAATGGTTGCATAATTTATTATGCATTCTGTTTTTTCTGTTGACTTCAGGCATATACATCGCTTTAGTCGTTGCATAATGAAAAAAATGGATATGCATAAACCAAAATATGGTTCCACGTGTTATGCTTCTTTTTGTGGTCTTGCATATTGTGTTATGAATCTTTTTGTTGCCTCCGAATTTTTCGTAAGAAACTTAAATTTGGTATTGTTGTTTGTACTTGTTATATATACCTCTTTAAAAGATTTCTAACGAGACAAAATTTGTTGAATTCCGAGGCGCGAATTTTTAGATGTGTTATATTCTAGTTTTCTTGCCAATTATACCCCTGAAAAATTAGGATGCATCACAAGTTATGCCGATATTTTTCATAATTTTAGATAATTATGGGTGTCACTAAAACCCCAAAAATTTTTCGGCCAAAAAGTGGAACCCTGTTTTAGGGCATACAGGAAAATTTCAGGGCATACTGAATAGAGACAAAAATGGGTTATAGATAATAAATCAAAAAGCCTTCACCAAATATTTTTTTATAATGGTAAATCTGCCCTTTCTGTATTAGTGTTAATGATAATGATTGGTTCTTGATAATTTTGATTAGTGATTTATGTTATTGATTAGTGATGAAAATAATTAAGTTATATAAGTTGATGATAAAATTTGGGGAAGAAAAAAAAAAGTTAAGTTTTTCTGGAGAAAGTGAGGAAAAAACTTGTATTTTGATTCAAGTAATCTCGATGGGTGAGGAGGGACAATCTTTATCTAAAAAACGTAGGAAATTACACATCAACTACAACAATGCTCCGGAGATGGTTGATTTTCTAGATTATGAGAATGATGTTACCAAAAAACAAACTCAAACTCATAATGATGAATTTTATGAGCCAAATCTAGAAGATGAATACATCGATGAGGAACCCAATGCTAACAGTACACAAATATACTTCTAGATTATGTATAATTTCACTTATGTAGTTTGAAATCAACAAAAATTGTTTTTTTATTTTCACTGGGAGAAACCGAGATAGGTTCGGCTTGAAATTATCAGCCGAACCTAACTGGTATGCTACAGAAGATGAACAGTTCGGCTTACTCGAAATACAATAATTACTGTTCGAACTTATATTTTGTAATTTTCGACCTACTTACTAGTTAAATGTTCTGCTAACAAGAAATTTTCATTATAAGCCGAACATTTTCCTGAGAGTTTTGAAAATAACTAAAGTTAAAGGTTCGATTTTTAGTCCACATATCGTATCAGCCGAACCATATATCTTTCCAAGTTCGGCTCATATTCAAATAATCGTATTAGGTGAACATGTTACTGATTTTACAGGAAACACTCAAGTTCATACACATTTAGGGATTCAAATTTTATTACGTATGTTTTCTATTGTGCAACCTTTCTTATGATTAATCAACCAAAATAAGTGGAAATGACTATAAAAGTGTTAAAAAAGTAAGTCTACTAACGGAAAAGACTAAGGTCCGAATTCATCTCGTTGAAATTACAGAAGATTTTATCTTCATCTTCAAGAAAATAAATATACGAAGACAACGCAAAAAGAATGAGTCATTCTGACATCGTACGGAGAACTTATGGCCAAAACAAAATCGAAAGACTTGGGTCTACAGAGAAGTTCGGCTGATAACTTATGACTAACGTTTCCAAAAAGTTGCAAAAAGTTTTTGAATGTTTTCAAGAGGTTGCGGAAAGACCCAGGAAGATTCTGAACGTTTGCAGAAAGTTGCAGAAAGCTTCTGAACATTTTACAGAGTTGTAGAAGATCTGAAAAGTTGTTAAAAGCAAAGTTAACAAAGAAAGATTAACTTATGAACTCTTCAGAAGCAAATCGACTTGAGATGGACGTTGATGTACCTACCGGAAATACTTCAGGTCAACATGCCAACAATCGAACTTTAAGGAGCGTTGTCGTCCATACTCATCAAGACGAAAGGGACGGAATGGAATCATCGGTTTCATCAACAGCATCAGCCGCTCGTTCTGTAAGATCCACTCCAAGTCTAAGGGGAAACAATGTTCACTTACATAGATCGCCTCCCCGGTCCATTAGGAAAAACCTCAATCGTCAAAGAGGGACTCAAAGTCAACACCCAAGCAACCAGCAGCTTCTTCAAGAGGACATCGCTATTAGAGGAGAGCGGACTCACTCGCAGCCTGCGCAAGCTAACAACCCACAGTCTGCACAAGCTAACAACCCGCCAGATGCACAAGTTAACAATCCACAAGTGACTCCTATAGACTTGACGTTATGTGAGCATTTCCTGGAGTTGGAAAGGGAAAACAAGCGGCTCAAAATTGCGCTGGAGAAAAGGAAGGAGTTTGAAGAAGCAAATATCCCTCATTCCGGAAGTGATAAGACAAACTGACGTGCTCGTCGAGAACGAGGCGATCCACGCTGAAGGGATGAAGTTCCTGACGATCGTCAACTCGATTGTAATAACGCAGGAAGAAGCATGGATGTCATGGATGATTATCAAAGTCGTGATTACCATAATGACAGCTATTATGACCGTTATGTGGCCGATGATGATCATTACTACATGGATGAGCAAGATAGGCGAACCAGGCCAAACCACAGAAGACAAAGGGATGATCCTATCAATGATGATCACTCAAAGAGGTCTAGGCGTGAAAAAGACCGTTCTAAAAGAAGATTGGATCCTGTCAGTAACGAACAGATTCGCAGAGAAACTGAAGGAGACTCGGAGAGAGGCGAAGAACTGAGCAAAAAACGGCTTAGTGAAATGATTGGAGAGTTGTTAGATCAAAATCAATCCAAAGATGAAGAACAACAAACCTTATCGATGAAGAAGTCAATGGACTCCCCATTTATTGGAAAGATAAGGCGCTTCCGCCCACCTTCAAATTTCAGTCAGCCTCAATTCAAAGAATTTTTTGACGGACACAATGGAAATCTAGTGGAGCATGTCCAACGATTTCAAGTATCAATGAGTTTGTGGAGATTCAGCGACGAGCTACTCTACAGAACCTTTCCAATGACCTTGACAGGTAAGGATTTAACTTATTTCTCATAAATAGAGTCAAATTCAATTAGGAGTTTCGGAATGCTGTTAGATGCGTTTTTCGAGCAATACAATATTAACCTCGGAATCAAAAAAAAATAAGTAGTCATTTATTCCTCTTGCACAGAGAGCCAGGCGAGACTCTTTTTGATTTTAATAGGAGGTTTCGTCAGGAATTTAATGAAATTGGAAAGGTGGACGAGGGATTCATAATAGAAGCATATAAAAATGCGATGGATTATGATGAGTTTGGAATTTACAACTCTGTTGATGGTGGTGTTTAGACAAAGGGTAAAATCGTAAAACCCCGAATAACCTAATGTCACCGGCGACACATTTATTAGAACATTCAATGCATGTAGTCAGTAATTAATAGGGGGTATTTTTTCAAATTAAGGTTACAACGAACAAAATCCTAATTCCCCTCTGTGCCAATGGAAAATCATGCCAGCCACACCTAGCCCAAGCTAGCCGCGCCATGCCAAACGCACTCTGCCTTGGCCCTAGCTATGCTAGTCACCCCAAACGCGACAAAGCATGCCAACTATGCTATCCGCACCTCTGTGCCAATGGAAAATCATGCCAGCCACACCTAGCTCAAGCTAGCCGCGCCATGCCAAACGCACTCTGCCTTGTCCCTAGCTATGCTAGTCACAACAAACGCGCCAAAGCATGCCAACCATGCTAGCCGCACCTGTGCCAATGGCAAATCATGCCAGCCACACCTAGCCCAAGCTAGCCGCGCCATGCCAAAAGCACTCTGCCTTGGCCCTAGCTATGCTAGTCACACCAAACGCGCCAAAGCATGCTAGCCGCACCTCCGTGCCAATGGAAAATCATGCCAGCCACACCTAGCCCAAGCTAGCCGCGCCATGCCAAACGCACTTCGCCTTGGCCCTAGCTAGCTAGTCACACCAAACGCGCCAAAGCATGCCAACCATGCCGGTCGCACCTCCGTGCAATTGTCAAATCATGCCACCACACCTAGCCCAAGCTAGCGCGCCATGCCAAACGCACTCGCCTTGGCCCTAGCTATGCTTGTCACACCGAACGCGCCAAAGCATGCCAACCATGCTAGCCGCACCTCCGTGCCAATGGCAAATCATGCCGGCCACACCTAGCCCAAGCTAGCCGCGCCATGCCAAACGCACTCTGCCTTGGCCCTAGCTATGCTAGTCACACCGAACGCGCCAAATTGGCCACGCATGCCATTGGCACATGCCAACACACATCGCTGGTAGCTTTTTCTTACCAAGCCGTGGCCCTAATGGCCAAGCATGCCATTGGCACATGCCAACACGCATCATTTGGTAGCTTTTCTTACCAGCGGTGGCCCTAATGGCCGAGCATGCCATTGGCACATGCCAACACGCATCATTTGGTAGTTTTTTCTTACCAAGCCGTGGCCCTAATGGCCAAACATGCCAACACGCATTGATGGTAGCTTTTCTTACCAGGCCGTGGCCCTAATGGCCGAGCATGCCATTGGCACATGCCAACACGCTCGCTGTTAGGTTTTCTTACCAAGCCGTGGCCCTAATGGTCAAGCATGCCATTGGCACATGCCAACACGCATCTGGCCGGTAGCTTTTCTTACTGTGCCGTGGCCCTAATGTCCGAGCATGCCATTGGCACATGCCAACACGCTCATTTGGTAGCTTTTCTTACCAAGACGTGGCCCTAATGGCCGGGCATGCCATTGGCACATGCCGACACGCATCGCCGGGTAGCTTTTCTTACCGGGACGTGGCCCTAATGGCCGAGCATGCCATTGGCACATGCCAACACGCATCATTGGTAGCTTTTCTTACTGTGCCGTGGCCCTAATGGCCGAGCATGCCATTGGCACATGCCAACACGCTCGCTGGTAGCTTTTCTTACCAAGTCGTGGCCCTAATGGCCAAGCATGCCATTGGCACATGCCAACACGCATCGCTGGTAGCCTAACTTGCAAACCATGCAACCTACTACCAAGGCATTCCGCACACGCCATTGGCACATGCCACACACGCCACTAGCAGCTCTGGCATTGCCACTTACACTCAACGTAGAACCTACCACCAAGGCATTCCGCACATGCCATTGGCACATGCCACACACGCCACTAGCGACTCCGAATTGCCACTTGCACTCAAGGTGCAACCCGCAACAAAGGCATTCCGCACATGCCATTGGCACATGCCACACGCGCCACTAGCGGCGCCACTTGCACTCAAGGTGCAACCAACACTCGAGACATCAACACAACCGGGGATGCTTTCGGGGGTCTTGGTTTGGCGGTCACGAGATGCAACGTACACTACGCTCACATTAAGAAAGCGTGAATAGGAATAAATCGGTCAAATAAATGAGGAAATAATGGTGAAAACGTTTTCACCCATAAACACCATGCGGTTACCACCTCCTCCCATTATTTCACCCTTTACTCTCTTCCTTCATGAGGCCGAGGTACGTTTCAATCTCGACTTGTATAAATAGGTCTTACCTATTTCCACCGGACAACAAGTCTCAGTAAGAAGAAAAACACAACACTCTCTTTAAAAGGAAACTTTGCAAGCTCTCCAAAAAAGCTTTCATCTCTTGCAAGCCACGAAGCTTTCATACGATACAAGTCGAGACACTACTCTCCCCGCATTATTATGGTGTCAACACCTTTCTTTGCTTCCCTCCCCAAATCAACCCTTCTCCTCCACTTTGTGACCGAAGCAAGTCCGGGAACGGCCATTTCTTGGTTTAGGCCGAACTTGTACGATTGATCTCTCGAATCTATAAAGTGCTCACGTGCAGCACATTTGTTTAGGGTTTAAACCAGTTCTCACTCACCTACCGAATTTACCGAAATCGGCGAAAAAGATTTTTACCCATAAACAAACTCATTAGCGGTTCAACCAGTTGAAACCCTCAAGGAGTTGTATGACAGGGGTGATAGGTACGCGAAAGCTAAGAAGGAAAATAAAGCAAAGTTGTCACGGACAACAAAAAGGTCCGGAGCTGAGGGACATGCGAAACCGAAGCAGCAATTCGATGGCAGTACCAAAGGCAAGAACCATGAAGGTCATACGAGGAAAATGAGAAATGAAGAAGATTCTCATAAGACTCAAGAAAAACAAAAACTGAAGTTTCCCAAGCTGAAGATTAAAGATTCGCTACCCATTCCAAAACCATTATCGATGGAAAAAAAAAGGGATAAGAGAGATGAGAATAAATATTCTTCTTATCACTAAGATCATGGGAACAATACGAATACTTGCCGTACGCTCAGCGAAGTCCAAAGGATGATTGAAGAAGGAAAGTGCATCAATATGTAGAATCCAACAGTCAACACACTAGATCTACGTAAGATCAGAGTAAGCCGCGCAAGAGTCAATTCAACTTCGAGAAAGGCTCAGGAAAATGCTACACGACTAAAGTTGCGTCATGTTAATGATTGGCGAATATCGAACAAGGTCGACTATGCCAATCTGATTGGTACAGAGACTTTGGAATAGGGAAAGACCGAGATATCTTTTTCGAACGCCGACTCGCTGGAGTATATCAACCACATAATGATGCGATCGTGATTTTAGCTCTCATTGGAATGTACAAGGTACGTCGAGTTTTAGTCGATACTGGAAGTTCAATTAGCATCATATTCTCGGGAGCATACTCTTCAATGAGTCTGAATGAGAACCAAGTTGAAGCAGATGATAACCCTATCATTAGATTTAGTGGCGAAACGATGACAGCAATGAGAAGAATTAATTTACCTACGATGGTGGGAGGAAGGATGGTTATGCAATATTTATCGTTGTTAGATTACCGTGCACCCTACAATGCTATCTTAGAACGTGATTGGATTCATGCAATAGGGGCGGTAACTTCCACTATCCACCAGTATTTGAAATTCATTACTCCAGCAGGAGTGATGAAAGTTAGAAGCGATCAGGTGGCATCTCATAAATGTCACGAAAACTCAATGGAGGAGTATAGAAAGTCCGAACTAAAGGGATCAGAAATACTCCAACTTGGAAAGAAAATTTAGCAGTCATAGTACTTCCCGACCTCTTATCAAGGAAGAGGAAAGGAAGGACCACCAACTATTGAGGAGTTGGTAGAAGTACAAATTGGGGATCAAAATGAGCAAACAACGTTTATCGGAGCAGAATTACCGTTAGGAGAAAGTGAAAGATTGATTAACCTATTAAAAAATAATTGAGATGTCTTCGCTTGGAGACTCTGAGACATGCCAGGTATTGATCCTGGCATTGCGTGCAATCGGTTGAATATCAGTGAAGGATTTAAACCAGTAAGGCAAAAACCGCGAAAGATGGCTCCAGAACGGAAAGCAAAGGTAGTTGAGGAGATTGACATGATGCTAGAGGTCGGGATCACAAAACTGTTAGATATCCGAAGTGGTTAGCAAATATTGTAGCAGTTCCAAAGAAAAACGGGAAAATCAGGGTATGTATCGATTTTACAAACTTGAATGAGGCATGCCCTAGCGATCCTTATCCAATGCCTAGGATTGTTGATTTAGTAGATACCACCTCGGGTTTCGGAAGACTGTCATTTATGGATGGTTTTTCTGGATATAGTCAAATTCCGTTATTCAAGGAGGATCAAGAATATACGTCTTTCATAACAGACAAAGTGATATATTGTTACCTCGTCATGCCTTTTGGCTTGAAAAACGCAGGGCGACTTATCGCGTCTTGTGGATGTAATGTTCAAAGATATGATTGGGAAAACTATGGAAGTTTGCATCGACGATATGGTGGTCAAATCTAAAAAGAAGGAAGCTCACCTTATGGACTTGAAAAGAACCTTCGACCGATTTCGACAATATGGAATGAAGTTAAATCCCGCGAAATGTTCTTTCGGACTCACGTCTGGGAAGTTTCTTGGGTACATGATGACCCAGAAATAGAAATGGAAACGGGAAAGATACCTTATTATAGGCCCAGAGCCATCTAGCAAGTGAGGGAAGGATATAATAGATCTATTTCCTACTTCATCTGGGGGCGTCTTTGCTATTAAATATCTCTACAAATAATGGGGGGGCGGCTAAAGTGTCGCCAAGCATGCAATCAAAGGCAATTTGTTTAAAGAAGTCGAAAAATAAAAGACATCTTTTTCAGTATCAATTCAAGTAATGAGGGGCGGCTAGGGTTGGAAGAACAAACTCCTTGGGAGGTAAATCCTCACTAGTTTGTTACATTATAAATCGAATTTATAATCACAGATAAGAACACTTTTTGCATGTATTTATTAAAGAAGTATGTGCAATGTTTTTCTATAAAAGAGAAAGACAAAGGAGAAGTATTTTGGTTATTAAGGAAACTGGTGCGATTTCTTTCTAATAAAGAGAAAGGCGAAAACAAGGTGTTACAATATAATTAAGCGGAAGCTAAAATGGAGCGAAAGGAGCGAAGGAAAAATATTAAAGAACACATATTGAGGAAATACTTGGAATGTTTTTCTAATATAGATAATGACAAAAATGAAGTGTTTTGCTTATCAAGAAAGAAAATGTATGACAAAAAGCTATAATGACAGTCAACTTGTACACCAGAGATTGTCGTACATTCATTATTCGCAGACACAAGAGCGTTGAGTCGGCAAATTCAAGGCCATTACGGGAGCATATGGGCAATCAATGTGCCTAGCAAGATACGGGAGTAGCCTGCATTCGAGTGAGAGTCAAATTCCTATCGATCATGGCGGTGGTGACTATTGACAGGGTGCGAAGCGTATCGTCGATGTCACACCAACACGTAGGTCATTTGTTAGCTAAAGGAAGAGCAAGAGGAAATAACATACCGATCTGTTTGGCATTTGGGTAATTATCATATGGAGTTTTAAGTACATTATTGGTACTTTGAAAGTGTTTGGTGATTGAAGAACAGTGGCTTGTGAAATGGTTAAGTACAATTTTGGTGCTTTGAATTATTATGCCGACCATGAGCCAAATCGACACAACAAGCAGGCCAAGGCCACGAAAGGTTATCCGATAAACGACATACGGGCGAATTTGAACGAGCCGCGAAGGTTAGTTCTTTTGATTTTCTTAATCCATCAACAAGTTGAGAATTAAGATGGGGCGATGTTTGTACCCTATTAAAATAGTGTACGTGCGTACCGCACAAGCTATTTGATATCGGTAAAATATGGTGTATTGTGGAAACCGGTGGGTTTATTGAGGAAACCCACATGGCTTATTATGGAAGCCCAATACGGTTTATTGGGGAAACCAGTGGGTTTATTGAGGAAACCCACATGACTTATTATGGAAGCCCAATACGGTTTATTGTGGAAACCGGTGGGTTTATTGAGGAAACCCACATGACTTATTATGAAAGCCCAATACGATTTATTGTGGAAACCGATGGGTTTATTGAGGAAACCCACATGGATTATTATGGAAGCCCAATAAGGTTTATTGTGGAAACCGGTGGGTATATTGAGGAAATCCACGTGAATTATTATGGAAGCCCAATACGGTTTATTGTGGAAACCCACATGGCTTATTATGGAAGACCAATACGGTTTATTGTGGAAACCGTTGGGTTTATTGAGGAAACCCACATGGCTTATTATGGAAGCCCAATACGGTTTATTGTGGAAACTGGTGGGTTTATTGAGGAAACCCACATGGCTTATTATGGAAGCCCACTCTAGCTTATTATAGAAGCCCAAATGACTTATTGTAGAAGTCATTTTGAGATAGACACAAATCTTGGAAGATAAACAAGGATCTTCCAAGATAGATACAAACCTTGAAGAGATAGACATGGATCTTTCAAGATAAATACAAATGTTGTGGGGATATACACAAATCTTGTGAAGATAATAAGGATATTCCAAGATAAAATCAAATCTTGTGAAGATAATAAGTATCTTCCAAGATAAACTCAAATCTTGACAAGATTGTTGATGGTGGTTTTTAGCTCGGGGCTAAATTGGTAAAAGTCTATCTACTGAACCTGAGCATCGAAGTAGTAGACATTGATATGTCTATATTCGCAGAGGAATTTGGAGAATATATCAAAATCGATGAGTACCTATGTCTCTCTTCATATTACTTCGAAACTCAAGCTCCTGGATGAACTGTTCACTAGTATAGAGCCTAATGAGTGTATAAGCTCCTAACCGCATTACTCACAAATGCCGGAGCTTGCTGAGTACTTTTATTGTGCTTATGTTCCCTGGCAGAACCCTTAATATTGGTATGGCATGACGGATTTGTGTTCACTCGCAGCAGAGTAGCACAGACCTCCAAGTACCAAGGTTAAGGCCCTTGTACAAAATACTCAGTCAGAAAACTAAGAATAAACAGAGCCGCGGAGTAGGAGCAACAATGAGGGAAGCGTGGCCATGCCATAGGCTAACCAGCGCCACTTGGCCACGCCCCATGCTACTTAACCGGCCCTTACTCCTTTGTTGACCAATCAGGTCCCTTTAAACCTTCCACATTCCCATGAGTTGTGGTTGGGCCCATACTTGCCGGCCCCATTTTCCATCGACCAATCAGGTCGCTCTAAAGCCGCCACAATCACACCAGAAGTGTAGCCATTCCCATGCTTGGCCGGCCCCTCTCCTTCCTACCGACCAATCAGGTCACTTTAAAATACGCCACGAGCACTAGAGGTGTGGCCGCGCCTTATGTTTGGACGACCCCTTTTCTTGACCAATCAAGTCGCTCTAAACTCGCTACCATACATTAAAGGCCAAACGCACCCTACCGCGCCACCATACTAACTGGCAAGACAAACACGCCCTGCCGCAACAACATATTAATCAGCATGCCAACATGCCACCTTGCCGCAGTAACATGCCAATGTGCCACAAATGATGCCACTACGTGCTAATCCACTTTCTATTCGTGTCCAATGCCATAACGGACTCCAATTAGGATTTCGTGATCGAAACAAAGACTTTTTAGCCGAAACCCTAATTTTTGGTCATAGTCCACAAACATGCCACTAGCCACTTTAGCCTTGGCCATGCCGCCAAGACCTAACTTTGGCCACGGTGCCAAATCCTAGCCTTGGCCACGCCGCCAAGCCCTAACTTTGGCCACGACGCCAAATCCTAGCCTTGACCATGCCGCCAAGCCCAAACTTTGGACACAACGCCAAATCCTAGCCTTGGCCACGCCACCAAGCCCTAACTTTGGCCACGACGCCAAATCCTAGCCCTGGCCATGCCGCCAAGCCCTAATTTTGGCCACAACGCCAAATCATAGCCTTGGCCACGGCGCCAAGCGCTAACTTTGGCTACGACGCCAAATCCTAGCCTTGGCCACGCCGCCAAGCCCTAGCTTTGGCCACGTCGCCAAATCCTAGCCTTGGCCATACCGCCAAGCCCTAGCTTTGGCCATGGCGCCAAATCCTAGCCTTGGCCACGCCGCCAAGCCCTAGCTTTGGCCATGGCGCCAAATCCTAGCCTTGGCCATGCCGCCAAGCCCTAACTTTCGCCACGGTGCCAAATCCTAGCCTTGGCCACGCCGCCAAGCCACAAGCGTGGCCATGCCACAACGCCACCGACGCGGCTATGCCATCATGCCTTAAGCACATGCCACTACGCCGCGACTATGTCGTTATTCCATTAACAGGTGCCAACAGAATGTGGCCATATTCAACGGCCACCCTCTCTCCTGAATTGCAATCTCAGTCATCCAAGTTCGCCACCGAGCTGACAGACTTGTGGCAAGCTTCAGGCGACCAACTGCCTAAATCTAGTGTACATGGCTACGCCAGGCGCCACTTACACCACCGTGCCACTGGCATGCACGATCCATGCCAGCCATGTCGCATTGCCACTTGCGTACACCAAAACGCCACTGCGCTATTATCAGGCGCCAACACAAGGAGCCATAATCAACGAATACCCTTCCTCATGAGATGCGATCTCAGCCATCGAAGTTCTCCACCGAACTAACGGACTTGTGGCAAGTTTTAGGCGACCGGACAAGACGAGCCTAATGGCATCACATGCTATTTTCCTATGGCAAGCCTCTTGATTTTAACTTGCCACACGTAGCAAAATGCTACGTGTTTTCCACGAAAACACTCGAGACATCAAATATGTCACAAACTGGGGGATACTCATCAGGGTATTGGTCTGGCGGTTTACAACGTGCGGCGTGCAATACTCCCGTTATAGGAAGTGTCATGAAGTAGGACAATTAATGGCGGCAAGAAGTAACGGGTGTAAAGGGATCCACTTCCTTCATCATGGAAGCATGGGTTTCTGGCGGTTATACGCTACTTCATTTTTCCACCACTCAATCGTTTCCACTTCCTGCGAGACCAGGGTACGTTTCAATATGACTTGTATAAATAGGCTTCACCTATTTCCACCAAACGGGAGGTTTTGGTCGGCAACATCACAGTATCCAGAAATAACCAAAGAACTGATACCTTTCATTCTAGTTCCACTTTCTGATACAAGTCATAAAACAGCCACACATTCAGAATCAACTATTCTGGTTTCAACACTTTGTTCGCTTCCCTCCCTGAGACCAACCCTTCTCCTTCACTTTGTGACTGAAGTAAGCTTGGAACGGCCATTTCTTGGTTTAGGCCAGGATTGTACAGATTGATCTCTCGAATCAAAAGTACTCCGTGCAAAGTGCATTGTTTAGGGTTTAGATTTGTTTCTCATCCACACACCTGAATTTACCAAACCGGCAGAATCAGTTTTCACCCGCAAACAAAGATATATAAGGATCTTTCAAGATAAATAAGAATCTTAAAGGATAAGTACAAATCTTGGTAGTTATTCTGGATAACAACAAATCTAGGGTTATTATGGAGCCAAATTAGGGTTCTAGGACTATAAATAGAGGCTAAAATCCAACTCAAAAGGTACACAATTTCTATTCCTTTTCTCCACAACTTACTTGCATAGAACTCTTGTTGACTTTGGCATCGGAGTGTCTTTGCAGGTACCCCTCCACTTTCCGTCAACAATTCTTGGAGAATATAATCAACGACGGCGATTTGATCTTCATACACACATCTCGAAGAGTGTTTGGGTAATTAATTTTGCACCAACACTTAACCTTGACCAAAAATTTTAGAGAAAATGGGTCATTTGTCCAAAAAAATTTAAAACACGGTTCAAATGGACGAGTAAAAAAAGTACGGGTGAAATAGCCAAAAAAAATAGCAAGGATGAAACTGGATTCATCCTGGCTTATACTTAAAAAATAGCAAGGATGAAACTGGATGCATCCTGTATAAAAAAAAAAATAAGAAAAAATATTTGAAAATGGGACAGGATGAAACAGTTTACATCCTGCCTATTTTAAAATTTTTGTCCATTTAAACAGTATCTTTTTAATTTTTGGCTATTTAAACAATATCAAAACCTAAATGTCTTTTTCATCCAGGAATTGTTGATTTTGATCTTTTTGACCAATTTTGTGAAAATTGTACCGATACCCGAATATGCTTTTTGACCTAAAGAATTACCTCAGGCTGGGACCCAAAATTCTCCTCATACCAAGGACCTCGATTATAGATCCAAAACCCTCATACCCAGGTTTAATACCACGACTATAAACCATAGGTTCGTTACGTCCGTCAGTGCACAACCGATATCAGAGTTCGCTAATCCAAATCATTGATTTTTTTTTTGAAATACCAAATCATTGATCTATATGTAGTTCATCACATGTAATAGGTAAGCGAATTTTCGTAAGCTGAGAGTTTAAAATGGTCAGATGTAATCCGTCGTCTCACTTTGGTGACCTTTGGAATGCTGTGCTGAATAGTTAATAATAAGGTGTGTTAATGCATTAAAATGCATGCATCTCCAAAATCGAGAATTCGATCGTTTCATCTTCTTCTTTTCCTTATGCGTTGCGTAGTGCGTACATGCATCTTTAGATCTCCATCTCTCTATAAATAGTACTCCAAGCATAATTCTGATCACAGCATGATATATATACCTATCTAGAGACAATATGGAAATTAAGTTTGATTGTGTTAACATTCTAACAACTGTTGCAGATGCTCCTTGGATTGTCACCTCTTTCATTGATGAGGTGAGGCGTCTTATACATCTTCACAAGGATGAGTCCCCAATCGTTGGTGTTGACGTTAAGTTGGATACAAATTCTACCAGCAACCTTCACTACAAGGCTGCAGCAACACTGCAATTATGCTATCGTACTCATTGCATTGTCATTCAACTTCTTCATTTGGATGTAATCCCACCTGCACTTAAGACCTTCCTACTTGATACTAAAATTAAATTTGCACGTTACGATGTCAGTGGTTGTTTTGGTAAGATTAGACTTAGCTATGGGATTTCCATCAGTTACGATTCTTCAATTCCGGGAATGCAAGACACGATTGATTTGGATGAGAAAGTCCGTACTGAATTGGGGATGAACATCGAGATACCAACGACTGCAAGTAGCTCTGCTTGGGGTGCTAGGAACCTAACCGAGGAACAAATCAAGTATGCAGCAATTTGTGCCTATGCTGTTGCGATGCTGGGAGTGAAGAAGTGTAAGGGTCCGTTTTAATTTGTTGCATCTTACTTAACTCTAACTAGTCTAGTTGGGAAGATTTGCGAGGGTATATCGTATATGTTTTATGTTTTTAAAGTTGGTACTATCTTTGTTCATGTCCTAAAAGTTGAATCGATCGTTGTTACAAATTTACAATGAAATGCAACGCATCAATGTTATTGTCTATTTTATTTTATTTTGTTGTTGAATCAGTGTTATATTAATCTTTAGTTGCCATTGTCATGACTAGTCATGTGGTACTGTGGTTCCTTAGGCCTTCGAGATAGATAGATGAAAATTGCAAAAACAAACAGTACGTTCAGCATCCTCTAAAAATGAACTGCCGATGTGTGTGGAAATTGAATAATCCTCCCCTTCTTTTTTTCGGATCGGTAAAAATTGTACTGCCAATGCTATGTGCCCAAAATCAGAGAATTGTTTGATACACAATGAGGAACTACACGAAAAACACAACTAATAATTCAAATGAATTCGATAGTACATATTTTGGTGCACTTGAATCAAGCTGCAAAGTCATTTTGATCCAATAAACTTTGATCCAATAAGTATGGTATGCATGGATGAGGTTGTGTGCGCGCTTCTTTTGCTAGCATATCTGCAATCTGATTATCATATATGGGTATGCAATTATGAACAGTTGGCTTGATGTAGTGCTTCAATCCATTAATTGATCTGCAGGTGCAGGCTCACCACAATTCAGTGTTTCTTATGTGCGAATTCTGGTAAGCTGAAGAGTTGGAAAATGAGTCAGATCCATTGTCTCACTTTGGTGACCTTTAGAATGCAGTGGACAATTTAATAAGGTGACTTAAAATCAAGAACTGAATCGTTGCATCTTCTTTTTCTCATACACATGCATCTTCAGGTCTCCATCTCTATATATATATATAGTTCTCCGAGTATTTCTCTGATTACATCAATTCAGTAGTTCTCCGAGTATTATATATATATATATAGCTAGCTAGAGATAATATGGAAATTAAGTTTGATTCAGTTAACATTTCAACAACTGTTGCAGATGCTCCTTGGATTGTCACCTCTTTTATCCACGAGTTGAGGCGTCTTGGAGCATCTCCAACAGTGGGTGTTAAAAATCTTATGTGGAATTTTTATTTAGATCCTTATTTATGGGGTCATATGTATGTGGCAAAAATAATACTAATGCTTTGCTCATGAACCATCTCCAATAGTATGGGGTCTTATTTTTAAAATTTGTTGTTTTGGATAATGATAAAATTGATTCCCTCTTTCCTATTGGTTCATAACAATTTATTTAAAAATTAAAAATTAAAATATAGTTAAAATGATGATGTGGAGGTCATTCCCAAGGTCTAAATAAGACCTTCTCCAAGACCTTCATATTTATTTTAACACCCTTCCTATTTTCTATGACCCGCTATTTGAGATGAATTTAATGTAAATGAGGGTCTAAAATCCTATGTGTCATGAAAAAATAAAACCTCCCCCTCTGTTGGAGATGCTCTTATAGTTCATTACAACGATAAGTCTCATATCGTTGGTGTTGAAATTAAGTCTGATCCAAGTTTACCAGAAACTTTCACCACACCACACAACACTCCAGTTATGTTATCGTACTCATTGCATTATCATTCTTCTTCTTCATCCGGTCGTAATCCCTCCCGCACTTAAAAGCTTCCTAGATGATCAGAATATATTACACTTGCGAGTTGTAATATCGGTGGTTATGTCGGTAAGCTTGAACATAGGTTTGGTATTCTCATTGATTCTGACGATTTCACTACGGGAAAAATAGTAATCTACAACTGTAGATTGACAACTCGTATTTTTTAAGTCGTAAAAGGCGGCATGTTTTACAACCTTTTCCAAACAAAAGTTGTCAAAGTAAACAAACGTCCAACTCTTAGGACCAAAGAGGACCAAAGAGTAGTGACGAGAATCTAAACCACTACGTTTGTGTGAAAAGAGTTGCACAGAATAGTGACCACCTTTAGAATTTAACAACTCATACCGTAAAAGTAGTGAATCATTGTATAACAACTTCCATAAGGGTTGTTGAAGATAAAACAAAAATTATTTTTAAAAATGTTCTGGTAAAGATTTGAACCAGGCATACCGTATGTTCGCACAAGTCATCAACCATCCTTAGGATTCACAATATTGGTAGATTTGTGCTTTTTTTGTTCTGATCAATATTCACAACCTTTACAAGGGTTGTAAAATGATAAATTGACTTCGAAAAAAAAAATGAGGCTAAGGTGAATCGAACCTAAACCTCCTCTGTCTAAGACTTAGATTTCAACCACCCTTCCACATTTACATGTCTGCTTATATTTTACATTTACTTTTATATAAAAGTGATAAGGAAAAAAATGTTAAGGAAAAAATAAATAAATGGACGGTTATGATGTAAATGGATGGTTATGATGGGAGATGGAAAAGATAAGAAGAAATGGATAAATAGACCTTCTACAACCCCCTTAAGGGTTGTCGTAGAGGTATAAAACTTCTGCTAAATTTTTCTCACTTCTGCTAAATTTTATTCACTTCTGCAAAAAACTTCTCGCTTTTGATAAATTTTTCTCACTTCTGCAAAATTTTATTTTCATCGCTATTGACAACCTTTATAAGAGTTGTCATTGAGGTATAAACACTTCTGTTAAATTTTTCTCACTTCTGCTAAATTTTATTCACTTCTGCTAAAAAATTTCTCACTCTCGCTAAAAATTTCTCACTCCGTTAAATTTTTCTCATCGAAAAAAAAAATTGTCATCACTATTCGCCCGATCTCGGAGCCGCTTTGTTTCTCGAAGTAGACAAATTTGTGTGTGTTTAAGGTTTCTGAGAATATTCCCATGGAATCTTACCCGTAAATGGGTGGATTCATCGTCTTTGCGAACATTCAGACTTATATTAGTCCGCTCATGGCCAAGTTTCGATCCCGGTGCCAGTTTCTTTCTCGAAGTTGACGAATTTGTGTGTGTTTAAGGTTTCTGAGAATATTTCCATGGAATCTTACCCATAAATGGTTGGATTCATCGTCTTGGCGAACTTATAGTAGTCCGCTGATGGCCAGGTTTCGATCCCGGAGCCAGTTTCTTTCTCAAAGTTGAAGAATTTGTGTGTGTTTAAGGTTTCTGAGAATATTCCCATGGAATCTTACACGTAAATGGTTATATTCATCGTCTTTGCGAACTTTCAGACTTATAGTAGTCCGCTCATGGCCAGGCTTCGATCTCGGAGCCAGCTTCTTTCTCGAAGTGGACGAATTTGTGTGCGTTTAAGGTTTCTGAGAATATTCCCATGGAATCTTACCCGTAAATGGTTGTATTTATCGTTCCTACGAACTCTCAGACTTATACTAGTCCGCTCCTAGCCAGGTTTCTATCTCGAAGCCAGGTTTTGCATACAATATGCCAGAATAGGGTTTGTTTAATGTTTCGTTGAATATTCAAAAAAAAAATCTTACCTGTAAATGAATGGATTCATCGTTCTTACGAAATTTCCGACTTATCGTAGTCCACTGACGGCCAGGTTTCGATCTCGGAGCCAGGGTATGCATACAATATGCCGTATAGGTTTGTTTAATGTTTTGGGAATATTCCAAAGGAATCTTACTCAGTAAATGGATGGATTCATCGTTCTTACAAAATTTCCGACTTATACTAACGGCCGTGTTTCGATCTCTGAGCCGTGGTTTTTATACAATATGCGAATCAGTGGTTTGTTTAATCTTTCAGGGAATATTCCAAAAGAATCTTACCTATAAATGGTTGGATTCATCGTTCTTATAAAATTTTTGACTTATAGTAGTCCACTGACGGCCAGGTTTCGATCTCGAAGCCACGGTATGCATACAATATGCCAGAATAGGGTTTGTTTAATGTTTCGGGGAATATTCCAAAGGAATCTTACCTGTAAATGGATGGATTCATCGTTCTTATAAAATTTTCGACTTATAGTAGTCCACCGACGGCCGTGTTTCGATCCAGAGCCGTGGTTTGCATACAATATGCTTCATTAGGGTTTGTTTAATGTTTCGGGGAATATTCCAAAGGAATCTTACATGTAAATGGATGGATTAATCGTTCTTACAAAATTTCCGACTCATAGTAGTCCACTGACGGCCAGGTTTCGATCTCGGAGCCAGGGTATGCATACAATATGCCAGAATAGGGTTTGTTTAATGTTTCGGGGAATATTCCAAAGGAATCTTACCCGTAAATGGATGGATTCATCGTTCTTTAAATTTCCGACTTATAGTAGTCCACCACCGCCGGGTTGCGATCTCGGAGCTGGGTTTGAATACAATATGCCAAAAATAGGTTTTGTTTAATGTTTTGTGGAATATTCCAAAAGAATCTTACCCGTAAATGGATGGATTCATCGTTCTTACGAAATTTCCGACTTATAGTAGTCCACCATGGCCAGGTTTCGATCTCTCGAGCAGTGGTTTGAATACAATATGCCATAATAGGGTTTGTTTAATGTTTCGGGGAATATTCCAAAGGAATCTTACCTGTAAATGGATGGATTCATCGTTCTTACAAAATTTCCGACTTATAGTAGTCCACTCACGGCCAGGTTTCGATGTCGGAGCCAGGGTTTGCATACAATATGCCAGAATAGGATGGATTCATCGTTCTTACCAATTTTGAAGTCTGAACCCTCCAAGAGCTTCTTGGTTCATAGTTTATATGGATTTATACCACATTTGAAGTTCGAATTGACACTGAGCTTCATATTTATCGATTTCAATGATGTATCCTTCTAAGTTTGAAGTCAGAACCTTCCTGAAGCTTCTTGAATAAAACATTAGAATAATTACAAACGATCAGCTAGCCATCTGACTCGTCTTCTTGTCTCGGTCTAGACAAAGGCTAACCTTGGCCGCTACAAGGCACATGGGCAGTTTGGTCATTTCTACAAGTAATTTATACGAAATTTATATCAGCCCCCCATGTTTTTATTCTCCACAGTCCACACAATAAACAACCCCCTCTTCCTCCATCTTCACTTCTTCACACACAGAGCTCGCTCTCCACCATAAACCCTAGAAAACCAAAAATCACCTGCAAATTCTCGAAACCGAGGAGGACGAGAAATTCGATTCCAATAAAATATGTCTTCATCAAAGAAGAATCATTACAAAGAGAAGATGATGAATCGCAAAAAGTAAGGAATCCCTTTTTTCCCCCAATTTTTTTTTTTCTGTTCTGGGTTTTATTGATGAAATTGAGAATTAGGGTTTTTATTATCATTGAATTTGTGTGAAATTTTTATAGGGAGAAAGATAGAGGAGGAGAAGAGAAACCAGAAGAAGCTGAATTGCCGAAATATCGAGACAGAGCTAAAGAACGAAGAGAAGATCAGAATCCTGATTATGAAGCATCTGAATTGGGTTCATTTCATGCTGTTGCTCCTCCTGGTGCTGTTGATCTTAGACCTGAAGAGGCTATGAAGATATCTATCGAGAATTCAAAGTATCTCGGAGGTAATTTGTGTTTTTTGATTATGTCACTAGATTCTAAATTTCTAATCCTGTGCAATGCGCGGCGAGATTGTATGAAATTTGTAGTTGTAGGTGTGGGAGAGATGGTTAATTGTATGCCGATTATGCATTGAGTTGGCCATTAGATCCTAAGTCTGTGCATAGAGGGGCGAGATTGTAAATGAAATTTGTCGCTGTAGGTGTTAGATAGATGGTTAATTGTATGTCCATTATGCATTGAGTTAGCCACTAGATCCCAAGTCTGTGCAATACCCAAGTAGATTGTGTGAATTTTTTAAGTGTAGGTGTTGGAGAGATGGTTAATTGTATGCCTATCATGTATTGAATGGTTGTTTTGTTTTTTGTAGGTGATGTGGAACATACACATTTGGTGAAGGGATTGGATTACGCGTTACTTAACAAAGTGCGTAGTGAGATTAAGAAACCGGAAGCTGGAGAGGAAACTGATGGAAAGACTAGGTGAATGAATTGAATTGCTTTGCTGCTGTTTTTCAGTAATTTGTGTGTTGGGTGATGTTGTTGTTGTTTTATCGGATGGGGTGTTTTACTGAATTTGTTGTTGTTGTTGTTCTGCAGTAAAGTTGCGAAGGAAGACCATGCTGTGACTTTCCGTACCGCGACTGCAAAGGTGTGTTTTCTTGTATAGAATGTGATGCACTTTTGATTTGTCTTGGTTTTGTAGTTACAGTAGCTTAGAATTGGAAGGAGTTGTGTGTATTTGGTTTCTGACATTGGTTTCCTGGTTGCAGTCAGTGTATCAATGGATTGTCAAGCCTCAGACAACTGTCAAGTTGAATGAGATGTTTCTTCCTGGTCGAATGTCATTCATCTTCAACATGGTAATAACCTTTTTGCACATGCTCTTTGGGTTTTATAAAACTTCTTATGGTCCTTATTGAGATTATAGTTCTCGTATAGGTGGGTTGCAATGTCTCTCAAACTGATGTTTCTCTTTATGTTAGATTTTATCCGACACAAATGGGTAGGGAATTTATTAGAAAGCTTGAATGTTAGCAAAAGGAATACGTAAGATGTTTACTATTTTGGCTTATTTGGAGTGGTTTTGTGCCTGCTGAAATGCTGAGGAAATTATTCCAATTGTCGGCAACTCTACCATAAATAAATTGGAGGAAACAGCAAGTTCTCTAAACAACAGTTAAAGCAAAATCCATCAAGCGGTTCTCTTTATTTTATTATTTTTTTTCTATATGTTCTTACTCAAGTACATATCTGGTGACAAGCATTAAATATTCTGAAGGGGATCCAATATTCATCTGTGGAAATGGTCTATTGGAAGGCCTAGTTATAAGCGACTTTTACTCGTCGAGTTACTCTAATGACGATAGCACATTATCGTATCTTAATATCTGGTCTTGGATTGTCCATCAAGTCCTTATTAAACTCTCAAAATAACACTTCTGACGTTTGTTGATGCAATATAGGAGGAGAACTGTCCTCATGATATTCCCTACGACAGTGCATAGAAGTAAAGCTGACTGCCCAGATCCTGAGGTATGTTCTCTACTTCCCTGTGATAATACGTGTCTCCGTCTTTCATTCGATGTTGATTTTTGGAGTTTTCTGTTTCATTACTTGTGCAGGAACTGGTCACTGTCAGTGTTGATGGTTCTGTGCTAGAACGAATTTCTAAAATTATGTCATATCTCCGTCTTGGGACATCGGGAAAGGTTCTGAAGAAAAAGAAGAAAGACAAAGATGTAAAAGGTATTTGTTTTGTGGTTCCGATGGTTTTGACTCATTTGAGTGGAAAAGCGACCCTTATAGTTTTTGCATCTCCTGGTTATAAATTTCATGTTAACAAATTTCGTGTCTGTTACAGCAAAGATCTCTGCTCTTGCCAATGAATATGATGAAGATGAGAAACCACCATTGCCTGAACGTGGAATGGCGAATCATCGGAATGAAATGGAGATCTTGCCACCACCACCACCGCTTCCTCGAAATTTCGCCGGCAAAATAGAGAAGCCAGTCCCAATTGTTGCAAGAGCTGAAGAGGAAGATATATTTGTAGGAGAAGGGGTCGATTATGCAGTTCCCACCAATGACATGAGCCCTGCTGCATCAGAGGATATGGAAGAGTCTCCTCGAGATAGGGATAGACCTTCTTATTTCAACGAACCTGAATATGGTCCAGTTGCACCACCACCTGAGCATCCTCAGAATTGGCAACAAATGGTAAGTTCTTTGTGCAGTTCATTTAATATCTACGTTCGACTTCGGTAGCAAGAGAAGTAACTACATGTTTTATGTTTTGGTTTCACAGAATGGATACGATGCTGTACAAGCACACACGTTAGCTGCTAGTGGGTACCAAGGAGAGTGGCAGAATTACCAGTACTCTGAACAACAAATGGCTTATCCTGAACAGTACCTCCAGCCAGATCTGCAAACTTACGATGCACAAGGGGACCCAACAATTCTACAAGATCCACACTTCATGACACAGGAAGAGAAGGATCGAGGCCTAGGATCGGTGTTCAAACGTGATGACCAGAGGCTTCAGCAACTGAGAGAGAAGGATGCTCGGGAAAAGGATCCCAATTTCATATCCGACAGTTACTCTGAATGTTATCCTGGTTATCAGGAGTATAATCGTGAAGTTGTGGGCAGCGATGATGAAGATGATCTGTCAAAAATGGATATGGGTGGCCGGGTGAGACCTCTCTGCCGACTTAGTTGCTTACAATTTTTATTTTACTACCAATTTCTAACTTGAAATTCTTATCTTTTGACAGGCTAAGGGTCGGCTTCATCGCTGGGACTTTGAGACTGAGGAAGAATGGGCAACGTACAACGAACAAAAGGAAGCAATGCCTAAAGCTGCGTTCCAGTTTGGTGTGAAGATGGCTGATGGTCGCAAAACAAGGAAGCAAAACAAGGATCAGAAGCTCACGAATGAGTTGCATAAAATCAACAAGATCTTATTAAGGAAGAAAATGGATAAAGAAGGCGGCGGTGATGATGGTGGGGACTATGACGATGAACCATCAGGAAAGAAGATGCGGTCGTAGAGCCTGGTAACTTAAAAATTCTGACTTATCTACATGTCTGTATTAGTATTATTATGTAAGAATTCGTTGTTATTGATCTCAAGGTAGTTAGAAATAAAGTCTTCTCGGTCTTTAATTAGTCTCAGAAATTGTTTATAACCTTTTTGAAATCTTTGTCCAGTTCTATGCATTTTGAGTTTGTAATGGAATTAGGTGCCAGTTTTGGTTCGTCGCCAGTTTAGGGTGCTAAGGCTTTGAATTAAGATACAAAAATGAAACAAAACTCTGCAAATCCGATTCTTATTTTGGGAAGGGAAAAAAAAATAGCTGTAACCAACCCAATTGTAGGCAAAATGCAACAAAAGATGGGGAATTTGCCCAATTGTAGGCAAAATGCAACAAAATATGGGGAATTTTCCCCTATTGGTTATTGTAATGTAATCCGAAAATTTGCACACATTCTTTCTCTTTGCCTCAGTGGTCCAATTGACAATTCTAAAGAAATCCAAGTATTGAGCCCAAAAGGTTCAGTTGTAATGAAACCTAAGAAAAAAGCCCAACTGCCAAAAAGGTTCATCAAACAACCATTGAAACAAGATCATGTTTTCCTACAACTTCTTCTATTGTAATTAGTGTAGCACAAATAAGGGTAACAGGGATAGGTTTAAGTTTCGTCAGAAACTTAATAGAAAACTGATTCTAGGATCAAAATTCTAAGGTAAAAGATTGATAAACAAACTTGATAATAATATTGATAATGAGATGTGTAATAAGATGTCCTCAAAACAAGAAAGGCATAGCCTTTAAATAGGTTCTCAAGAACCGACTAAATAGAAAAGAAAAGGAAAGCTAAACAAACTAAGAAAGAAAAATACTTGCTAGGCAAGCAAACTTTAACTGACGATTTGGATCAACTGTTATAGTTGATACACGCTTTAGGAGTCAACTGTATGGTTGATACGTAGTAAGATGTACTACATCAGTAATGAAAGGAGTTGGAAAACAGGATAGCAGGAAGCTTTTACACAAGATCTTGAAGAAGTGGGATTTTAAGAAGACCGTAAAACTCAAGTCTTTAAATTAAAAACATCACCAACAATTGAAACCTTTTCAACATTCCTTATAACTCCTTCCATGTTCTATGGAATTTAATAAACACAAAGTATAAGTAAATATAACAAACAACCCGGAAGAAATCAAACAGTAAAAGAATACTACAGATTGCTTTTTATGGTTTCACTTTCCTATTTATGAACTGCCCTGTATAACGTGGTCGTTAAAGGAAGCTTTAGATGTTCCCTACTCACTAAAATTCCCTTTGGTTTCGATTGAGATAACTATCCAAGTAGTCAGCTTTTTAATTTCCTCCATCATTTCAATCATCACATTATTTTTCATGTGGGTTCGTTTTGCTATGTCCATAATTCATCTTCTGCATGAAGAATGATCTAATTCAAAACATTGATATGGGTATACCACCTTTTTATAGGTAGAAAATTGACATGTAAAACTCTTTTGGCTTTCGTTATCACGCACAATGTATTAACTAGCATACAAATTGCACATATCTAGGGATTGAATTTTAAATAGCCAAGTGTCATAAAATTTATATCCAAGAGTGATATTTGTTCCAAAACACAACTTATTAGTATGAGTGCAAATCTGTTCACACTCCTCTAACGAGTGTATATTTCACATATTCTTGATTGGTTGATTATTTAACGGATGACCCCATTACCCTCTATGTTTAGAATCATTATCATTCATCATACTCTACCGTGTTCTCCTTTAGATATGTTCTAGGTTTTTCTCATGTTCCCCAATAGACGATGGTTTTTCATGTTTTTCCGATAAAACTATTAACTACACTCTTACATTTTATCTTGAAATTCTAAGCTTATCTTTTTGATGCACTAATATCAATTAATATTTGATTACTTTTTTCATGGGCCTAAAGGAAAATTTTTCATAACTCTCTCAATTTCTTGCTTTGCATGAAATCCTCATCTAAAGTGTAATGGAGGGAATAAAAATTCTATTATGTGACTTAGAATCAACAACCTAACCTGGAGTGTTAGTAAGTTATCAAATATCATCCTACATTGAGTCGACCCCATATTAGGGTCACTTGTGGAGCGAGCAATTGCATCCCGTTGCAATAAACTAAGTCTATTTAAACTTTTACCGAGCTAAGCCTAGATAAGAGTTGGAGTCCTCTCCATCTTAAATTAGTCTCACTATTTGTTTATAACTATTTTGATTTTTTTTTTCCAGTTTTGTGTATTTTGAGTTGTGATAGAATTCGATCATTTGATGCCAATTTCGGGTGTGAGGTCGCTGGATGAGGATAAAAAAGTGATTGTCAGATTGCAAACAAAACAAATTTTTTCCAAAACGGATGTTTGACAATTTTTTAGTTTCTTAGATTCCAAAGTTAATTGCTGAATATTAATACATATTTACAGTAACTGTATAGTATTTACTAATCAATGATATTAAAATTCATCAAAAAGTGAGATATTTATGACTGCCTCAGAGTCTTCCGCTGTTGAGTAAGATAATTCACACGGCTCAAGTAGCCAGTTTTTAGTTTCCTCCATCATTTCAATCTTAAAATTATTTTTCATCCCAACCTCTAAAATCATGTTGCAATGCATATATTTGGCATACATAGACCACCTTTTATAGGTAAAGGTTAGCATGCAAGACTAATATTAGTTCCAACTTACAACTAATTAACTACCAACAAATTGAAAATTCATGTTATCTGATTTAATAATTGTTAATTGACCCAAGGATCATCAGCATGCGAGACTTGTTGATTTTTTGTTCTCCCACAATTTTTTTAACATACATAGTACACATACCTGCTGCAAACTGAATTTTAAATTAACAATAGTTGAATTTTAAATTAACGACAGTGTCATAAAATTTATCCAAAAGATGTTCATTCTAACCGATGATTTTCCCAATAATTATTGTGGATTCTGCAAGGTGATTTGCCATAAAATGGATAACTGTGAACAATTTGTAGCTTACCAATAGCAGATTGAAGAGCAACAAGCTGAGGCAGATGTTGTAATGGTCATATGCAGAACATTGATCAACAACAAATGGAGCAAGAGATTTTACAGCAACCAGCATAGTAGGTCATGCATAATGACATGATGGGATTTGATGAAAACAGTTTAGTTGACTCTGAGAAAGAGCACGCTGCTTCTGAGATCACTTGTTCTGAATATCTAAAGGAGTTTGAAGTTAATCATGCTAGACAAGGCAGTAATGGAGAGACTCAGCATCAGAGTGAGAGTACTATAACTCCTGTTATTGGTACTCCTTTTACAAATGTAACTACTTATACTACTACTGGCTGTGATAACAAAGACTCTTATATGTGGAAGATGGTACACAAAAGAGATAGACCTGGTTACTCTTTGAACAAGGAGGCTTGTTTTTTGGGTAGCACTAGGTCTTCACAGAAGCCATCCAACTTGGATTTGGATTACACCAGAAACTGGCAACTAATGCAATCATATTTCTACTGGGATGTGCCCATACCAGCTTCTAAGAAATTGAAGATCACTGAGATTGAGATTAACTTCCACCCACATGAACAAGTTACTGATCTTCCAAAAGACATCCATGTTATTGAAGGGCAAGACAAGCCCGACACTACAAGAACTCATCCCCATCATTGGTTTAGTGGTGAAGGGTCTACCGCTTCTCTAGAAAATACAGACCCCAAGGCTAAGGGTAAAGATTTAGCCAAATTTGGTTGAAGCCTATATGACCCCTCATGAATCAACAAAAATTTATATGACTCAAAGTGCAGACCTAGAGTCAAAACCTATGAATAATTTTTTTGGGTTATTTTTTTGCTTTAGTCTGCTATCTTGATAGTTGCTTTCTTGTTGTTTTTAACTCTTTCCTGCTGTTCATGTTTGCTTCTTTTACGTAGCGTTAGTTGTTATAGTTCCGTAACTTTAAGTTTCCTTTGTATTCTTAGTCCGTGTATTAAAGTAGACAAGTACATACTTGTTTTATAAGTTTCTGTCCAGTAATTTCGTTAACCAGTCTCTCTTCTGTTTTTAAATTCCATTGCATTAGTTTTTATACCAAAAGTTATCCTATGCTGTTAAGGTTGTGGATAAAACTTTATTTCTGCATCCTTTGGATTTCTTGTTCTTAATTCTCTTCCTTTAATTCTCTTCCTTTACTTTCCTTGTTCTTGTAGAAATTTGTCCCTAATTTGTTAAGCTGAGTTCCTTTATTGTTCCCTCTTGTAACTCTCATATCATTCAATTCATCTCATTCAATTCATTCCTTGTGAATCTCCATACAAAATTTTATCTTAACTCTTAAACATTATGAAAATTCTGTCCTGGAACGTCCAGGGTATAGGTACTCCCATTACCAAGGACCATCTCAACTACCTCTGCCAATTCTACAATCCTGACATTGTTTTCCTAGCTGAGACAAAAGCGCTATTGTCTCGAATGGATATTTTGTTTAAAAAATCGAAGTTTCATGACTGGTTTTTTTTTATTCCATCCGTGGGATTAGCGAAAGGGTTAGCAATTTCCTGGTATAACAACATAGATATGAAATTAATATCAGCACAATACAATGTTTGTCATTTTGAAGTATCTATAGGCGATGAAAAATCTTTGCTCACTTGCGTTTATGGTGCAATTGACTCTGATGAAAAAATCAAACAATGGAATTATATCTCAGGGCTGGCCCAACATGTGAATAAGCCTTGGGCCTTGATTGGTGATCTAAACATCATATTGGATCCGGAGGAAAAACAAGGCAGTTCAAGAACAAGAATACCATCATCCAGATAGTAGACGCAATTGGATTGCAAGATACGGGATATGAAGGCGCGCCGTTCACATGGTCAAATAACACAAAAGGAGAAGCAAACATTTGCGTAAGAATTGACAGAGCTTTGACATCTTTTCGCTGGGCCCAGGTATTCCCGGACACTAAAGTATCTCATTTACCTAGAGTTGGATCAGATCACACTCCCATTTTATTAGATACCAAACCCGAAAAAATAAAACTCCAAAACCATTTAGATGTATCGATCTTGGCTATCTCACTCAGACTTACACGAGGTAGTAAAAGCTTCTTGGGATCTACACTCCAATTTCGCAACAAATGAAAACTTCTCCCTAAAAATTCAACTCCTGTCCTCAGATCTTTCCCATTGGAATACAGACGTCTTCGGCAACATACATAAAAATATCAGGCTATTAAATAATAAAATTGAGAGCATCCATAAATCCGGAAATATCGCCAGAGACATAAACAGCCTAAAAAACCTTCAAGCGGAGTTAGGAAAATGGTACGAGATTAAAAATGATTATTACCATCAATTGTCCAGAGATAAATTTTTCAAAGAACATGACAGAAATACAAAATACTTCCATGCTACTGCCTCCAATAGGAAAAGAATCAACTCCATCAAATACCCTTAGAGAACCTTCTGGGCTTTGGCTTTCGGAAAGAGATCAAATCTACTCTCTCCTGACAAACCACTTTACTCATATCAGAACATCTCAGTTAAACCATTATAGTTTTGACTTGTCCAGTCTCATTAAGTCAAATGCGTTTCAAGAAGAAAATCTTTCATTACTAAAAATCCCTTCAAAAAATGAAATTTGGCTCACTCTCTCCAATATGAATCAATGAGGCTCGCCGGGACCAGATGGATTTCAACCGGGCTTTTTCAAGGCTATTTGGGCCAGATATAGTAAACAAGGTGCAAGATTTCTTTAAAACGGGTATCCTCGACGAGGATTTAAATTATTCTTTCATTACCCTTATCCGAAAGATCTCAACCCCACAAACTCCGGATGATTTTAGACCAATAAGTTTAAGCAACACCATATAAAAACTGATTTCAAAAATTCTAGCTAATAGATTAAAGCCCATTCTAAACAAAATTATATCCCCCAATCAATCGGCTTTCCTCCCGGGAAGACAAATCACAGACAATATAATTATAACTCATGAGATCATCCATTCTATGAAAAACTCGAAGAAATCAAAGGGATCTCTAGCCTTGAAATTGGATCTTTCTAAAGCTTTTGATAGAGTAGAGTGGAATTTTATTGAAAAGGCTCTACTTAGCTTTGGATTCGATGAAAAGTGGACAGATCTTATTTTACAATGCATATACACCACTTCTTTCTAAATCCTCCTAAACGGTTCACCTGGGTCAAAATTCAAAACTTCAAGAGGTTTAAGACAAGGAGACCCACTCTCGCCTTATCTCTTTCTGATTTGCATGGAAATTATTTCCAGGCTTCTCGATAATGCAATATCAGAGAAAAAAATCTCTGATTTCCAAATCAATAAAAATTCTCCAAATATATCCCACCTCTTCTTCGCAGATGGGGGAATCAAAAAATCTTCTGGAAATCCTATCCCTTTTCGGAGATATAACAAGCCAAATAATAAACTTACAAAAATCCGGTATCTATTTCAGCCCAAAAATTCATCCTAAACATGGAAAAATCATTGCTAAGATACTTAAAGTTCCCCTGATGATGAAAAACGACAGATACCTTGGCACCCCACTTTTCTTCGATAAGAACATGAAAGCAAACTTCGAACCGCTTCTTCAAAAATATTACTCCACTCTCAAGGCTGGAAATCAAAACTCCTATCTCAAGAGAAGAACTAGTTCTAATTAAATCTATCCGCAAGCTTTCCGACGTACCGAGATGCGAGTGCTTGCACTTAGAAGAAAAAACCCTGAACCAATTGGATCGTATTCAAAGAAATTTCTGGTGGAATAAAGAGGGTCAAAAAAGACAAGGAGGATTCATTAGAGCCTGAAAGTACATTTTCCAACCCATTGGTCAAGGAGGATTAGGTATAAAGAATCCTCATCAATTTAATATAGCTCTTCTTACCAAATTAGCCAGCAGATTAATAATAGAAAAAGATCAACTATGGGAAAAAATTATCAAGGCAAAATACTTCCTAAACTCCCATCCTCTAGAAGATTCTAAAATTTCCAACTTATCATGGATTTGGACAAGCATCAGAAAAGGCCTAGATTTAATTAAAGGAAACTTTATATGGAAAGTGAAAAATGGAAACTCAGTTAAAATCTGGGAAGATAAATGGATTCCAAAATCGGATATACCAACTCAACCCCAAGACTCTCAGGAAACAACACCAACAACAGTCCAAGAGCTTATTAATGAAGATAATACATGGGACCAAGAAAACCTGAACAGTTACTTTAATCCAGTGAGAAATAAAATCCAAGCGATATCTCCAAATAAACAAGAGGAAGACAAAATCAAATGGTTACATCACCAATCAGGAATCTTCTCAGCTAAAAACATTTACAAATTTCTGGCTAATCAAATTCAAGAAGAGGATAATTTACTCATAATCTTTCCATGGAGAAACATCTGGAAAATCCAAGCAATTCCAAGAATCAAACTTTTTGTGTGGAAGTTAACTGGGAAAGCTCTACCCACATCTTCAAGACTAAGAGCACACAATCCAGAAATTGATCAAAACTGCCAGTCATGCAACACTCAGAGTCAAGAAGCCGAAAAACACCTTTTTTTATCTTTCCCATTTACAAGAGCCATTTGGTTTAGCTACTCCTTGGGTCATTTGACTATTTCAGATAACACAGACTCAATCACAACATGGGTTAAAAAGTGGATTACAAATCCTGATATGGATAATTTGAAGGGGAAAATAGCTACCATATCATGGTTCATTTGGAAGTACAGATGCACGGTGGTTTTTGAAAAGATAATACCATACCCAAGGCAGTTAATTGATCAAATCAATAATTCTTGCAGTCCATCCCTCAAAATCATAAAATAAAAGACCTGGATAATAACCAGTTAACGATCATCAATTCCAAGTGGTCAAACATAGAATCCGATTGGATAATATTTATAGATGCTTCTTACAAGGAAGAGGACTGTTCAATGGGATACGCCAACATAGTCTATTCAGTAGACTTTCAGTCCTTTATGCACGTCTCAGCGGGCTCAGAAACAACCACTTCAGCTTTTCATGCGGAAGCTAAAGCTTTACAAAAAGCACTCACGTGGCTAAAAGAAAATGTTCTTTCCAGCGTTACACTAATAATAGTGTAGAGTCTTGCGGACATCATCAACAAGGACAACACAACTCCTTTCTCGGACAGCTGAAAACACAAAGAAAGCAATAAAGACATCTTTAAGAAAACTTCCTCAGGCTCAGGTAAGGTACACAAACCAAAATTCAATTTGGCAGCGGACATAGTGGCAAAAGAAGCAAGGATAAAGAGCCTTCAACACTTATCAAAGAAGATTCAACAAAGAATTAAGGTTTATAGTACTATATCTAATGTGTTCGATAAAAATGACATTGTAAACCTCATGTATTATATTTGCTAGTTAATATAGTTCGTCTTTACATCAAAAAAAAAAAAAAAAAAACCCGATGATTTTCCCACTAATATACAAATTGCGAATTCTTATTATGTAATCTGGATAATTTTCCAATGACCCATAATCTATCAGAGTAACCCTTAATCTGACTATTACGTGACTCAAAAGCTACGGATCGATCAGAAAACTTCATTTGGGCAGTTTTACAAAGTTATCCAAACCTACATTGAGGCCACCACAATTGTTATGTTTTATTTCTGATTTATATACATGTCCATATTATGTAATTGATGATCTTGAAGTAGTTACATTGATGTCCATAATTTTCGAGTCTAGTACTATTGTCTCTTTTATAACATTTTTTCTTTTTTTTTCTTTTGAAATATATCAATTTTCCCACGCAGAATACTCTTGTATTTATCTAGTTGTCTACCTCTAAGAAATATGTTTCCACATGTGTATTCTTCCATTTCCTCCATCATTTCCATTTTTGAATTGCTTTTATTCTGATCCATTAGATCGGTAAATGATATAAATTTTGGCATATACTCAAACCACATTTTAAGCTTTTGTTGAAACACACAATTACTTGAGGAAATCTTTTCCATTTATAAGAAGAGATCACAGTGCAAGACTTGTTAGTAATTTGTTATCACACACAACTGATTTCGAAATACTTCTCGGTCTTTAACTTTAATTCATTTTGGTTTCTTCGAAATAAAATTTATAATTTATAAGATAATTAATAAATTGGAAATGTAAGTAATTATAAGGTATTGGAAATGGATTTTCTGTCCACATGTCCACAAAATTGCTAACCGACAGTCGTCGTCTTCAATAATTAATGTTTGAAGAAAGCTCTCGTGATTTAAAAGAAATCTACTCATCAATTTTACAATTAATCATTAAACGTGTTACTGCCTTCACTTAGATAGTTATAGTGACCCAAGTAGTAGGACTTTTAGTTTCCTCCATCACTTCAATTCTCTAATTGCCTTTCATCTCAACCTTTCAGATCAATACATATATTTTTAGTTGTGTATGATTTATCGGATGGTATACGCATATATTTTATCTTACGATGAAAAATAATCTATTTCAAAACATTGACATGCTTATACCACTTTTTATAGGTAGAGGTCAACATGTAAAACTCCCTTGGTTTTCATTATCACGCACAACTTATTAACTATAATAAAAACTGCACATACCTGTGCTGTGCAAATTGAATTTTAAATGGCCGAGTGTCATAAAATTTATGACCAAGAGTGATATTTTTTTCCAAAACACAACTTATTAGTGCAGGTACAATTATAACTTCATGTTATAAATTTTCATTCATCGTACTCCCCCGTTCTACTTTCCGTAGGTTTTGGGTTTTTCTCATGTTCCATAGTAGATGAGAGTTTTCATATTTTCCCACAAAACTATCAATAATATCCTCACATTTTATCTTGAAATTATAATTTTTTGCTTAAATGCACTAATATTATTAATTAATGTTTGATGACTTTTCTCATGGGAGGCTAACCCCTATGAGCTAGATTGAACTGCTAGATTGGCCAAAAAGTGTCAAATCATGAAAAAAGTGTGGGAAAAAAATTAACACTGATAGTTGATAGTTTTCTCTCCTAGCAAGTGCTTATGAAGGTCAACTATCAGCTAGTTTCAAAAGCTGAACCGTTCGGCATTCAAAAAGTAACCAAAACACCGAACCATTCAGCGTTATAGAGTTTTTTTCTCATAGAGAGAGAGGAAAAGGTGGAGAGAGAAGGAAAATAGGGAAAGAGAAAGAGTAAAAGCAGGAGAGAGAAGGATGTCGAACCGTTCGGCGCTCAAAAAGTAACCAAAACGCTGAACCATTCAGCGTTTCTCTGCTAGATTCGCCATCCCATAAGACTTAGGAGGTTGCTCATACTGACGTGGATGGCCAATCTAGCAGCTAGATATCTAGCCCATAGGGGTTAGCCTAAATGAAATTTTTTCGTAACCCTCTTCATTTCTTGGTCTGCGTGATAATTCCAAAATCCTCATCCATAGTGAAACTAAGTGACAAATAATTTTATCACGTGACTTAAAATCAAAAGCGTAACATGGAGAGTGTGACCCAAATTTTACTAATTGATCCAATATCAGCTTACAATAAGTCGACCCCATATATGCCACTTGTGGAGCAAGCAATTGCATCTCGTTGTAGTCCGCTGGTCTATTTTTACTTTTACCGAGCTAAGTTTAGATAAGATAAATACGGAATCCTCTTCTTCTTAAATTAACCTCATCATTTGTTTCTAACTGTTTTGAAATTTGAAATTCTATGTATTTTGAGTTTGTGATGAAATTGGGACGTTCGATGCCAATTTTTGCTTGGCGAGATTGGGGTATACCCAAACTAATTGGGGTATACCCAATAAGACAAAATCAGGTCATTATGAAGTAAAACCAAGCCACCCCTTAACCTATATTTTTGTAAATGGCTAAAATGCCCCCACAATGATTAACTCTAATTTAACTAAAATGATTAGATTAGTTAAATTAGTTAGATTAGTTAGTTGATTTAGTTATAAGTTGAGTTTTAGAAATCATTTAGAGAGAGAATTAGTATGAAGGAGTATAGGAGATTTTGGGGGGGAAAAGTTAGGGTTTTTGTGAAATTTGTGATATGAGTGAGATGAGTGATTCTAATCTTGATTTTGAAGTGGGGGAGTCTTCTAACTTTCCTCCTACATATGAGTACTTGTATGATGATCTACCAGACCATGATCGAATGGATTACATGCATGACCCTCACTTTTATTTTCCTCAAACTCATGATGGGTATGGAAGTGATGAATGTATTGAGCCAAACGAAGAATCCAATGACCAAGAAGAAGAGAATGGAGCTGCAAGTAATCAGGTAGACAACCTACGTCGTGAAGATTGTGATTTTTCCATGCAATGTATCGATTTTGGTTTTTTTTTTTCAGTCATGCACGGGGTCGGTAAGGTCGACGCTAATCGATCATCTGCCATAAAAGCGGCTTGGTTCACTTTGAATAACGTCTTGAAACTTTTCATGAGCGAAAGACTACATAGCCGCAATGTAGAAAATTTGAACCTTGCCGAGCTTTTATTTTTTGAAACACAGGAGCCCTTACTTGAAAATGCGTACGCCGGCATTGTAATGTTTTCATACCTTGCGGCGTTTTTCATGTCGGCAATGTTTATATTCTATTACCTTCCGGTTTTCTAGCCGGCATTGTTTTATATGTCGACCATGCCGACCGTGGTAATACACATCAACTAAACTTTTGATGTTTTGTAGATTGTGGCATTGGTACCTATGGAGGATCGGCCTCAAGCTCGAGAAAATTAGGGGTCCCGATACTTCCGAACATTATGCTAATGATTTGGAATGGAAGGAAAAAGACGACGCGGTCAATTGGATTGTTGAGAAAGCCAAAGAGAAGATGTGCGTTCTAGTGAAAAACACCCAACAAAGAGATACGCGGTTTGAAATGGTATGCGAGTGTTATGGTTTGCGGAGGAAAGTCACAAGAGGAAGGGGTTATGTGTATGATAAGAAGGCGACTAGGGTGTACAAGACGAAGTCAAAGAAGTGTGGATGCCCATTCAAGATTATTTTTGGGAGGAACAAAGATACCGGCAACGTGTGGAGAATGAGTAGAGTTGATGTTGGTTGGCATAGCCATAAAGATCCGGACACTCTTGTTGGGCATTGTCAAGTTGCCAAGTTGAAACCGCACGAGAGTTCGAACAAGTAAGAACAAGTTGGGGAATTAAACCAAGTAAGCTCCTAAGTAAGTTCAAGAGGGACGACCAGCATAACCTCTCTTCATTGTCTACAATTTATGCGGCCAAGGCAACTATTAAAAAGAATTGAATGGGATGGAAGAAAGGTGATGGAAGAATCACAATGGTTAATACACAAATACAACTACACGGTGAGACACCATGAGTCATCGAAGGAAGGTGGATCGTATTTTCTTGCACATCCCGATATGATTCAATTGGCGCGTTGCTTTTACCAAGTTTTGTTCATGGATTGTACTTATAAGACGAATAGGTACAACATGCCTTTGTTGAACATTGTAGGACAAACCTCAGATAAGCAACCGTTCACGGTGGCATGGTGTTTTATGGATCGTGAGAAGGATGATCGTCCAAGGAAGGATTCAACTACGCCAACGGTCTCTAACTTGAATACAAATGGCACTCTACCTCTTGAGAGTCAAGCAAGCGTGGAATTTGTTGGAAAGAAAAGAGGTCGTCCAAGGAAGGATTCAACTACGCCAACGGTCTCTAACTTGAATACAAATGGAACTCTACCTCTTGAGAGCCAAGCAAGCCAAGGAGATGTGGCGAAGAAAAAAGTCGTCCAAAGAAGGTAGTACAACCGGTGTTGCAAAAGTATCGTACTCAACTCCCTCCAATTATTCAAGATTTCGTGATTGGTACCGACGATGTTCCGAAAGATGGAAATTGTGGGTTTCACGTTATCTCGCAACAATTGGGACACCTAAGTGGAGCGGTTGAAGAGAATCTCACCCAATGCCAATACATTAGAAAGAAGATGGCCGCTCGACTAGAACACGACAAGGAGTTCCATATCTCAATGATTCTAGAAGGTTCCATGGAGGAAAAAGAAGCAACTTTCAAAGGTTTGCTAACTAGTGTTAAAGGCCCGGAGGGAAACGCACCGATCAAATGGGAGCATTGGTTGAGAATGCCGGAGTGTGGCCATCTATTGGCAGATACTTGGAATTGCGTGGTACATTTTTTTAGTGAGGGATTATCTATAGCATTTGGCGAAACATGCGGTTTGCGTGGAGCAACTCAAGCATAGAAGAATTGTCATGGCTTTGGTGGATAAAAATCATTTTATTGGTCTACAACTCAATAAGGAATGTCCATTACCTCCTCTATGTAGGTTTAGTTTGTGGGAGAAGTTCACAAACAACAAGAGCAAGGAATGGATGAAAATTTATGAGGACAACATGGCCCTTTGGAATGTTATAGATGAGTCTCGGGAATGTCCCATAGATTTGACTAAAGGAGGTTCAATAGGTTTGAATGAACTCCCTCAATAGATTTGAGTGAGGAGTGATTATGATTAGGGAATAAAGCAGACTTTTTGTGTAGTGTACAATGGAGTACTAGACAAAATATTCGTACTAGATTTGGAGTACTTTTGTAATCGCATGCGTGTTTTGTGTAATGTATACTTTGGAGTGCTACGAATGAATGAAATGGATGTGTTTTTTGGGTGTATTCTCATTTGGTCGGCATCATATTCATTACCAAAACATGCCGGCTATCCCACAGTCGGCACGGTATTATTTCTTGATGCCGGCCTCAATGCATGACCAATCAGGAAAAAGCTGCCTGATATGGCCGGCAAGGTCCGGCTTTTGACAAGCTGCCGGCTATTCCAGGGTCGGCACGGTATTATTTCTTCAGACTGCCGGCCTCAATGCATGACAGTACAGGAAAAAGCTGCCTGATATGGCCGGCAAGGTCCGGCTTTTTGACAAGCTGCCGGCTCTTTATTCGCCGGCGATGTTTATGAAATTTACCATGCCGCCTAAGAACTCCCTTAAAAAATTGTTCCTGGATGTTTTTTACTATTAAGCCGGCACGGTCCTGGTTTTGAGAGGTTGCCGGCTTTAGTTGCGCCGGTATTGTTATTTAGCAGAACCATGCCGGCTTAGAACTCCCTCACAAATTGTTCATGAATGTTATTTTCTATTAAGCCGGTAAGGTGTATTATAATATCCATCATGATAACAACCGTCGGAAAGCTTTTAATATAGTATAATGTCGAGCTAAGTGGGAGCCGTCAAGCTTATAATTTAAGACAATGCCGACAATACATCGGATACAAACCTTAATTAAAGCATACAAACGTTAAAAACTTTACCCTAACACATTTGGGACATATATAGTATCTTTTCCGGTACACAATTTCTTAGAGAGGTAATTAGCTTCATCTTACCGTCGCAACATGGATCGTGCATGGTAGAAGGTTGATTTTAGCAACTTCATCTTCATACGAAGCTACACGCTCATCTATCCAATAGAAAAACCCACAACAAGTGCATTTTGAAGCATACGGCTGATATACACCTCTATTGCAGCTTTCATGAGAAATAAGAATCCCTTACAACCTTCAATAGTGCATTTGCTTCCTTCAAAGGGACAATCCCTTGCAAAATGACCACTTAGTGTACAAAGACTACAAATATTTGGTGGTGAAACTTCCATTCTTTATGCAAGGTTGAAGATGAAGTTGGGAATGCTTTTATAATAAAAACATACCTAATATCTTGATTTTGAAATTTCTAGCCGTTGAGCATTCAATGGGTTGTACTTTGTACCTAAAAGGTGCAACTAACATTCAGGTCGGCAAGGTATATACTTCATACCATGCCGGCCTCAAGTACTTTGTCTAAAAGTGCATAAACAAAATAATAACTTCTAAAGCAACTAAAACTGAAAATTCAAATAACTTCTAAGAGTTCAAAACATAATGAAAGAGTTCAAACCACAATCTAAGTTTCTAAACCAAGTGAAACATAATAAAGTTTAAGAATTTCATGGATCCTTCTTGTTGTTGTTATCTTCCTCCCCATCACTAGCTTTTTCACCGGCATCAGCTTTTGCTTTTCCCTTCCCCTTATCTGGGCCTATGTAGTCACCATCCTCATTGTAATAGGGGTTCACTCCAGAAAAGTCACATGCCCTGAAAAAAGTTCTTGGATCAACCTCCTCTTCTTCCTCCTCTGATGATGTGCATTCTTCATAGTTGAGGGATTGCTAGACTGTTCATAAACCTTAGAAATTCTTCTGGATTTTCCTTGCCCATCAAACATAACTTTCTAAACGGGCAATTCTCTTCAGTTTCATCTTTAGGTTCTTCTAAATTGGGATAAATTGTGTCCAAATATTCAAATAGCTCTTCTGCATTGTTAACAAGACAAGGTAGTTCTTCTTTTGTTTCCTGTGGGAACCTAAACAATGCACAAATAAGATATATGAAAACAAACAACACAACACCGTTGACCTTCTACCACAGTAGGCAAGCTAGATAAATAAAACACTGCCGAGCTACATTAAAGCCGGAATGTTGTTAACCAACTACCCTGCCGACTAATAAAACGCCGGATTGGTACTATCTATGAAAGATGCCGACTAATAAATTAGGAAATTAAGGTTTCTGATGCCTAAAGTCGGCATGGTACAATTCAAAAAAAAACGCCGACCAAATATAACCCGGCATGGTTGGTTATTAGACCTACCGGCCCCGGTTATTGTCAAACGAGCGCCATGGCTCGATGAAAAGTCGGCATGTTATTCATCCCGAGACCATGCCGGCTCTTTCAAAATACCAATGGCCGGCATGTTGTTTAAGTATCGACTTGGAAGGCCAACAAATCTGAAAATCATAATTTTCGATTTCTAACCCAATCTAACAATCATATACAACAAAACAATAATGGGTTTGAGTTTATAAATCACTTACAATCTTCTTTTCGCCTTTAGAGGTTTCTTTTCAGCATCTTCAAGGATTTCATTCTTGGGTTTACTCGTTCAACCTTTCCCTTACCTTTTCCCTACGATTTGGAGGTTTTCATGTTACCAGTTGAATCTCTCTTCTGCTTTGGATCGTTTAGAATCAACCATTTTTTTGGGTAGAAAATCAAAATTCAAAATTTTGGTTGATTTTAAGTTTTTGGAATGAAAGAGAAGATGAGAGGGTTTAGAGAAGAAGAATGAAAGAGAAGAGGAGAGGTTTTTGGTTAATCAGTTTTTGGTTTTTAAGTTTAGAGTTTAGTTTTAGGTTGATTAGTGTAGGGGTATTTAAGTAAGTTTACCACGTTTTGGCCTCCCCTTAGTAAGGTCACATGTCCACTTAAAATTGGGTATACCCCAATTAGTTTGAGTATACCCCAATCTCGCCAGGAATTTTTGGTGTGAGGTTGCTTGAATTAGGATACAAAAATGATTGTGAGACCGCAAACAAAATTCTTCCTAAACGGATTTTTGGACTTATTAGTTTCTTAGAAAACAAAGTATATGGTGGAATGATTATATAAGTTTTTATAATAAGGGACTGTAAAGTATTTACTAATCAATAGTAATATTCATCAAATAATGATATGTATTGTATGACTGTCCCAGACTCTTCTTGTTTTGAATGAGATAATTCGCAAGGCTCAAGTAGCGAGTATTTTAGTTTCCACCTTTTATCGATAAAAATCAGCATGCAAGACTAATATTAGGTTCAACTCACTACTTATTAATTACAACCACATTCTTGTTATGCGATTTACAATTTGTTAATTGACCCAAGGATCAACATGAGGTACACATACCTGTTGCAACATACATGTTGCAAAATTCTTTAACTAGCAACCGAAGTACACATACCTGTTGCAAAATGAATTTTAACTAATGACGGTTGAATTTTAAATTAATAATAGTGTCATAAAATTTAAATAAAAGATATTCATTCCAACATACAATTTATCAGCTAATATACTAATTGCGAAATCTTGTTTTGCGATTTAAATAATTTGCCAAACAATCCACAATCTATCCTTAATCTGTCTAATACGTGACTTAAAATCTACAGTTCAATCCCAAAAAAGTGATCAACCTACATGGAGGACACCAAACTTATTACATTTTATTTATGGTTTATCTACCGATGATCTTGAAATAGTTATATAGGATTGATGTCCTTTCCGGGTCTAGTATCAGCGCATAATCACCATATATAAGATTTATTTTGTATTCTTCAATTTCCTCCATCATTTCTATTATGGAATTACCTTTTTTCTGACCATGATTTATCAAAAATGGTATAAATTTTGGCATACACAAGCCATCTTTTACTGACACACTAGTCTACTTTGGGAAAATCATTTTCCATTTATAAGCAGAGGTCAGAATGTAGTACTTGTTAGCAATTCTATCTCACGCACAACTTATTGACTAGTAGTGTACAAATTACAAACATCTTCATCCAAATGAACTTTAAATGATGCAATGTCATGGAATTTATATGAGGAAGTGATTTTACATCTTGGTATGAATTCTCGCGCATAATTTATTAATTGTCATACAAATTGCAATTTGCAAACGCTTGTTATGTGATCTATAATTTGTTGCAGTGCAACACTTTGACCCAAAATTTCTCACCTATTTTACCAAAAAAGTATTACAATACAACCCAAAATTTATATTGTAGTTTAAAATTTATTATGTCATCCAACGTCAACCTACGGGAGGCCAGGGGCTGAAATTTGGAACCATAATATCATGAAAAAAGGCTTGGAAGCTATCCCAATAGGGTAGGAAACTTTCTTCCATAAGACATATGAGAGAGGGGAAATTCCTGATGTTGTTGTCTCACTATTTCGTGTTTTTTTACCCTTTTTCGATAATTATTTTTGTTTATCCCGACATGAAAACCCCTGGCACAATCCAATGTTGTCTGACACCACAAAGCATTGACCCTAAAGATAAGAAGGCTTAGACGCAAAGCATACATACTCCTACAAGCCACTTACTATGTAAGAATCCAATTTCCTTGTTATTGTTCTGGACGTAGTTAAAAAGAATCGAGGTACTTCTCAGTCTTTAGTTAATTTTGATTTCTTCAAAACAAAGTTTATATTTTATAATAAGACTAGAACTTCTTGTTAGCATAATATACTGCTTTCCCTTCTTGTTAGCTGCTTGTGTGAATTTGCTTTCCTCCAAGATTGGTGGTATTCTGCTTAAATCTTGTTAGCATAATATACTAACAAGATTGGTGGTTTTAAGGTCCTGGATTTCCTGCTTTCCCTTCTTGTTAGCTGGATTTCCTGCTTTCCTCCAAGATTGGTGGTTTTAAGGCCCTGGATTTCCTGCTTTCCCTTCTTGTTAGCTGCTTGTGTGAATTTGCTTTCCTCCAAGATTGGTGGTATTCTGCTTAAATCTTGTTAGCATAATATACTGAAAACTTTATTTTTCTCTGAGTGCTCAATCACTAATGATTTCCATATACGGATGCTTGTTCGGTTGGACATTAATTCATCGGCCAAAAAATGAGAAAATCATGTACCGTCGATTCAGTTTGTTATGAATCTGTTGAGAATGTAGCAACCACTATATGTATCCGACATTAATGTGTGAGTCTCATTTATTTATGCATTTGATTTTTAGTACCTTCTTAGTGGAAAATTGTAAATGCTAAAAGTTCAGTTGTACGATGAACTTGTAAAAGAAGTGGCCACTTTGCTCTTTTCCGTAAAGCTGGGCTGAAAATGCTTTTTGATATGCACGGTACTGAGGTGAGCTTTCTTGCTTGTTGTACCACTTACGCTACTTGTGAAGTTGTTAACTATTAAATGGAAAGATCTTGTTGTCTTGCATCCCATGTTTAAATTAGATGTGTACATGTTTGTACACCTATGATATAAGTGTACATTGTTGTACACATGTGACAGAAATTATATGTGTGCATAAAAACCCATTCTAGGATTGTTAATCAAATTTTAGTGAACAATATTTTTACATTTCTTGGACGAATCAGTGATGCTATGAGTCACTAAGTGTTGGGTACGATAAAAATTACATGTGTACATAATAGCGCACCCTTTATAGACCCAATTCGTGTTTTACAGGGGTGTACATATTGGTGCACCTGTGTAAATCTTATGAAAAAGTAGGTTTCCCTTATTTTACAACGGTGTACATATTGGTGCACCTGTAGGAAGTAATTCCCATGAAAAAATAGGTTTGTGTGTGGTTGTGAATGATCATCTTTATGCATGTTTTGAAGCGGTGTACGTATTGGTGCACATTAAACGAAGGTGTACATAAAGATGTTTTTAAGCGGTGTACGTATGCAATAGGTTTGTTCATAGGTGTTTGTAGGGGTGTACATATTGATGCACTAGTCTATTTTTAATGAAAAATAGGTATGCGTGTGGATATGAATAATTGACTTTATAAATGTTTTGGGGTGTACATATTGGTGCACCTCTGTAATTCTAATTCCCATGAAAAAGTAGGTTTGTGTCCGATTAATCGATTTTGTGTATTTTTTTAGGGTGTAAATATTGGTGCAATTATAAAATACAAGTTTGATGTGTCCAAATATGTGTGTTGAGTGAAGGTCTCACGTAAAATCTGTTTTCAACTATTTTTATGTTGAATTGTTAATGTCTACATAGTTGTACACATGTTGATTCTTAATGTGTACATAATTGTACACATGTTGACTTTTATGTACACACTGTTGTACACCTGTTAGCTAATGTGTACATAATTGTACACCTATTGATCGTTATTGTGCACATAATTTCACACATGTTGATTTTTAATGTGCACATAGTTATATACCTGTATTGAGATATAGTATGTATGAGATTTCTTTTTAAAATATTAACTTCATTTCTATATACAATTCGGGGAACAGATTGAGAATTAACAGGATGAGGTTGGGGAACAAGGTCATTGGATACAATGAACGGAGAAGCAAATACTAGTAAGTTCTTTAACACATGGGTTACTAGCTCCTTACAGATTTGAGTAGAATCCGACTTTCAGCTCTTTAGATACTGAATTAGTAATATGTACATAGTTGTACACATGTTGATTCTAAATGTGTACATGATTGTACACATGTTGTCTTTTAATGTGCACATTTGTACACCCTATTAGTTGACGTGCACATAGTTGTACACCTGTTGATCATTAATGTGCACATAGTGGTACATTTTTGTTAGTTGACGTGTACAGATTTGTACACCTATAAATCGTTAATGTGCACATAGTTCTACACATCTTGATGGTTAATATGCACATAATTGCACACTGGTGATCATTAATGTACACATAATTATACACTTGTTGATTTCTAATGAGTGCATATATCGATTTACGGATTCGATATTTTGTTTTGTGAACTGAATTTTTCATTGGGTGCTCTACATTTAACATGATTTTTTCATCATATTGGTTGGTATTGGTTTTTATCGTCTTGTTTTCTTTGAAATGTTACCTCCAAAAGCTTGCATTCATATCCAAGAAGGTGGTTTTAAGGGAGGAAAAAGCGATGCAATAAAAACAGTTGTTGATGCAAGGAAGGATTGTGCAGAAGTTTCTCTTACCAAGTGAACGAGATTGAACGATTTAGATATGTCACATGTGTTTGTTATGTCCTCATCTAAATGGGTTCCCACCAGCAATTCATAGAGTAGTAACTAAGGTGTACATAATTGTACACATGTTGATTCTTAATGTGTACATAATTGTACACCTATTCTATGTGTTTCTCTCTGTTTATATGTGCTTGTTCTGTTTTATATGTACTTAGTTTTGTTCGATTGTAGTTGTATTGTTGATAACTTGTGATTATATTCTCTTTGTTTCGGGGGATCCTTTTGTCAATTGAGAGAAAGTCCTAGCCATTAATTTGAATATGGCGCCAAATTTTTCACCTCGAGTTTGGAGTTCCATAGAACTTGGCTCATGTCGAAACTACATGAAGGTTTGCAAAAAGTTTATTACACATACTTAATGCCCATCATTAGTTTTGCTTGCATAAAACTACTTGAAGTATTGCTAAAAGCTTGTTGTTCTTAAATACACATACCATATGCCCATCATCCGTTTTGTTTGTATATCGAAGAATTGTCTTTTATCACTTAGCAGTTTAGAAACTGGTGCTACGGTATTTTAGCTTACGAGTCACTAATATCTAGCTCCCCTTTGTATAATTATTTTATTGTTTTATTAGATTCCTTGTCGATTAAAAACTTCATGAAATAATAGTTTGATCTCTGTGTTGACCACTTTTTCCTCTTCGTCATTGTATGTATAGATGAATAAAGTATAAATACATTATTTCCATGTCTTGCGTATCAACAAGATGCTTTCATGTGCGGAGCGTGTGCTTCAAACTGGTATGAGAGGAGCGTTCGGTAAACCCTTGGGAATGGATCACCTAGCTAACTTGTTATCGTATGAGATACAGCTGCAGTCTACTTTTGCTATGTTGGTGTACAAACTAGTGCACCTTGTTTTGTCTTTTGATTTTTTGGATTTTTGTATACATGTACATGTTTGTACGCAAATATAAACTAAGATTTTTTAAAAATGAGAATTATATAGTCATATGGGTACTCTTTTTGTAGCTCTCGGAAAGAGCTTTCCGAATATATAAAGTTTGTGAATTTTGGACAAACGGTTCGAAAGATAAATTGTTTTTAATTCTTTTTTATATTATTTAAAATTCTTTGACATCATTGTGAGTCACTTTGGACTAAACGTAAATATTTGGACTAAGTTGTAAATCAGGAAGATTATTTGTGTACTTTCAATGAAAAGGGACTAATTTGTACCTAGTTGAATGGGCCAGGACTAACTAGTATATTTGGATGGGGTTTTGGACTAAATCGTATTTTTCCCATTTATTATATTATCCAACGTCAACCTACACTACGGCCATGGACTAAGCTTGAATTCTAGCTACGAGGAAGTAAAAAGGTTTTGGGATAGAGAAAATTGCAAAAAGAATGGGCTTTAGAGCCATAATATAAGGGGAAAAAAGGCTTAGAAGGCAGCCAAGTATGGTAGGAAACTAGCTGCCATATACTGGTTCCATCATTGATAACACAACCCCATGATAGGACATTTGAGTGAAGGAAAATTCCTGGTGCTGTTGTCTCACTAATTATATTTTTTTACCTTTTTCTTTTTGAGAAAATGGGTTATTTGTCCAAAAAAATTTAAAACACGGTTCAAATGGACGAGTAAAAAAAAGTACGGGTGAAATAGCCAAAAAAAAATAGCAAGCTTATACTTAAAAAAATAGCAAGGATGAAACTGGATGCATCCTGTGTAAAATAAAAATAAGAAAAAAATATTTGAAAATGGACAGGATGAAACTGGTTACATCCTGCCTATTTTTTAAATTTTTGTCCATTTAAACAGTATCTTTTTAATTTTTGGCTATTTAAACAGTATCAAAACCTAAGTGTCTTTTTCACCCAGGAATTGTTGATTTTGACCTTTTTGACCAATTTTGTGTTTCTTTTTTCTTTCCTATAATTTATAACATAAATAAATTGGAAGTGTAAGTAATTAATTATAAGGTATTACAATTGAAATGGATCTTCCGTGCACTTGTCGACAAAAATTGCTAACCGATAGTCCTTGTCTTCAATAATGTTTGAAGAAAGCTCTTGTAATTTTAAAGAGATCTACTCACCAATTTTACCATTAATAATGTGTTACCGCCTTCACTTAGATAGCTATAATGACCCAAGTAGTAGGGATTTTAGTTTCCTCCATCACTTCAATTCTCTAACTGTGTTTCATCTTAACCTTTCAGACCAATACATATATTTTTAGTTGTGTATGATTTATCAGGCTGGTATAAATCAAAATATTATCTTTCATCCAGGATCGTTTTGCAGTGCATATATTTTATCTTCTGATGAAAAATAATCTATTTCAAAACATTGACATGCCTATACCACTTTTTATAGGTAGAGGTCAACATGTAAAACTTCCTTGGTTTTCATTATCATGCTCTACTTGTTAACTAGAATAAAAACTGGACATACCTGCGCAGATTGAATTTTAAATGGCCGAGTGTCATAAAATTTATGACCAAGAGTGATATTTTTTTTTCCAAAACACAACTTATTAGTGCGGGTACAATTATAACTTCATGTTATAAATTTTCATTCATCATACTCCCCCGTTCTGCTTTCCGTAGGTTTTTGGTTTTTCTCATGTTCCATAGTAGATGAGGGTTTTCATATTTTCCCACAAAACTATCAACAGTATCCTCACATTTTATCTTGAAATTATATTTTTTTGCTTAAATGCACTAATATTATTAATTAATGTTTGATGACTTTTTTCATGGGTCTAAATGAAAAATTTTCGTAACCCTCTTCATTTCTTGCTCTGCGTGATAATTCCAAAATCCTCATCCATTGCGAAACTAAGTGACAAATAATTTTATCACGTCACTTAGAATCAAAAGCGTAACATGCAGAGTATGACCCAAATTTTACTAATTGATCCAATATCAGCTTACAATAAGTCGACCCCATATATGCCACTTGTGGAGCCGGCAATTGCATCTCGTTGTAGTCCGCTGGGTCTATTTTTACTTTTACCGAGCTAAGTTTAGATAAGATACGTACGGAATCCTCTTCTTCTTAAATTAACCTCATCATTTGTTTCTAACTGTTTTGAAATTTGAAATTCTATGTATTTTGAGTTTGTGATGAAATTGGGACGTTCGATGCCAATTTGGGTGTGAGTTTGCTTGAATTAGGATTCATGCCAATTTAAATAATTTGCCAAACAATCCACAATCTATCCTTAATCTGTCTAATACGCGATTTAAAATCTATAGTTCAATCCCAAAAAAGTGATCGGAACCTACATGGAGGATACCAAACTTATTACATTTTATTTCTGGTTTATCTACCGATAATCTTGAAGTAGTTATATAGGATTCATGTCCTTTCCGGGTCTAGTATCAGCGCATAATCACCATATATAAGATTTGTTTTGTATTCTTCAATTTCCTCCATCATTTCTATTATTGAATTACTGTTATTCTTACCCATGATTTATCAAAAATGGTATAAATTTTGGCATACACAAACCATCTTTTACTGACACACTAGTCTACTTTGGGAAAATCCTTTTCCATTTATAAGAAGAGGTCATAATTCTATCTCACGCACAACTTATTGACTAGTAGTATAAAAATTACAAACATCTTCATCCAAATGAACTTTAAATGATGCAATGTCATGGAATTTATATGAGGGAGTGATTTTACATCCTGGTATGCTTTCTCGTGCATAATTTATTAATTTTCATACAAATTGCAATTTGCAAACGCTTGTTATGTGATCTACGATTTGTTGCAGTGCAACACTTTGACCCAAAATTTCTCACATATTTTACCAAAAAAATATTACAATACAACCCAAAATTTATACTGTAGTTTAAAATTTATTATGTCATCCAACGTCAACCTACGGGAGGCCTGGGGCTGAGCTTTGGAGCCATAATATCATGAAAAAAGGCTTGGAAGCTATCCCAGTATGGTAGGAAACTTTCTTCCATAAGACATCGGAGAGATGGAAAATTCCTGATGTTGCTGTCTCACTATTTCGTGTTTTTTTACCCTTTTCCGATAATTGTTTTTGTTTATCCCGACATGAAAACCCCTGGCACAATCCAATATTTTCTGACACCACAAAGCATTGACCCTAAAGATAAGAAGTTTGAGACGCAAAGCATACATACTCCTACAAGCCACTTACTATGTAAGAATCCAATTCCCTTGTTATTGTTCTGGACGTAGTTAAAAAGAATCGAGGTACTTCTCAGTCTTTAGTTAATTTTGGTTTCTTCAAAACAAAGTTTATATTTTATAATAAGACTAGAGCTTCATCCGTGCCATAACGGCACAACCTCCATAAATAAATTAAAAAGATTATGTCAGTTTTAACCCTTGTCATTTTTGTGTTGGCTCTATATAAACTGACAATTGTTCTCCATGTTTTTTAATTATTATGTTTTCTTTTGGAGAATTGTTAGGTTGACCGAAATATCTATATCGAAGAAATCACCGAGTGAAACATGTAGTGGAACCAAATGAAATTTTTAACTATCCCAATAGTAGATTTATTACCCTACCAGCGTTCGTGGGTTGTTTTTCGGGACAAATTGAGGTCTGCTTGTACAATACTTTTTTTTTGTTTTAGAACCAGCTTATTTTTACATTAAAAAATTCAACCACAACTTATGTAATAATCTTATTTTTTTCCTAACAACATATAATAAAAAAAATTCCACTACCACACTGAACCTGCACCACCTTTTCACCACCATCACCATCATTTACGGCTCCATGCACCACCTACACCACCTTCAGACACTTCTGTTGACTGAAGTGTCTCAGTGCTTTGACTGAGATAACTGTAACGGCCCAAGTAGTCGGACATTTAGTTTTCTCCATCATTTCAATCTTCTAATTGGCTTTATCTTACCCTTTTAGACCAATGCATATATATATATATATATATTGTTTTTGTTATGTATCATTTATCAACGATGATACAAGGGTGATGTGATTCAAAAGATTGGCAATTTGGCATAAACACACCGCCTTTTATAGGTGGAAATGAACATGCAAGATGTTTTGGTTTTTTGTTATCATGCAGAATTCATTAACTAGCATAAAAATTGCACATACTTGCTGCAAGTTGAATTTTAGATGACGAAAGTGTCATAAAATATACATATAAGATTGATACTTGTTCCATCACACAACCCGATTCACCAACATATAAGTAAACCTTAATCCGATACAATAATCCTTGATCTGTCAAGTGACTCAAATTTATAGCTTAATCTAAAAACTACACCGTGAACCGAATTATACTCCAAGTCATTTATTGCATTACTTATATCTTCCGTCTATTATACTCCAAGTCAGTGTTCTCTATGTTGTTGTTGTCATTTCGAAAAACTCTTTGGAGGAGTCTGACTGAGTTAACTCAAACACATTAATCATTTTGTGCATGTAACATCTTGATCGGTATCCAAATATGTTTCCCCTAATGTTATTTTTCAGTTTCCTCCATCATTTCAATTTTCAAATCAACTTTAACTGTTAGATCATTTTCATCGACAAAAATAAAATACAAAACATTAGCATGCATACACAACCTTTTAGTCTTTTTGTTGGAATCTTGCAATAATAAACAGCTCGTTAGATGTAAAAGATTGGACGAAAAATAACTCTATCCCAAAAAACTTGACGAGGGCAGAATCACAGGTTCAACATGTTATCCTTAACACATTAGTTCGCGGGAATACTCGAGATGAGTAATGCTAAACCCCTCACAGCGAAGATGTGTCTAGGAAAAGACTGCCCGATATAGCTCGTGTTAGCACAACGCAAGCTACCAATGAGATGTTTATCACTGTATTAGAATCTTCCGCTGTTGATTGAGATAATTCACAAGGCTCGAGTACCAGTTCTTTAGTTTCCTCCATCATTTCAATCTTAAAACTATAATTCATTATAACCTTTAAAATCATTCTGCAATGTGCATATTTGGCATATATATACCACCTTTTACAGGTAAAGATCAACATGCAAGACAAATATTAGTTCCAACTCAAAACTTATTAATTACCAACACACAAATTGCAAGTTCTTGTTATGCGATTTACAATTTGGTAATCGACCCAGGGATCAGCACGAGGGACTTGTTGATTTTCGATTTCACACAATTTTTTAACTAGCAAATGAAGTACACATACATGTTGTAAAATAAATTTTAAATAATGACAGTTGAATTTTAAATTAATGACAGTCATAAAATTTAAATAGTTCCAACATACAAATTGTGATTCTTGCTTTGTGATTTAAATAATTTTCTAAATGACCCACAATCTATCCTTAATCTGGCCAAGTGACTCAAAATCTATAGCCCAATCCCAAAAAAGTGATCCAAACTTACGGTGAGGACACCACCCTACTTACATTCTATTTCTGATTTATCTTCCGATGATCTTGAAGTTGTTTTATAGAATTGATGTGTCTAGTATCATCATATAATCACCGTATATAAAATTTTCTTTGTCTACCTACGAGAAATATGTTGCCACATGTGTATTCTTCAGTTTCCTCCATCATTTCTATTATGGAATTACTTCTCTTTTGACCCATGATTTATCAAAAATGGGATAATTTGACACACAAGTCTACTATGGGAACCATTTTCCATTTATAAGCCGAGGTCAGTTTCAGTATTAATAATTTGACACACAAGTCTACTATGGGAATCATTTTCCACATGTAGGACTTGTTAGCAATTCTATCCCACGCACAACTTATTGACTAGTAGTGTACAAATTACAAACATCTTTGTCAAAATGAACTTTAAATGATTGAATTTATATGAGGGAGTGGTTTTACATCATGGTATGCTTTCTCGTGAATAATTTATTAATTGTCATACAAATTGCAACTTGCAAATGCTTGTTATGTGATTTAGGATTTGTTGTAGTGCAACACTTTGACCCAAAATTTCTCACATGTTTTACCAAAAGAGTATTATTACAATACAATCAAAAAATTATATTGTAGTTTAGAATTTATTATCTACGGCTTGGGGGTGGAGCTTTAGAGCCATAATATTCGGAAAAAAAAGGCTTGGTAGCCATCCCAGTAGGGAAGAAAACTTGCTGCCATAAGTTGGATCCGCCCCTGATTACGCAGCCCCGTTATAAGACATGTGAGAATGGGAAAATTCCTGTTGGTTGCTGTCCTATTATTCCGTTTTTTTATTTATTTTTACCTTTTTCCGATAATTGTTTTTGTTTATCGCGACATAAAAACCCCTGGCACAATTTAGTGCCGTCTGACACCACAAAGCATTGACGCGAAAGATAAGAAGGGCAGAGACGAAAAGCATACATACTCCTACAAGCCACTTAGAGCTTCTCCAGTGGTGGTTGTGTGTGTTTCTTAGGTGACAACATAAACAAGACATTCTCATTCCAATTTTTCCTTAAGTTTAGGGAGGAAAAATAGTTATCTCCAATGGTGTTGTTTGTGATTTTTTATGGATTAAATGTAAATTTTATTTTTAGGAGTTTTTTTTTTATTTTATTAGAGCTAAAATTGGTTATTTAATATATTAGAATTAATTTAGGTAAGAAAAAGTTTACTAGGATAGCTTGACATTGTCAAGGTGAATGTCTAAAACTCGACATTCACCTTGACAATGTCTAACAAAAATGAAGCCATGTCATCTTCACATTGATTTAAGAAGTTGGGGTTGGAGAAGAATTTTAGTGAAAATGAATGTCTATCCTATGTGAACTTGCACATTTATCTTCACATACATTCCATTGGAGAAGCTCTTACTGTGTAAGAATCCAATTTCCTTGTTATTGTTCTCGACGTATTTAAAAAGAATCGAGGTACTTCTCAGTCTTTAATTAATTTTGGTTTCTTCAAAACAAAGTTTATATTTTATAATGAACAGTAAGTGTAAGTAATTATAAGGTATAAAAATTGAAATAGGTCTTCCGTCCACCCACCCATCGACAAAAATTGCTAACGGATTGTCGTTATCTTCTTTATTATTCGAATAAATCTAAAGATTGGTTTTAGATTTAATTGAAAAGGCGAGGGTACCCCAAATATACCTCAAGCTATTACTTTTCCTTCCTATAAGTCCTTTCCCAGAAAGTGATTGTCTATGGACTGAGTCGAGACAATACAACAAATCGGTTCACACATTGTGTGATCGTCTATGGATACGAGATCGAGACAATACAACAACAACACCATTGGAGATAACTATTGATCGAGACAATACAACAACAATTGAAACATGAGCAATTTGCCGAGCAGCATGGTAAACCGTTCATACACTTCGTATTCCATCACTTGTGTCGAGCCAGATGCGCCATCCACTTCGATTGGCAATGTGATAATGGGCCTTAACAAGCCTGACAGGGTTAGGCGTTGTCTGCTAATAGTAGAATTTGGGGTGTGAATAGTAACTGGCAATTTACCGCACATCCCGTTAAAAATTCCTTTCACAAGGTTTTTTACCGACCTGAACCTTACTTTACCCGAACCACAACGTGGCTTCATCTTTGCCTGTTTAACTTCCAACGGACAAGGTTTTCCGGGTCCGGTTTTTCGTATAACCGGTTTCATGATCAATGAATAACTCTTCAGTCTTCAAGAGAGAGAAGATGAAGATGATGATGATGAAGAAGAAGAAGTATGTTGTTGTAGTTGTCGATAAATTTAAACCCACGATTACGAATCCAAACTTGATTTCTCCAAATCAAGAATCCCAATTCGATAATCCCTTACTCAGATTAGGGTTCGATATATCTCAATCCGTCAAGTTTCGATCTTTAATCAATCCCACAATTTTCAATTTAGATCGAAAACCACAAATCACTTCAATTTCCTCTGATAAATATGTTTCCACATTGTGTATTATTCAATTTCCTCCATCATTTCTATTATCGAATTACCTTTTTTCTGACCATGATTTATCAAAAATGGTATAAATTTTGGCATACCCAAACCACCTTTTACTGACACACAAGTCTACTTTGGGAAATCCTTTTCCATTCATAAACAACTGTTAGAATGTAGGACTTGTTAGCAATTCCATCTCACACACAACTTATTGACTAGTAGTGTATAAATTACAAATATCTTCTTCACATAAGAGAGTGATTTTACAACCTGGTATGCTTTCGTGTGCATAATTTATTAATTGTCATACAAATTGCAATTTTGCAAATGCTTTTTATGTGATCTACGATTTGTTGTAGTTCAACACTTTGACCCAAAATCTTTCACCTATTTTCCCAAAAGAGTATCTACAATACAACCAAATATTTTATTGTAATTTAACAACTTATCAAGTCATCAAACCGTAAACCTAGTCTTGCATACAAAGTGAGGCAGGGGAAGAATTGAGAACTAGGCGAGGGGGAAACGAAAGTTTTAGGATAGACAAAATGGCAAAAATGAGTTTTGAAAAAAATACACAAAATTGGTTTAAAAGACCAAAATCAACAATTCCTGGATGAAAATGACATTTAGATTTTGATACTGTTTAAATGGAAAAAAATGTAAAAATAGTCAGGATGTAAACGGTTTCATCCTACCCATTTTTCAAATACTTTTTTTATTTTTAATTTACATCAGGATGCATCCAGTTTCGTCCTTAATATTTTTTAAGTTTAAGTCAGGATGAATCCAGTTTCATCCTTGCTATTTTTTAAGTGTTTATTTCACCCATACTAATTTTTACTCGTCCATTTGAACCATGTTTTAAAAATATTTGGACAAAACACCCATTTTCCGAATACACAAAAAATAAAGCTTGGAAGCCAGTCCAGTAAGGTAGGCAAATTGCTGTGTTATGCCTTATGCGGCTTCTGACTGCCCCGGACTACGCAACCCCATTTTGCCATACAAATTGCAATATGCTTGTTGTGTGATATCTACGATTTCTTATAATCCAACAGTTTGACCCAAGATAAATAAAACCCAAAATTTGTAGTTTAAAATTGATTATATCATCCAACGTCAACCTACACTACGACCAGGGCAGAGCTTGGATTCTAGCTATGGGGAAGTAAAAAGGTTTTGGGATAGAGAAAATTGCAAAAAGAAATGGGCTTTTAGAGCCATAATATAAGGGGGAAAAACCGGCTTAGAAGGGGAGCCTAGTAGGATGGGAAACTAGCTGCCGTATACTGGTTCCACCGTTGACTACTGAGAACCCCATTATAGGAAATTCTCATTACTGCTGTCCCACTAATATTTTTTTTACTTTTTTTTTCCAGTTCTTGTTTATCCCCACATGAAAACCCTGGTATGCTTTCTCGTGCATAATTTATTATTTTCATACAAATTGCAATTTGCAAATGCTTGTTATGTGATTTACGATTTGTTGTAATGCAATATTTTGACCCAAAATTACAGAAGAAGAAAGTACTGATTAAGTCCGCAAAAGGAAACTAGACTCAGGTCTACAAGCTTTGAAAAACTAAAAGAGGCATACATCTCTCTCCCAGCTCTAGGGAGGTAGCTAGAAATTCTATACAAAGGGGGCTAATCAATAAAATAAAAATTGAGGGGCGGGGGATCCCCTGGCTTCCACTAAGCTCTGTCCCTGTTCCAAAGAGCTTAAAATAAAAGACATACAAGAAAATGTCGTAGTCTATTTCTTCTTAGCAGGGGTTCATTTCCCTCTACCAAACATATCATTGTTTGTAACCCGGTGCCAATTGATTCTAATGAGTTCTTTTCGAGATTTAGCTTGGATTGTATTTCTACTATGACACTTTGAATGCATTCTTCATGTCACTTTCTTTCTTCCAACACCTAACAAAGCACTAACATTCACAAGATTGTCAACCTTTTAATCCTTAGTCATAGGTGATCTCCTTCTAAGTATTTCTTCTAGAGTTCTCATCTTCTCGAATCGCCATACCTTCTTTATCTGTTTCATAATCCGAATCTTCACTAGAAACATCACAAGATTTAATTGTGACTTTGTCATCACTAACTACCTTGTTACTCTCTTGTTCTCTAATTTCCTCTTCTCTACTCCGTCAAAGATTCATCTAATTTCGCATTCACACTTTCGGTGTCTGTATCTAAAATAGAAAAAGGGTTCAGGAAGCAAGGTTGAAAAGAAAGAGATAGAGAAATATTTTGTGTCTTATTGATAACAGATTGACAAATATTAGTTAGCTACCTAGCGCAAATCGAAATTCGAAAAGAAAGTAGACGGAGAAGAAACATATCCATTATGTTTGAACACAACTTAATGGTGGCATCTTCTTCTTCATGGACCTTAGTGATGTAACCTTTTGAATGCATTAAAGATTTAAGTTCAGCTGTACTTTAATGGTTTCACATTGATTATTCATCCGTCCATCCATCTTCATAAGGATTTGAATTAATCTAATCAAAACTGAAAACGTACGTACAAATAGCATTGGTTTCAGATTTAAGTTGAGCTGTACTTTAGGTGCTAGTTATTCCTCATCGCCTTGGTGTCTTTTTTTAATGTGGCTGTGATTATGCTTCGATTGAGATTTTCTAATATTAAAACCAAAAACTTCGATGATATTTTAGTTTTATAAGAAAGTTTATGGCTGATTTTCTTAAATAATTTAATTAAAAAGCTATATTTGTTTATATAACATTAATTAATAAACATCTTTATTTAAACTGAACAGGATGTATACCTCCACGTACTAACAATTGTTGTTTCCTTCACTACTCGAGGAATCACTACTCGATTTGATTTAGGGTGCGTTTGGCACGAAGGTAGTTGATGGTGGAGTTCAGTCAACAGGAGGAGTCAAGAGTGGAGTTGAATTCCAAGGGTGTTTGGCATAGGTGGAATTGGAACTCGAGGGAGTTGAAACTCCATCCTTCAATGGAAAATCAAATGACACCTCCCCCATGGAATTTGAAACTCCATCCTTTCAACTCCACTGGTTGACCATGTTGACATTTTAAATTTTTTTTTTTTTTATTTAAACAATATCCGAGTTTTTATAATTATAATTAATATATAATTTTATATTGATTTTTTTAGTTATTTTTTTTAAATTAATTTAATAATATTATTTTAAATATTTTTAGTAGAAATTTTCATACTGTATTATAAATCTATTTTAAAAATAAATATATATACATATATATATATATATATATATATATTTTTTAATTCAAAATATATCAAAATAAATTATACTTAGATAAAAATATTAATTATTAATATTATATTTATTAGTTTTTAGTATTTTATTTATATATGTGTATAAATGTTTTTAAAACTAATTTAATAATATTATTTTAATGTTTTTAGTAGTAATTTTTCATACTGTATTATATATCTATTTTTAAAATATGCATATATATATATATATATATATATTTAATTATGTTTTAATTCAAAATATCAAAATAAATCATACTTAGAAAAAAATATTAATTATTAATATTATATTTGTTAATTTATATTATTATATTTATATATGTGTATAAAGTTTTTAGTAAATAGTTTTTATGTAATTTTAATATTATAATAAAAATTAAATTTTCTCAAGTTTAAAAATAAAATAATATTTTTATTATTAAAATACAGTAGTATTGTTGATAAAAGATTTAATTTTATTTTAAAATATTATTTTTTATGGATTTTCAAAAATTGATTTTAATTGAATTTATTTATATAAAATAATTATTTATTTGTTTTTATTAAAATATTAGTATTCATTTTTTAATATTAATTATTTATTATTATATTTATTAATAATTTACTTGTTTTTATTTTTCTAATAATATAAAATATTAATATTATTTATTTTTTAGTATTATATTTATATTATAATAGATATAATTTTTTTAATAAATAACTTTTTCAATTTTTTAATATTAAATATATAATATTTAAGTAATTTTTAAAACAACTTAATTTATTATTATTGAAGTAAATAAATGTTAAAATATTAAAATAATATAATTATCAATTTCTTTCATTACCATGCTAAACATATCAATTTGGAAGGATGTAGTTTGAATTCTAGGTAGTTGGAACTCCCTAGAATTCAAACTCCTTCCGTACAAACGCAGACCTTAGATAAATCGAGACTCAAGTAGTTGGATATTTAGTTTCCTCCACCATTTCAATCTTCAAATTATCTGTCATCCAAACCTCCGAAATCATTTTGCAATGCTTATATAGTTACTTTTGTAAAATTTATAGAGAAAGGATCCCTTCACATTTTTACTATAACACTATCTCACACTTTGGACGTTATTTTTGTGAATGAAAATCAAATCGTAACGGATTTGAAGCTAATATTTGTTGACTCTTCGAATTATATATCAACAATGATATAATTCAAAACATTAGCATACATATACCACCTTTTATATAGGTAGAGATCAACATGCAAGCAAGACTCGTGACCAAAATTATGCCAAGTGATTATAGAACATCATGATAAGGCTACACCATCGATTATATGACATTTGAGGAGAGGGCAATTGCGTCTCACCATTGTCCCACTAAGTCTATTTTTACTTTTCCCTTTTCCCAGAGCATAGTAAATAAGAAGAAGACGCAATCGTAAATCTCACTCCTTCAAGTTATATATACTGCAAGTCTTCAACTCTGATGCCATCTTGGTTAACATGCAGCTTATCTAAACCCAGTGTACCCTGCTTATAATTCCAGTGCTCAGCATCTAATATGTGGGAAGTTGAATCTTGCAGTGACGTACATATCAACCCATCTCTTTTCCTTGGTAGGCTATACACATTGTGCTTCATCAAAATGACAGGCAGTTGCGAAAATTGTACGGTGTTAAAATTTTGAGTTAAATTATATTATGTGAGTGAAAATTGTTTTCAAGATTTAAACTCGAAGAGATGTGTTTGGATTATGAGTTTTTACCATAAGACACCTAGTCATGAATAGTCATCATTGGGCATGGAGAGTCAGATTCACCATTGACTCTATATAAAGTAATCTCTTAGTTTTGTTTTATATGAGATCTTACAAGATTTTGAGAAGTAGAAAACAAGTTTTGTTTTAAATAATATATTTCCAACAGTTCCATCTTAGTGAATTATTTCATTCATGTTAGTATCATCCCTTTTCTGAGTTTGATACAGCTTGGTTTTCATTGTTCTCCGAAATAATCTAGGCTTAATTATTTAGGTTGTTAGGGTGTTGCTTAGATATCGCAGTCATAATGCAACAAAACTTTGCCAAAACCAAATGTTCATGAGTTTTAGTTTCGGAAAATGGGTCATTTGTTCAAATATTTTTAAAACATGGTTCAAATAGACGAGTAAAAATTCGTATGGGTGAAATGGACACTAAAAAATAGCAAGGATGAAACTGGATTCATCCTGGCTTAAACTTAAAAAATAGTAAGGACGAAACTGGATGCATCGTGATGTAAATTAAAAATAAGAAAAAGTATTTTAAAATGGGCAGGATGAAACTGATTACATCCTGGCTATTTTTACATTTTTGTCCATTTAAACAGTATCAAAATCTAAATGTCCTTTTCACCAAGGAATTGTTGATTTTGGTCTTTTTAACCAATTTTGTGTTTTAGTTTCTTTAAAATAAATTTTATTTCCGATCTACAAAATAATCTAATGAACTAATAATAAAAGTATTTGTAACAATCATACGCGTTAAGAACATCAAATTTTATGATGATTTTTTTATTGAGATGACCCCAAGACCGGATGTTTCTTTTACTCATGGAAAGATCTTGGAGTTTTGATCGAAATAACTCCCTCAACCCAAGTAATTAGCTTTTTAGTTTCCTCCGTCATTTCAATCCTCGAATAATTCATCCTAACCTCTTGAATCATTTTGTAATGCATACATTCTCAGTTGTATATGATTTATCGACAATTAGCTAGTGATATAATTCAAAGCAATGGCATACACCTTATATAGGTATAGATCAGAAAGGAACACTCTCGTTGTTTTTTCGTACTCAAACAATTGTTTAACTGGAATACGAATTGCACATTCCTGCCGATAAAAAGGATTTTGATTGACGAAGTGTCATAAAATTTATGGACAACACTAACATTGGTTCCATCACACAATTTATTAGCCACCATACAAATTGCAAAATCCTTCTATATGGCTTATAAGTGCATAATCTGTCGTTGTAATTCTTAATCGATTAGGTAACTCAAACAACAACTTAATCCAAAAACTGCATTGTGTGTCCGTGACACAAATTTTACTAAGATATCCTGCATCAGCCTACACACTGAGGTGACACCTTCCATTATAGGTAGGGATATGGCAATTTGCCCCGCCCAAAACCCATCCCCGTGGGGATCCGCCCCTATGGGTTAGGGTTTTACCCGTATAAACGGGTAACGGGGCGGGTAATGGGAATCGAGAATCGAAAGTAGTGATGCGGGGACGGGGTGGGGATGGGATTCAAGGTCCCCACCCCATACCCGCCCCATACCATAACCTATTATATCCGATCGAGGAACTTTTTTGGAAGATAACGAAGAAGATCATGATGAGATGATTAACATGGAGGAAGATGCTAATAATGAGGAATTAAAAAGTAAAAGGAACCATAGTACTTAATTGTGGATCAATTGTTTCATTTATTTTTCAATTTTAGTTGGTTTTTATAAACTTAAAATTTCAAAATGCAATGCTTAGGTTAGTATAATTATTTGAATCATTATAATTATTTTTAAATTATTATTATTTACAAAATTTTAAATATTTATTGTAATGTTATGGTAACCCATGGGAAACCCATCCCCTAATGGGATTCCCATACCCGTCCCCGCCCCATTCTTACGGGAACAGGGTAGGGGATGGGTTTTGTTTTTTTGAACGGGGTAGGGGATGGGATTCAAGGTCCCCGCCCCATACCCGCCCAATTGCCATCCCTAATTATAGGCCATTTGAGGAGAAGGTTTTTGCCTCTCGTTGTTCTCCCTCGAAGTGAATCACAACGCACTATAATGCAACTTTAGGCTTTGCTTCCTTCTACCGTGTAACTCAAAACCTGGAGTGTGGCACAAATTTTATTAGTTGCTCCAACATCACCCTACATTGAGTCGACCCATATCTGCCACTTTTGGATAGGGAGATTGCATCTCGCTGCTGTCCCGCCGAGTCTATTTTTATTTTTAAGGAGTTTAGTTTAGTTGAAATTGAATAAATACCCTTCTTCTTGGTTTAGTAGTCACCCTTAAGTTTATGATGTCCATCAATCAAAAACCATAAATGCAAATAAGAATTGAAGTCCTCTCAATCTTTAATTAGTCTCACAATATTTTTGTAAATTTTTAAAAATCTTTCTTCAGTTCTATGTTTTTGAGTTTGTAATGGATTTTGGTGCCAGCCTTGGTTTGGTTCGCCGCTAACTTTGGGTATGAGGTTAATTGGATTAAGATACAATATCATTGTGAGGCCGCAAGAAAAATGCTTCCATAATTGGCACCTAAAATCCATTACAAACTCAAAATACATAGATTTCAAAATAAGATTGGGCTGTGTATATAAATCACCCTTTTATATAAATTCCACAACACTGCATCATCGTTTAAATTGTGTGCTATAGTTCATTTTGTTGAAGACATATGTAGTTTGTAAGTTATTTAATAAATTGTGTGCGAGAACGTGAATGACTAACAAACCTTGCATTCGGATCTCTACTTATAAATTGAAAATGATTTTCTATATACCTAGGAATTGCGTATCTGTAAAAGGTGGTATATCAATGTTGTCGAAAAAGTAATGTTGTTCTGATGAGAGCTAGAGCCATGTTATTATTAACTAGAAAATCTACTTTGAGTGTTTCTACTATGATCCTAGGTAGTATTAGTGACAAATGGATGCCCCCACCAACTGGATGGATAAAATGCAATACAAATGGAGCTTATGATAATATTTCTGGGGATAATGGTGCAGGCTTTGTGATGAGGGACTTCACGAACACTTATTCCTTTTGTGCCTCCATTGTCTTTCAAGTTGAGTCTGCTGAAGAAGCCGAGGCCAGAGCTAATTGGGCGGCCTTACGAAAAGTTGTGGAGCAAAAGCTTACTCATCTAATCATAGAGAGTGATGCTCAGAGTCTAATCAATCAGTTTTCAGCCAGAATGTTTGATGGGAACTCTAGAATGGATGTTATTGTTTGTACCATGAGTAAAAATAACATATATTAGGCCAGAATATTGTTTTGGGCCGCAATTTAGCTGCCACCAGCCTACCCACTGAAGTAGCTACCAACAAGACCAAGGATCCATGAAGCCAACACCCGGTCAATGGTCGGAGTCAACCATCGGTCAACTGTCAAAGTCAGGTTGCAAGTCGCACCTCAAGCCAATTTCAAGTCATGTTGCCAGCATAGCTGCCAACCAATTTCCAACTAAGTACTCCGCCGCAATGTCATCCGGTTTTTAGCCATGTTGTCGGTTGTGCCACCAACCGATTTCACCATGTTGCCGATGTCTTTGTCGCCCAGCTTCTCATCCATACGCCATCCCATCCTTCCCGTCGGCCATCAATCCGATCACAAAGATGCAAAATTAATACAAAATGGCAGTTTCATGGGTTTTATGCAGAATTAATGAAATGCAAGGCATGACCAGGAGGCATGCATGTCGAGTTGCATGTAATATTGATTCCAGCAGTTTCATGCAGAGTTTAACATGGGGGCATGAATGAGTAGTTTCATGCAGAATTAAACATGGAGGCATGAATGATCATTTAATGTCATTTAAGTCTATCTCGAAATTAGTTGTTAAAAATGTATAAATAGGGATGCCCTGAGGGGGAAAAAATGGTGGGGGTGGGGGGTCTTGGAGAGAGGTAGCAAAAAAGAGAGAAAAATACATTGTAATACAAATATTAATAAAATATTTCTTCCCAAGGGGATTTTTCCGTGGACGTAGGCAAACCATGCCGAACCACGTTAAATTCGTGCCTCTCATCTTTATGCAATTTGATGTTTTTAATCCTGTTTTCATCAACATACCTAGATCATCGTGTTTAGTATCCGGAAATATTTTTGGGTGCAAACATTGGCGGCAAACTAAGGGGACTTACGAGAAAATGAATCGTGTTTTCCCATTGAGAAAAGTTGCACGAGAATGCTTTAAAATCGAATCATTAAAAAGTTGTTTGAACGTCGTGAAAATTACCATTGCAGATCCGCTTGATCGTGAATCGGGCCGCAACCCATTTTGATCGTAATAGTTGCAGTCCAACTGATCGCGATTCTTTCTTTGGTTAGTTAATCACAATTATCTAGTCAAGTTGATCGTGAATCGGCTTTGCAGTCAGATGTAATTCGAGATATGATGAAGCTATTACTTTTTGAAACCACTAAAATTGCATTACTAAAAAGCCCGATGAAATGTTGCAAGGACGTTCTATCCAAGGTAAAAGATGGCATGACAAAAAATATTGCTGGATATTCGATCTACAATATGGATGGGTCCGATTTTGATTTCAATCACTGCATCCAGTGGTCGTAGCTGCTGCAGTCCAGTTAATCATAGTTGTTGCAGTCCAGTTAATCGCAACTGCTGTAGTCCAGCTTCACAGTCGGAAGCCACCAAAGCTGATTCACTTCAAAGATCGCAAAAGTTATTGGCAGGATGCCCGATCCGCAACACGTTATAGTCCAAAATAAAAAAAATAAAAAATAAAAATCAGTTCATCCATAACATATCAGCAGCATATTCGAGTTCATAGCTTGTCAAAATCACCTCCACCATGTCCGAGTTCCAAGTCCGTTGCTACCTGCACCAGCTGCACATAAGACAAACACACGAGGCGGAACCCCAAGGAAAAACCTCCAGCGAAGCATCACAAAAGTTTCCTGAAAAGGTCCACAAACGCATCTCAAATAACCGTAACTAAAAACTGTTAAAGAAAGGTTCGTGAGAAAAGGCGACAGTCCAGGAATAATGTTGCAGAAAGTCCAAGGAGAAAGGACAACAATACTCAAAACTGCTGCAAATGGGAAGACATCAAAGATAACACTTCCACCAGCCGTTGTAGAAGCAAAGATCACAGTCCAAGAAAAGTGTTGCGAAAAGCGCCAAAAAAAAAAAAAAAAAGGCGGACAAAGCCGGCGGTTCTCCTCACCCACTTTTGGAGGTTTCTTTCACCTGCGTTAATGAATGTTCACCCACGTCTATCAAGTTTCACCCCTGTTAGCGACTCTGTTCACCCTCGTTAGGGTCATGTCACCCACTTCATGATTTTGTTCACCCACATTATCCGCCACGTCAGCAACTCGGCCTAGTCAGCAACCACCACGTCATCTCAGTGGCTGCCACGTCAGCAAATGGTCGAGTCAGCAGGCCACGTCAGTATCCTGACCAACCGTCAACTACCATGTCAGCAAGGGGTCCACGTCAGCATTGCCACGTCAGCCAGCACGCCGTGTCGGCGTTTCCACGTCAATAAATGGTCGAGTCAGCATAGCCACATCAGCAAGGTGTGCACGTCGGCAACGCCACATCAGCAGTTTGGACCAAGCAACGCCTTCCACGTCAGCAGAATTCTCCAACCAGTGGACGCCACGTCATCAGAAAGGTGCCACATAAGCATCAACACCACATGTCGTGCCACGTCAGAAAAAAAAGTCGAGTCGGCGGTGCCACGTCAGCTACCTTATCTAGTCAGCACCGCCACGTCATCAGCAGTGACCCACCAGTGGCTGCCACGTCAGCCCATTGATCTAGTCGCATGCCACGTCGGGGTGCCATGTCATCAATCGGGTGCGATCGGCGTCTTCCACGCGTCGCCGGTGTCGTCCAACCGATTAATTCCACGCGCATCGTAAATCATGTCGGCGAGTACGATCACCCGAATTAACGGCGTCAGCATATTCCTAACGGCGTCAGAATCTAACTAACGACGTCGGTATATTCCTTTGGTGACGATATCATGACGTCATTATCACCGGCCCTGTCATATTTCCGGTAGGCGGTGAGACGGCGGCGGCCATTGCCGGCGCCATTTCTCCGCCGACGGACATTGCGGGCTGGCCCGGCCGGCGGCCAGTCCATTTTGTTTCGGTGTAACGCGTCGCAACTTAATATCATATATCTGATTCGGTGTAGCACGACGCAACATAATATCGTAAATTTGATTCGGTGTAGCAAGGTGCAACTTAATATCGTAAATCTGATTCGGTGTAGCTCGGTGCAACTTAATATCATACATCTGATTCGGTGTAACACAACACAACTTAATATCATACATCTGATTTGGTGTAGCATGACGCGACTTAATATCGTAAGTAGCACGGTGCAACTTAATATCGTAGATCTGATTCAGCGCGTCACGGTATAGTTTAATTCCATGGCCCTTGGGTAACTCCGCCCCATACTGTTAGCCTTGAGGAGAATTACGCCCCACAGTGGTCTTGAGCACATTTTTCTTCATTTTTGCATCCTCGATATCTTCTTCATTCCACGTCCGAATTGGGTGATTTTCGGATCGTTGCGATCGCATTTTAATATTCACATCATGAAGGTAAAATTATTACATTTGGAGAAGAATATTTTTGGAGCAAGGCGCTCACCGACCAATTTTGTTTCCTCGATAACTTCTTCTTCGTGCATCCAAATTGAGTGATTTTCGGCTCGTTGCGATCGCATGTCAATTTCCAACAACATGAGGACGAAATTTCAACGTTTGAAGAACAATTAGTTTCTGAGAATGGAGCGGCGACATCAAAAAAGGACGTACTCAACGTTTTTGTGTCGATTTTTATCCAAAAATCGCTCATATGAAAAGTTCGTGAGTACAAATACAACTACTACATTCCAGTTAATTGAACTGATGTAGTCCAGTTTCTCAAGATGCAGTCCAGTTGATCGAATTGCTGCAGTATCTTTCCACATAACTACTACAGTCCAGTTGATCGAGCTGTTGTCTAGTTCCTCAGCAAATACTGCAGTCCAGTTGATCGAACTGCCGCAGTCCTTTTTCGTATAATTACTGTAGTCCAGTTTTCCTCAAAACTGTTTCAATACAGTTTTCCTCACAACTTCTTCAGTCCTTTTTAGTATTGATTCCAGCAGTTTCATGCAGAATTTAACATGGAGGCATGAATGAGCAGTTTCATGCAGAATTAAACATGGAGGCATGAATGATCAGTTAATGCCATTTAAGTATATCTCGAAATTAGGTGTTAAAACTGTATAAATAGGGATGCCCTGAGGGGGATAAAAAAGGGGGGAGCTGGAGAGAGTTAGCAAGTAGAGAGAAAAATACACTGTAATACAAATATCAATAAAATATTTCTCCCCAAGGGGATTTGTGCATGGACGTAGGCAAACCATGCCGAACCACGTTAAATTCGTGCCTCTCATCTTTATGTGTTTTTAACCCTGTTTTCATTAACATACCAAGATCATCGTGTTTAGTATCCGGAAATAATTCTGGGTGCAAACAACTATCTTTAAGGATATTTAGTTTTTTTCTTCCAAGTTTGCATCTTGTTTATTTACATTCCAGCCACGCTCTTGTAATTATGTGGCTCATGAACTCTCCCATTGAGCTAGAACAAACAATTCTACTATGTACTGGTCTGTTTCTCCAATATGGCTGATGCCTTTTGTTGAGGGAGATCATTAGCCTTTTGGAAGGCCTTTGTCTAAAAAAAAAAAAAAAAAAAAAAAAAAAAAATAAAATTGGGCCGAATCAGATTCATATCTCGAACTATATCCTTTTCTTTTTCTAAAGATAAATTCTATGTATTAAAGAAGCTCCAAAGGAGCGATACAAATTTACAAGTATTATTGATACATCATACATCGTATGAAGTGGACCCAAGTAAACAAGATATAGGAAAGCAACATGAGGCAATTTTTCTCATTTCAAATGGCCACTAACGGGGGTCACCAAGAGTGTAAGACAAACTGCAATCTTATAAATGATCCTTTAGTTACTCTTAATTCCTCTGATTTTTGGCAATGTGCATATATATACTCATAGAGACACGAATAATGTTGCTGATTCAATTTCAAAATTTGCAAGAACTAAAAACGTCTCTCAAGAATGGAATTGGCCTGACCGGATGAACCAGTGAGTGACATAATTGCATGGATTTGCAGTTTGTTAGTTGGTTAATAAGTTTTATTTGGTCATTTAAAATTCAATTTGTGGCAGGTATGTTCAACTTGTATGCTAGTTAACAAAATGTGTGTGAGAACGAAAAACCAACCAGCCTTGCATTCTCATCTCTACGTATAAAAGGTGGTACATCCGTGTATGTGTCTGCCAATGTTTTGGAATCTATCATTGTTGATAAACCATACGCACCTAAAAATATATGCATTTGATGCGTGTCGTAACCACAACAAATTAATTAATACTTTACTACCTAATTAACAAGTAATATAGGGTAGTCAAGGTCGATCCCACGAGGAGCACGAGATTCTAGTTGTAAAATTGTCACGAAAAGGGGGTGTAAAAAGCAAAAGAAAATAAACAAAGCAATTAAAAAGGTAAAGTTAAAAGCAATAAGAGGGACAAGATCAAGGAATCCTTCTTCGTTACGAAACAATGAATCAAGTTATGTTCTTTTCTACTTGTTATTAGTCACAGATTATCACTAACCGTAGGTAAAGCAGCTAGATCAGTGCTAAACCCCTAAATCCCTTATATCACCGGATACGGGAAGTTCTCGACTACCGGATTCTATTTACCAAACCACCTAGTAGTAGATCACTCTAGATGTAATTTAAATAAACGCATTAAGATTCATGAACTTATTAGGTCAATATTAGTAGTTAGACTCTTAGATCAAGGTCTACTTGCTAACGTTGTTTTCACACACAATTGCTCCACGGAATCCCTCCGCAAGGTCTCGTGTTTGCTAGTTATGTAAAGAGTCAAGAAACGATTACTTATCCCCTAACTTTCACTAGCTTTAGATTAAATCGACAAATCAATTTAGTTGGCCACCCAAACAATCTATCAATCAATCATGAATGTCATTAAGATCATTCCTTTTAGTAAAAACAAACGATAATAATGTGAAAAACTTCAAGATAGAATTGAAAACAAAACTTAAATCATATGTTAAAAACTAGGAATTCATCCTCAATCAATAAAATTAGCTACTCATGTTAAGGAGTTCACACAAAGAATAAGAAAAGAAAAGTGTTGTGTGTGTAGAGATGTGTATAGAGAGGTGTGTAAAACTTCTCTATTTATAGGCTTCAATATTCTCCAAATCTTCCAAGGAATAGAATCCTTTTCCTTTAGCAATTCAATTTCCAAAACCAAGCCTTTCTCAACTCTTCCATCTTCTCTTTCCAAATTTGAGTCCAATTCTCCATCCAATTCCTAGTCCAAGTCTTCATACCCATGAGAGAAGTCCATAGAAAGTCCGGGAATTTTTTGGCTCGTAGGAAAACTGGGATTGTGGCTGAGAATCCGCCGGAATAGTCGCGGAAAATATCTCAGTGACCAGAGCAAAGTCCGCCGGATCACCGGTCAAACGGTCAAATCGGCGGGTCAACGAGTCGGATCGGTCAAGTCAACTCGGGTCAAGTCAGGTGAGTCAGGGTCGGTCGGCCAAGACTTGAGTTAAATTGGCCAGGCCATTGCATAATGCCAAACTCTGATGCACAATCCTTGTGATGTAGCCTAACTCCTACCCGGCCATAATGGCCCTGCAATCATTCATTCATTCTATTCTTACTCCAAGCCAACACCATCAAATCCCTGTAATGCACATTTCAGTCGTCCATTTCCTCTACCTGACTGTACTTGCACCTGCAACTTCACAGTATCACCACCAATTCATCTCACCACTGTGACTTGGCCCCTTTTCAACCATGTCAAGCCAACCAACACAGGCCTCATCATTGCCTCAAATTCTTGACTGCAACTTCATTTCTTCTCATAGCTCAGCCATCTCAACTACAGCTCCGTCTTCTCCATGACCATCATCATCGCAGACTCGTGCTTGCACTTGGTTGCACACGGCTCGAGTTCATATCAATTCCGCCATCTTTACAAAGACTCCGTAGCTTCATGCCATTCTCTACAAACCTTCGACTACTGTATCCTCAGCTGCACATTAACGACATCATTTGCATCTCAGGTCATAACATCTGCAAACTCCACCAGTCACACTGTAAGCATCCCTGAATTTCTTCTACAATTCCTGCAATTCACCTGCAGATATAAGACAGACCAGCACCATCCCGGCCTTTACTGAAGCTCTAGCTGTCACATACACAAGCTCGGAGTAGGAACCAAATCACTCTGCTTTGCAATTGAACAGCTCCGAGCTCAAGCTATCACTCCCCTTGTAATCTCGGCATCTAGTGTACAGCTTCTACCTTAAGCCACAATAACTACATATGCAATATCACCAATAAACCTAGCATTCATTTATGCCATTCTTGAGCCAACACAACACAAGACCATACCGTCACAACCTTCTCTCTATTGCCGCAACCTCATCAAGACCGCTCGCAATTTGAGACCACTTGATAGCTCAGCCTTGCCCATAGGATTTCCACCGAACCTTCATAAACCATCACTTCCACTCGCCATTACATTGTAGCCCCTACACAAGCTCAAGCGTAACCATAGCTCCACCTTCCAGCCTCCAAGCATCCGCAATGAGCTCAATCCATCACAAACAACTCCAAGTTCAATTCCCATTCTCGCATTGCTTGCTTCCCTTGCCATCATCGTAGACCTACCATCTCCTTGATCCTTGCACTTAGCCCTTGCAACATGGCACCAGTAATTCCCAGTACACACAAAGTGAAAGCACCAACATCAGTTCTTCCATTCTTGCATTGCAGGCTCAGCTCTTTGCATCTTCTACACAGCCTTAGCACCTGAGTTCACTCCATCTTCACTGCAATGCATCATGCCTTGGCCTGCTCCATTCAACATCTTCGATTCTTCTTCAACTCACATCAAATCTTCAATCTATCTCTGCTTAATCATCTCATCAAATCCCCTTCTTAAATTCTGCTCAAAACCCTGTAGTAAAGACAGACCTAATCGCCTTTTGATCTGATTTATCTACATCATCTTTAATTTCACCATCTTTATCGAACCCATCTGCTCTCTGAGGTTTCTAATCGAACCCATCTTCTTCCCTGCTTCTCGATCTCAATTGATTCAGCAAACCCTAAGTTCCTTCCTCCCTGAGTTCTGAGATCATTCTCGACTTCTTTGTATCTACCACCATCATCATCATCTTGCAGAGATCAACTCATCATAACCTTGTTTATCAGTTGCAGAAACGAACCTATAACAGACCCATTGATTTCTCCGATTCAATCCCCTGAGCTTCAACTCTTTCATCGATTCGAACCCTAACTTGAATTTCTACTTAATCTCTGTTTCCCAAAGAACAAGAGTGCATCAACAATCAAGTTCATACTTCATCATTTTCTCGATCTCTCGGCCATTAATCTCTTCATTTCATACGCGGCCATTGTATCGCTCTTCTCAATTTCATTTCAGGGGAAAGAATGATTGAGAGATGGTTTCTCTCGATTTTAGGTTTAGGTTTATAATTGGGTTCGGACTCGGGCATGGATCCGGGTACGGTTAGGGTATGGAGCAGGGTATGGATGGATGGGCTTAGGTTAGGGTATGGGTGGATTCAGACATGTGGGCTTGGGTATGGGTCAGAGTTTAGGGTGTGGGTGGATTCAAACACCCACCATAAGTACATCCCAATTGTGCTATTCTCACTCCCTTCTTTTGGATAAGGGACACCTCTTTGACCTCCCCTTAACCTTGCTGGGCTCCATATAGTATTCCCTCCTTGGTGAAATGACAATTTTACCCTTTTGCTAAAATATGGTGATTTCTTCTCCTTTTCCTCCGTGTGACTCCATAGTAGCTATAAAACTCAAAACAAGCGTAAAATACATAATTTACAAGAAAAATAGCAAAGAAAGCATAAACAATAGATAGTAAATAGGATGTATTCTACACCCTATCAGCATTCCAAAATGAATCGAAAAATAATTTGAAGATGAAATGATGGAGGAAACTAAAAAGCCTATTCCTGGAGTTCTAGGCATCGATGAAAATCTTTGTTTAATCTCTAATTGTTGGAAATCCTTTCAGCTTGTGTTTGTTAGATTATTCAAATTTTCTCTTATTGTTGGAAAATGTAAAATACATTTTCTTTTAAAAATACTAAAAATTTCTCAAAATAATTTGACCGAGGAATTTCGCCTTATTTTTGTATCTTAGAAACCTCAATCCGAATATTATCACAGCCACTCCTTAGAAACCACACTAAGACAGTCGGTAAAAACTGGCAACTAAATCCATTTCAAACCACACACAGAACTGGAAAAGCAATATGTGTTGAGATTTTTAGTCCCACATTGTTTGGGAAATTTAAGACCATGCAATTTATAATCCGTAGGGACACTCCATTAATTGCCAATTATTTATGATTTGGATGCCCATATTCTAACACGATACCAGAGAAGGATATTTGTTCACGTGTTAGACCCAATAAGACTACACATAAGGAGGCGTGGTTGTCCGGGCAATCTAAGGTCCAAAAGAACAACTTGAGAGATAGTTGCCTTTTTCTAAATTGGCCTAAATATGTCATCGCTGATGGGAATTACAATTGTCCTTTCTGCAGTCAAGAGAAACTTTACTATGAAGATGGTATGGTTTGCGGTAATGAGTGTTCATATTCAAACTAATTCTGTTCTTAAAGGATGGATATTAAATCACTTCATGAAGCTCCAAGCTGACCAAATTGAATATATTTCAGAAAATAGTGAAATGTCCAGAAGGCAGTCTCATATTATAAACAGACAACCTAGAGCTAATTTGCATTGGAGTCCTCCTCCAATTGGATATCTCACTATAAACTCAGATGGTTCTTTTCTTAATAATACCGGTGGCATTAGTCTAATAATACAGGTACTTACCAAGGTCTCATGCTTACCAAAAATGAGCACATTCCGAAATATTTTGGGGAATGTGCCCATAATTTATCATCATAACAACTCACCTATAATTTGTATGCCAATAGATCGTATGGGGAGAACGAATAACCAAGCGGTCTTACACTATGATTTTGCGGTCTCTCAACCATTTTTATATTGTAATCCAAAATTGATGTCGAATCAACCAAGCAAAACTGGCACCTAAATCTATCACAAACTCTAAATAGTCCATCTGAGGAGATGGGAATTGCTTCTCGCTGCTGTTCCGGCAATTTGCACTCTTTTTCCGAACATAGTCTATCCCCGTATCAAAACCCTCATCACGATCCACTGTCAGGCCATACCACAAAGCATTGATGTGTTGAACTGTTTGATTACAAGGCCGAAGCCGCAGACAACACGTACAAGCCTCCTAGAAACCATTTATTATGTAAGAAATAGATGTCCTTATTGTTGATCACGAAATAGGTAAAAAGAATCCAAGTCCATAGTCTCACAATTTTCTTTTAACCTTTAGATGCTCGTTTTGGTTGGTCACCAATATAAGTTGCTAGGATGCAAATAAGACGGCCAAACCCTCTTTTGTTTATCATTCGAAACAAAACAAAGTTTATATTTTGTAAGAAAAATACTGAGAAGAAAGTTATAACAAAAATAATAGATTGTTTCCAACTATTAACAAAAAATGTTGGTGGATTATTTCCGACTAAAGAAATTTTCAGATCGATTTTGTTTGTACCCAAAATTACTTTTGGGCAAGAAACACGATGATGAATGGATAGTTTTGGTGAGTATTTTGGGTTAGGGGTCGATTTGAAGAACAAAATGAAAGACAAAGGTTTAACGTGGTTCGGCATAGGTTGCTTACGTCTACGGGCGAATCCCCTTGGGAAGTGATTTTGCATTGATAGTAAAATTACATTGTATATTTTTCCCTATTGGCTACCCCCTTTCGCATCTCCGCTCCTCACTATTTATACAATTGTATACATAATTTCAATATAACTTAAATGGCAGTAAATGCTCATTTATGCCTCCCTCTTCAATTCCGCATGAAACTGCTGAAACTATTATTGCATGTATGAAACTGCTGGAATAAATATTGCATGGCTCCATCTTAAATTCTGCATGACATGCTGGAATTAACTCTGCATGCCTCCATCTTCAGTTCTGCATATAACTCCTTGCATGCCTACTGACTTGCCTTGCATGCCTCCTGGCATTAATCTACCCTGCATGCCTCCCTGTATTGATTTGCGGACCTCCGTATATTTTATACACGGTACAAACAGATTTCTCCTCCGTGCACTGAAACAGCTTACAATTTTGACTGAGATAGCCCTGATAACTCAAGCAGTGTGCCTTTTAATTAGTTTCCTCCATCATTTCAATCCTCAAATTGTCTTTTATGCTAACCTTTAGCCTCATTTCGCAATGCATTCTATTTTCAGTTGTGTATGATTTATAAACAATGATATCATTCATCTGATTGCCAATTTGGCATACACATACCACCTTTTATAGGTAGAATTGGACATGCAAGATTCATTCTCACTTGCAACTTATTACAAGAGTTATATATTTGTTCCGTAATAACCAGCATACAAATTGAAAAATCTTATCAATGTGACTTAAATTTTCCAAAATGATCCATAATCTATCAACTGACTCAAAATTTATTGCCTAATCCAATTTTTACTATGTGATCCAGCATTAACACCTACACGGGGGCGACCCCTTTATATGCCATTTTAGGAGATCGAAGACAATTGCCTCTTGCCATGCGCTAGTATCACACCGACGAATTCCCAAAGATAAAGTTTAAAACTCCTCCCCCAAATTTTCGAGAATCTTGTTCGACCATATTTCTGAGATGGCTGGTCTTATTATCTCTCACACACAGTTTGCCTTTCAACGAAGGTCAGATATATCAATGCGTATCTATCTCTTTTCTCTTTTCAATAACAGTTACATGCAGCTTGGTTTTCATTGTTCTCTCACTGGTTGCCGGCCATTTTATTTGAGAGAACTCCAACTCCCAAATTGTCCGCAATCTAATTGGTCAGGATCTTTTACAGCAACAAAATATGCATCCCCTTGTGTTACTTTCTTAGTATCCTCCACCATTTCAATCTTCAAATTATTTTTCATCCTAACCTCTAGACTTGTTTTGGAATACATATGTTTTCGGTACATATATGACTTAACAACATTGATATACCGGCCACCTTTTATACGTAGAGATTAACATGCAAGACTGGCTGGTTTATCGCTCTCATGCACAATTTACTAACCAGCATACACTTTTTGATGCCCACTTGACAGTAAAATGTACATACAAGATCAGGGATAAAATTTACTAATTAACCCAACACCAGCTAATATACCGAGGTGACCAATCGAGGATCCCCAGTCTCCCGCTCAAGTCACCGTGTGCTACTCTGTATCAGGACCTCCTTCCCTTCTACGCTATTTGTTCACACGGTTCTCAAAGCGGAGGAGAAAGGGCGGGGTGCAGTGCGCTCTATGTGAGATCAAGAACAGAAATGCCAAATTGGAGATAATGGATTTCTAGAGGAAAATTTGCCGCAAGCAAACAATGTCAGGCAGGCTAAGAGCTGCGGAAGGGAATCCATAGAAATTTCCTTTCTTCTTAAAGATTTAGATGTTTTGTTTCAATTTTTAGTTGGATTTCAAGAAATACAAAGCTTACATGGTAAATCTGAGATCGAATTCGAGAGAAAATGGAGAAGAAAACATATGCATGATGTTAAACACAACTTAATGGCTGGCATCTTCTTCCTCGCGGAAATTGGTGTTAAGTTCTATGAATCCATTAAAGATTGGAGTTAAGATGGAATTTATGGTTTCAGAGTACTTTGATCATCCATCAATCTTCACAAGGACTTGAATTAATCTAATCAAAATTGAAGTCATCACAACGATTATAATGTCACCTTCACTTGGTAGAGCTCCCCTTTGCGAAGCTACTTGGTTTATAACCTCTTTGAAATCTTCTTCAGTTTTATGTATTTTGAGTTAATTCGTAATGGCTTTAGGTGCCAGGAGTGGCAGTGATTATGAATTAAAACTCTGCCAAAACTGAGTTTTGATAAATTTTAGTTTATTTAAACCGGCATTGAAACGAAAGTTCATTATTGATTTTATAAGAAAATATAATAACATAGTACAAGTTTATACAGGTGAAATCTAAAGATGTTTTCCTTTACCCTCGAAGAGTTATTATAGATTTGATCGATATAACTCTTATGTAGTCGGGTTTTTAGTTTCCTCCATCATTTCAATCTTCAAATTAATTATCGTTTATCATAACCTTCTGAATCATTTTGTGGTGCTTACATTTTCAGTTGTATGTAGTATTTACCAGCAATGATATAATTCAAAATATCTGTGATCTGGCACACATAGACCACCTTATATAGGAAGAGATGAGCAAGAAGCAATTGGTGTTTTTTTCTCACACGCAATTATTAACTAAGCATACAAATTGCTGCAACTATTCTGTGATCTGTAGTTTTCTTTTTTTCCCTGTTTCTAGGCTTGGGACACCCATTCATGCCTTTTTATTTGTTGGGCTTGGGTTTTTTTCCCTGGAAATAGTCTGGTTTTGGAGCTACTTTTATAATTCTTTTGTTATTTTTTTTTTCTTTTAAATAAAAAGAAATTCCAAAATTTACATTATTTTGCTAAGTGAATACGTGATAGAACATCAACCTACACTGAGGAGACCCCATCTATTATAGGAAATTTGAGGAGAGGGTAGCTGCCTCTCGTTGTTCAACTAAGTCTACTTTTTACTTTTTCCGAACATTAATAAAAATAATGTTGTCGTAAAGCAGAGTTACTCATAATTTCCAAGTTATCTACATGTTGGTATATATTAGTATTATTTGTGAGAATTCGTTTTCATTGTTATTAATCTCGAATCAGCTATAAGAAATGGAAGTCCTCTCGGGTTTTTTTGATTAGTCCCACAGGTTGTTTATGGAGTGAAAGAAATTGTACAACTCTTGAGAAAGATTACTACTTTAAGAGGGGTTAAACCTGTGGTAACATCAAGATTACCAAAAGATTATTGTAGACTTTGCATATGTTACCAAAATATTTTGTACAAAATATTTCACTTAGTGGAACTCTTGAGAAATTAAGATTACTACTTTGTACAAAATATTTCCCTTAGTGCTTGTTTATACCAAATGTTTTGTATATCGTAGACTTTGCATATGTTACCAAACAGGTTGTTTATGCATTAGTGATTTTCTTTATGTGCCATCTTGATCAACAACTAAATATATTTCCCTTGATGTTGCTTTTCGGTTTCCTCCACCATTCCAATCTTCAACTTTCATCTCGACGTTGAGACTCATTTTCATCATCAAAATATTATCATACATATGATTTACCACCTTTTATAAATACCAAACTCTACTATATAAAGCTTGAGGAGAGGGCAATCGCCTCTGGCTGCTATCACACTAAGTCTATTTTTACTTTTTCTGGGCATAGTTTCCCCATCGAAAAACTGCTGGTACCAGTGGCTGAACCAGTTTTAATATTAGGGGGATAAAAAGATTTTTCATAAAATGGGTGGACTAAAATTTAAAACTTCATGATTTAAGGGGCTAAATTATTAATTTAGAGGATTAAACATGAAATATACATGATATTAAGGGTTACTTGAGAATTTTAAGAATTTTGAGGGGGCTAGAAACAGGTTTAGTCAACCTGTGGCTCTACAGTGCCCGGCACAATCCAATGGAGGCCAATACCACAAGCTACTCATTTCCACTTGTATTATATTTTATATTTAAAGGTGGAGATAAACCTGTAGTTCTATGTATTTTGAGTTCTGTTGGATCTTTAATTAGTTTCACATTTTGTTTATGAACTTCTCATTTTCAAGTTCTATGTATTTGAAGTTTGTAATTGATTTAGTAATGGATTTAGGTGCCAAAATCTGGTTCGTCACCAATATTGTGTTTGCAAAGCCGATTTTTGATTATTTATTTTTTGATCAGTAAAAAAGAGTTTCATTGACATGAAAAAGATAAAGGCTATACCACCCTAAACAAAGTACAAAAGAAAAATAAAAACAAAAAGGAGGTAACAGGCTACCATCCTAGGCAGGATTGAAATAAATGTTGCACCAATCTCACATGGTTGATGAGTTTATAGACTCAAATTCCTTAATAGCAAGAGCCCATGAAAACGAGCAATAATTGGCTTTGTTGACAACATCAAGCACATTGTTTCTTGTATCTGTAAAGACTCTTGTGTTCCTTTCCTTCCATATACTTCAAATGATGGCTACAGGTACCAAATTCCAAACAACAGAACTTGCCGCATTGTGTTGAGTTAAATTTTAAGCTTGCAAAGAAGGAATAATTTCCCCCTGTAATTCCAAGCTTGTTTCATTACAGTTGCAAAAAACACAAGTGATAGGAACTTCAATAGCCCTGTAATTCAACAGGAGTATTTTTTTAGTTATATATCAATGTTTGTTGCAAATTTTATAAGATGATACAATTAACACATAGTATAAATATTTATCTATAAAAAATTTCTTTTTGTTCTCGGTATCTCTTAAATCTTAATATGGGTGTGTATTTGAGTTTTGTTTCAATTTGGTGCTAGTGTTTTTTCTTGGGCTAATTATGGTGTGTTATGTGCAGGGAATGCTAGCAAAAAAATAAATATAAACTTAGTTTTTCTTTTTCAAAAGAAGATTTATTACTGACTTTTTAAGATAACCTAATGAACATACATTATTAATATCGTGATTGCATTCATGTATTTTTAATTGTTAACTTCTGACAATCCAGAATTTAAAGAACATAAATAATCCACCTATGGCTTGAATTCTTTCCCATACCAGCATGTTATGTATTTTTTTCATTGGTTACCTTTGATATTTTGCCACATATGTTACTTTTCAATTTCCTCCATCATTTCAGTTATCAAACTAACTTTTATTCTGACCATCAGATTAATTCTCTAAAGAATATGCATATTATGATTACCAACAATGATATAATTTGGCATACACATACGTTCTTTTACAGGTACCCAAGTCTACGATTGAAAATCCTTACCAATTTATAGGTAGAGATCCGAATGCAAGAATTGTTAGTTATTTATTTTCACAATTTATCTACTAGCATCTAAATTACATATATCTTTATCAAAATGAATTTTAAGTGATGCGGAGTCATGGAATTTTTATAAGCCAATGATCTTACCTCTGGGCATTCTTTCTCCTGCATAATTTATGAACTGGCATACAAATTGCGATTTGCGAATGCCTGCTGTGCCATTTATGATTTTTTAAGTGACCCATAATCCACTACTTTGACCCAAAATCTATCACATGAAAGAAATTTATGGTATAACCCAAAATTTATATTATAACCGACCATTTACCAAGTGATCAACCATCCTCCTATACTGAGGCGACCCGCCGACCCCTAAAGCTATATGAGGTGAGGGAAATAGCCTCTCGCTGTTGTTCCACAAAATCTATTCCTACTTTTACCGAGCATAGTTTACCTACCCTATATCAAAGCCACCGGACACGATCCAAAGTCGGGCTATAGCAGAAACAAAGCATCAATGTGTAAAAAAAAAAAATGAAGCAGCACAATACTACAAGCCTATTGGAAGCCACATGGTTGCACTGGTATATTTGAAGGTGGATATGGTGGCCGCAAATTAAGGATCAGATCCTCACAAATGAGTTGCATAAAATCAACAAGATTTTATTAAGGAGGCAAATGGATAAGGGTGAAGGTGTTGAGATTATTAGTCCCACATTGTTGGGCAATCTAACACTGTTGACTTTCGTCCTGATATTGTTGAGACCCGAGTCACATTTTCTTCAACAATGATTTCAAAACATTAGTATACATTCTTGCATAAACCAGTTTTCACAAAATCCTGACTTCATCCACTATTCAAAAACTTTTTCAATTTATAGGTAGATCAGAATCCAGCACTTGTAATACTTTTGGTTTCTCCATACAAATTGCAAACACCTGCCCCAAAATGAAATTTAAATGATTAATTGTCATGGAAGAGTGATTTTACACTAGGCCATTGAGGCGTTCTTCCTCACATGTGCCGGCATACAGATTGCAAATGCCTACCATATGTAACGGACTCATAATTCGCCATTACGGAACAATCCGAAACATGTAACATGATCCTAAATTTTACTAAATGCTGAGGTGACCCCGTTAGAGGCCACTTGAGGAGAGGCTAATTTCCTCTGGCCGTTGTCTCACTGAGTCTATTTTAACCCTTTTTTTTTCCGACCATAGATTACCTCGTGTGGAAAAACCCAAACACAATCCGATATTGTCCGATACCACAGAGCATTTATTTGTATATAAGAAAGCAGAAGCCGAAAACCATAAGCCTGCTACAAGCCACTTACTTGCACTTGCATATTTGCAGGTGGAGATATAACTGAAACATGTACCACATGAATCAATTTCTATGTATTTTGATTTCTCTCCGTCTCTAATTAGTCTCACTATTCGTTTATAACATTTTTGAAATCAATATAATTTGAGATTGTAATGGATATAGGTGCTATATTTGGTTCGCCATTGGTGCTGAGGTGCTATATTTTGTTGTTGATGTCCCCTATCCATCTAAAATGCTCCATCATGAATTTTAGTAGAGAAAATTAACACGATTTTTAACTTTCATAAGAAATGTTTTTACAAACGTGTTAATGTAACCTAACTAACAATTTATCTTATGAATGCTGTTAATCTGGATTGGGTAATCAACAATGCCCATATAGCTTGAATTTGTTTCTCTAAACATCCACTTGATTAAATATTTATCTCATCAACGTCTACCTCGGTGAAATATGTTCCCACAGAAGTTGTTTATCAATTTTCTCCATCATTTCAACTTAAAATTAACTTTTATTCAGATTCGTTTTCTAATAATATGCATATTATGATACAATTTGGCATGCATAGATATACCAGCTTTTAACGTATAACACCTTTTATCAATAGAATCATCATGCAAGAACCAGCGTGCAAGAGCAGCAAGACTCTTTGGTTTTCGTTTTTCATGCACAATTCATTAACTAACATACAAATTGCACATTATTGAGGCAAATTGCTGACTTTTGAACCACCGTGTGTCATAATAAAAATTATATGAAGAGATGAGAAACTTAGTTGTTATTTGCAATGTGGTCGTTCCAGAATTAAATTTGATTGAACTAATTACAGTAGTTTAATCAAAGTTGAAATAGGATTACATTAGACGTGCTTAGGAAAAATAAAATTTTGAAAATGATATTGTATCATTACCACTTGGTGATTCAGATTTTTTCCTTAGTTTCCATTTTTTTTATATCTTGGATGTTTAAGTAGTATGAAGCTTAAATGGGAAATGTGATACCAACAATGTAGCGCCCCCTAAGCTAGCAGTTGACTAATCCAAGAGATTAGTTATAAACTGAGGCACTAAGGATCTAAAACATCTAATTAAACACTAAGAAAGGAGTTCTAAACAAAAGATTATCCGAATCTAAACCCTCTCTGAAATAAATATAAGAACTCCTCTCATATGATACATATTCGATAGTGAGTTGGTTTACAAATAGAATATAAACACAAATTAAACATAGTGGAAGCTAACCAACTAACGAAACCAACTCCTACAAGCTTTCATCGCCACGTGCACAACTTCATCTGTCTCTGGCGAAAGTGGGAAAGGGTGAGCACATCATCCAGGAAGGGTGCCCGATTAGAAATAATAACTAACTTTCAAGTAATCATTAAAATGATTTAAAGACAATGCAAGTTTTACTGAAAACCGTTAAAACACGGAAAACAGTTAAAGCATAAATAAAATAATAAGTTGTAATGAAATATAAAGATCTACCAACCAAACTTGCGGCACATATTCACAACAGTAATAATAGTTGAGCGACGTAATCCTTCGGAGTAGCAAGGAATGACTGTTGCGGTGTCTTCAATGATCATTAAAGTACTGTGAGGTTTTTCGGCCTCGAAGTCATAAACGATAAGTACCTTACCAGTACCTTATTCTACGCGCACTCTACATAGCAAGTATTCAAAGAAACTAATGGTAACAACCTTATATCTGATAGAAGTGCTTACACAGTGGAGAGCCCGTAATCCGCCCACGCGTAAATACAACCATCATATATAAGATTCTCAACAACATTCTCTCTAAACACCAAAACATAATATAATAGCTTTTGAAAGTAATTTAAAAGAAAATTAAACATTCATGTATGAGATATGCATGGCCCGTACATAAATAGGGAAAGTAATATTCAGTGACGTGTCACACACCTATTAGTTTATTAGTGGCAGCAATTTTCACTCCTTTAGCGCATCAATATAGATATACCTTTTGGGCACACACGTCACACACCAATCAAAAGGAAACCTTCTCCCTTTCATGCTAACAATAAATAAAGATGGTAACCACTTTTCTAGTCAATGGAAAGAATCACTTTTTGAACATTAGTAAATATCAATTAGCTAAATTATCAACTTGTTATTTTGTGCCTGCGCATTGTCTTATTTCGTGTCTTATTGATGTGAGATAGAGAAATATCAATTAGCTAAAGAAAGTGGCCAGAGAAGAAACATATTCATTACGCATCAACACAACTTGATTGTTGCATCTTCTTCCTCAAAGACCTTAGTGATGTAACCTTTTGAATCCATTAAAAATTCAAGTTCACCTGGACTTTGATGGTTTGACTTTGATCATTCATACGTCCATCCATCTTCATAAGGACTTGAATTAATCAAAATTGAAAACGTACATCACAATAATTATACTATAGTGTCAAGTTTACTTGGTTGCAATTATGTCGAGGAAACTGCTATATACCGTGTACAATAGCATTGGTTTCAAAATAAGTTGGGCTCACTTTGCCTTAGTGTTTTTACTTTTAGGCGTGGCTGTTGGATTAAGATTTTCTAAGATAAAAAGAAAACAAACCTCCACTTAAAGTGAGTTTTATCCATCATAAGAAATTTTACTGCTGATCTTCTAGATTAATATAATTGAAACTGTGTGTATTTAAAACGGTAATTAAACAACATCTTTATCGATGTTATAAACTGAACATGATGTATAACTCCACGTATCTAGAAACATTGTTGTTATCTTTTAACAAACAGAGTAATAGAAATATCTCACAAGGTAATTGATGTTTTATTTGTTCACACAAAGAAATACTTGATTTGATAAAAATAAATTCCAAGACTCAAGTAATTGGCTTTTTAGTTTCCTCCATCATTTCAATCTTAAAATTATCTTTCATCCCAAACCTCCGGAATCATTTTGCAATGCATATATTAGTTGTGTATAACTTATCAAACAATGAGAGTAATTCAAAACACTTGCATGCATATACCACCTTATATATATTTAAATAAATGACAAAGTGTCATTAAATTATTGACAAGAGTGGAATCCATTCCAACACATAACTTATGAACCATCACACGAATAATGAATTCTCGTATGTCACAGTAACTCTTAATCTATCATGTAACTCAAATTACAGGTTAATCCAGAAATTGCTTAGTGACCAAATTTTGCTAAGTGCTTATACAACATCAGCCTATACTAAGGTGATCCCATCGATTATAGGCCATTTGAGGAGACGACAATTGCCTCTCGCTGTTGTCCCGCTAAGTCTATTTTTACTTTTTCCGAGTATAGTAAAAAATAAAAGAAGATGCAGTTGTAAATCTCACTCCTTGAAGTAACATATACTGCAATGCTTGATCTTTCTCTGTTGATATCTTGGTTCAGTGAAATATCAACCGACATCTCTTGTCCTTGGTAATAGGAAGTTGCGAAAATTTCGCCATACATGATATAATTACTAGAGGAATGGTTATCTTGGAGCAAGAGCAATAGGAATTTCAAATGATGTAATTCAAAGTTATATTTCCCCGACAAGCCACCATCTTCTTTAGTGCATCATATGGAAGCCGAGGCTCATCCACATAGATAGAAACTTAATATTCCATCTTGTGAAGGTATGTGTACGTAACTTTACGTTGCTTCTTGTAAAGTATCAGATTTCTTCCCAGGCTACTCAAAGTGCTTCAGGACTGCCCTTTCATCAACCTTAACAAAGATAATAAAAACTAGCCCTTAATATTTTGCAAGACTTATTCCAAAGATAAACCTCTAAGTAATCTCTTGAATTGTAACTTTTATTTTTTTCTTTTTCTTTTTGATCCGGTAGATTTTATTTTTAGGTTTTTTTAAACTAAATTTCGGTTTCGATGAAAACCATCCTTGATACTGATTTCGGGTGAAGTAAGTCAAGCTGTTAAAGTAGATAATTAATAGGGGGAAAGCCACTTTTACTAGAAGGAAAGCTGGCTTTTGTCAAACTTATTTGACTTTGAGTGGATTTAAAATTACTCTTCCATTTCTTGTACAAACCGTAAAACCCTAAATATCCAATACATTCAATTGTTCAGACTTCAGAGTCTATCATCTTAATCCCAAGATATTAAAGTAAAATGGAAGAAAATGATCGTAGTAATACTCAATCCCCACCAAGCAAACACGATCCACAATATGAGGTGAAATTATATTATAACTTGTTAATTTAGTACCTATATATATATATATTTTGTCATGATCACGGCAAGAATGATCTGATAATTTGATTTTCATACAGTTGCTTCACTTTTCTTTCCCTTTATAATAGCATCGATTAGCTTATTGCATTAATCTTTTTTTTGCATATACAATTATTTTTTGTTTGCGCATACAACTTACATTTCTCAATGACGAAGACAAGGTTTTCCAGTTGCAGATGTTACATTTCTCAGGGTGAAAGGGTGATCTATATAGGAAATCAAACTCCGGCAATAATTTTTGGAAGGGGAAAGATTATTATTATATTTCACCCCATATTGACCCAAAGTCAACAAGACTAGACCACAGTCATCTTTCTTTCTAGTGTCTTTCCCCCTATTAATTATCTTAAAGTAATCTTACTAAAATTCATTTGAATTTTAAAACACTATTCTGTTCCGCTTATATTAACATTTTCGTCAAATAATTTATAAAACCATCTGTTGATAAAGTTGAAAAACTCCTTCCTCTACGTTTTCAAAAATCTTCTTCCACCATATTTATGAGATGGCCGGTCTAATTATCTCCCGCAGTCCGCAGTATGCGTTTTAATGATCAATTCGTATCTCTTCTATCTTTTCGGTTACAGTCTGGTTTGGATTTTAAATTTCTCATGTGTTGTTAATATACCTATATATATTGTTTTAATTAATTGAAATCGTATTCATAATTCTTAGAGATTCATCTTAATGGATGTATTTAATTCGAACTAGTATCACATTCCTTGTGAATTTAATGCAACTTGATTTCACTTCTCTCAGGTTGCTGTTCATTTTATTTGAGATAACTCCGACTCCGAATTAATCTGCAATCTAATTGTTCGGGATCTTTTACAGCGACATGTATTACTTTTTGCTTTCCAGTTTCCTCCATCATTTCAATCTTCAAATTATTATCCATCTTAACCTCTAGAATCATTTTGGAAAGCATACATTTTTAATTGTATATGACTTATCAACAATGCTATATCACTTTTTATAGGTAGAGATGAGCATGCAAGATTGGAGTTTGTACAATTTATATTAACTAGCACACAAACTACACCTATATTCTCGCGGCAAATTGAACTTTAAATGACCATGTGATATTAAAATGTTACAAGATTAAAATTTACTAAGTGGTCTAACATCAGCTAATACTGAGGTGACTTATTATAAAATTAGAAAAAAGAAAAGAAAAAACATCAATGGCTGCTAACCATGGAAAAAAGAAACTAGTCACAACTAGAAGAGATCTAAATATGGGGTTTCAACAGTGTCTCTGCAAGCAGAGATTTTGTACGTTTGAATACTAGCAAGAGTAAAATCGAGGATGCTCTATCTGAGATCAAGAACAGAAATTCCCAATTGAGGATAATGAATTTATAGAGGAAATGCTTCAAGAAGACAATGTCTGGCTAAGAGCTCCGAAAGGGAATATGTTGTTTGTTTTGGGGTGATTTTGAGATGTTTGTGATGATTTTTGATAATAGATAAGTGGGAACTATATTAGTTCTTCTCACTTTTCTTTTTGATTTCTTTCTCATAGAAGATAATACATCATCTCTCTTTTTTTGGTCAATATATGACCCAAGCAAAGAGTTACATTTGGACTATTCTTGTCCATACAACTTCTACTAAAACAGACACGATCCAGCGTCATGACAATAAATCTTATGGGGCATGACACTACTGGAACATGAGGAGAGCGAATGGCTCCCGAATGTTTTAGATGTTTTACAGTGTCATGACTAAACAGATACAATGTCATGACATTACAGAACATTACATTAACTCTCAACAATCTCCTCCTTAATGTGATGTTCTTCTACTCCTAGTAGTTCACGGAAATGTTGAAATTTACCTTTGGGAAGTGCCTTGGTGAATATGCCCGCCAATTGATCTTCCGTCTTGCAATACTTGAGTTCTATCTCACCATCTTCAACCGCTTCTCGAATGAAATGGTACTTTAGTTTAATGTACCTTGCTCTACAATGCTCAACCGAATTTTTGGACATAGCTATTGCTGATTTGTTGTCACAAAAGATTACAGTGCTTTCTTCTTGTTTCTCTTGAATGTATTGCATGATTCTTCTTAGCCATACAACATGATATGTAGTTATTGATGCCGAAATGTACTCCGTTTCTGCCGTGGATTGAGCTACGGTTTCTTGCTTCTTCGATGCCCATGTGAATATACCTGAACCAAGAGGAAAAGCATACCCCAATGTACTCTTCGTGTCATCAATACATCCTCCCAAGTCGCTATCACAATAGCCAACTAATTTGACATCCAAATTTCTTGAATACATGATTCCAAAATTTATTGTTCCTTGTATGTACCTTAACAACCTCTTTGCCGCGCCAAGATGTAAGTGACTAGGTGAACTCATGAACCTAGAAAGCAAACTTGAAGCAAACATAATATCGGGCCTTGTATGTGTAAGGTACAACAAGTTTCCAATAAGACCTCTATAGTAAGTCTCATCAACTTTTCTTCCTCCATCATCCTTCCTGAGTTTCTCATTCACTACAAGTGGTGAAGATACGGGGTTACAACCAAGCATACAAAATTTCTTCAACACCTTTTCGGCATACTTGCTTTGAGAAAAAAACACTCCATCTTCACCTTGATGAACTTCTATACCAAGGAAGTACTTGAGCAAACCCATGTCACTCATCTCATATTTCATCATCATTTCTCTCTTAAATTGTTTAATCATATGAACATCATTACCCATAAATATAAGATCATCAACATACAAGGCAACGATGAGAATAGACGTACCTTTTGTCTTCACATATAGTGTAGGCTTACTTTTTCTTTTGTTGAAGTTTTTCCTTTTGAAGTATCCATATATCTCACTATACCAAGCTCTCGGTGCTTGCTTTAGGCCATACAAAGCTTTCTTCAACTTGTATACCTTATCTTCTTCTCCTTCCACCACAAAACCTCGTGGTTGTTCTACATAGACTTCTTCATGTAGTTGTCCATTCAAAAATGCAGATTTGACATCATGTTGATAAAGTAACCAACCTTTTTGGGAATCCATAGCAATCAAGGCTCTAATGGTGTCAAGACGAGCAACCGGTGCAAACGTTTTATTGTAGTCTATACCGGGTTGTTGTGAGTAGCCCTTTTCCACCAACCTTGCTTTGTATCTTTGAACCGTTCCATCTGCATTGTACTTCACCTTGTAGATCTATTTCACACCAATAACTTCTTTGTCACTTGGCCTTGCTACCTTATCCCATGTATCGTTCTCCTCAATAACAAGAACTTCTTCTTCCATAGCTTTTATCCAAACCGGTTATTTTGATGCTTCTTCAAAATTTTCTGGTTCAACCACACAATAGTTGCATCTTTCATACACTTCACTAAACCTTCGCATCTTCTTTGGTGCCGACGTTGATGATCTTGATGCAGTTGTACTTGGAGACATACTTGGAGATGCTCCTTGTCTTGTATTTGGAGGTGTTTGAGGTAGTTATTCCTCATCTTCTTCACCTTCTTCAACTTCATTTATTTCTGAATTTTCTTGCTCTTCATCACAATAATGGTTCTCTTCTCAATTTTACCTTCTTCCCAATTCCATGATGCTCCTTCATCAAACAAGACATCACGGCTTGTCATCATTGTGTTTCTCTTCAAGATATACAACTTATAACCTTTTGATTGGAGGCTATATCCAATGAATATACACTTCTCACTTGATTCATCAAGTTTTGTTCTCTCTCACCTTTGGAATTTAATAACACACACTACCAAAGACTTTAAGATGTCTTACAAATGGCTTTCTTCCACCCCATGCTTCGATTGGAGTTTTATCCCATACGGCTTTTGTAGGACACCTATTCATCAAGTAGACGGCGTTGTTAACGGCTTCGGCCTAAAACAATTTAGGCATACCCTTGTCATGAAGCATGGACTTCGCCATCTCCAAAACGGTTTGGTTATTTCTCTCGGAAACACCATTTTGTTGAGGAGTATAACCCACGGTTAGTTGCCTTTCTAAGCCTTCATCTTCACAAAATTTATCAATTCTTTTTTGTTGTATTATTTGCCTCTATCACTTCTCAAAATTTTGATGTAGTGACCACTTTCTTTTCAACAAGGCTCTTGAACTTCTTGAAGATGCTAAAAACTTCGGACTTTTTGCCTCATGAAGTACACCCAAGTCATAACACTAAAATCATCAATGAATAAGATAAAGTATCTATTACCTCCATGAGTTGGTGTCTTCATTGGTCCACACACATCGGTATATACCAAACCAAGAAGTTCTTTTGCCCTCCATGCTACACCTTTTGGGAATGGTTGGCGATGTTTCTTACCAAGTGCACAACCTTCACATACTCCATCTTTGTGGTTGATATGTTGTGGAAGTCCTTGCACCATGTTCTTGTTGGAAAGCACCTTGAGACTACTGAAATTCAAATGCCCAAGTCATTTATGCCATAACCATGTTTCATCAATGGTTTCCATCCTCAATGCAACATTCTTTTCCTTTTCAAATACAATTGGAAAGCTTCTATTTTTCTCCATCTTGATACTCTTCATGACTTGTCTCTTGTTCTTGTGCTTCTTGTCATAAATGGTACAATATTCATCTTCAAAATGAACCGCATACCCAAGCTCCACAAGTTTCCCAACACTAAGCAAATTATGTGCCAAATCCGGAACATATAACACATCTCTAATGTATTTTGCTCCATTGATAGTTTGCACGCAAATTGTACCTCTTCCGTTATCTTGAACCATGTTTTCATCACCCATCTTCACTAGAGATATGAGTTGTACAACCACTATCCACAACCAACACTTCTCTTTTGGAATTCTCCATAGCACTTTGACAAGCATAAAACAAGTTTTGTTTTCCTTTTTCTTCTTTATCTTCCGCTCTACCAGCATGTTCATCTCCTTTGTATCTACAATCCTCCTCCAAATGTCCATACTTCTTGCAATGATGACTTTGCTGTTTTCCTTTCTCCAAATGACCATTCTTCTTGAAAAAATTGCATTTTGGTATTTCTTGAGAATCACCCTTTTGGTAGTTGTTGGAGTTAGCTCCTCATTTCTTCCATTTTCCCTTTCCTTTGAAATTAGATGAAGAATCACCCTTGTACTCATTTTTCTTTGTTGAGTTCAAGTTCATCTTTGATTGAAATGCACTTTCAATCGACTTCTCGGCGTGTCGAGACACCCTTTCTTCATAGACTTTCAATTGAGCCCATAACTCTTGCGACTCCAATGTAGAAAGATCTTTTGTTGCTTCCAAAACCGCCACAATGGGTTCAAATTTTTCCGGTAAGCAATTTAAAATCTTCTCACAATTTTTTTTTTTTTTTCTAAATTTTCACCACACATTAATATTTGATTGACAATTTCAATAACTCTAGAAGAAAACTCATTCAATGTTTCATTATCTTTCATACGTAGATTTTCAAAATCTCTTCTATATGATTGAAGTGTCAACTCTCTTACCTTCTTGTTTCCTCCATACTCCTTTTGAAGAATATCCCAAGCTTTTTTAGCTTTAGGAAAATGAATTACTCTTGGTAGAATAGTGTCTCCAACTCCTTGTTGAATGTACATGGATGCTTAAGCATTCTTCTTCCTACTCTCCTTGAGTGAATCATTTTTTTCTATTTCTAGAGTTAATGTATCTTCAATTTCATCATACCCGTTTTGAACAATCTCCCAAAAATCTTGAGACATGAATAAGGTCTTCATCTTGATGGACAAAAAATCATAGTTTTCTCCATGAAAAATTGGGATTGAAGGTTGTTGAATATAAAGGTTTGAGTTGCTAGAACTTGCCATTGATTGGGTTGAAGATTAATTGAAGAAATTGGGTTTTCTCTTTTCTAGATCTAGTTTTTGAATTTTTCTTTTGTTGCTGATTTTGATTGAATGGGTATTGATTGAATTTTTTCCTACTACCAAGATCAGATTCGATTGATCTTTGCTCTGATACCAACTGTTGTTTGTTTTGGGGTGATTTTGAGATGTTTGTGATGATTTTTGATAATGGATAAGTGGGAACTATATTAGTTCTTCTCACTTTTCTTTTTGATTTCTTTCTAATAGAAGATAATACATCATCTTACTTTTTTTGGTCAATATATGACCCAAACAAAGAGTTACATGTGGACTATTCTTGTCCATACAACTTCTACTAATACAGACACGATCCAGTATCATGACAATAAAGCTTCTGGGCCATGAGGAGAGAAAATGGCTCCCGGATGTTTTAGATATTTTACAGTGTCATGACTAAACAGATACAATATCATGACATTAAAGAACATTACATTAACTCTCAACAGAATCCATACATATAAATGTCCTTTCTACTTGATGATTTAGATGTTTTTGTTTCAATTTTTATTTATGTTTTTTTGTTGGATATCCACCACCGACTTTAGGGAGGTGTTCACACCTATCTGGATAGTCCTAAAAATATCTAAGTTGTCCTGCATATTCCAGTAATGTCTAGAGGACAAAGCTGATCGGTAGTAGCTAGAATAATCTAGATTAATTTAGTTTAGTATAGTTAGCATGTGAATGGTCTCTAGAATTATCTAGAGTAGATAAATAGCCGGGGAGTAGAAATATCTAGCCTAGTAGGTTCGTACAGTAGGTCTTCTAGATTGTTCTATCAACAAGTATAAGTAAGAGGTGCTACCCTCAATTGTAAACACCGATCACGATCAAGCAAGAAAGTGAGTGATCGAGTGGACTAAGGTCAGCAAGGTTGTGTGAGAATTTGAATGTTTGTATAAAGTTGTGTGTGTAAATTAACTTGTGATTAATAAAATTAAGTTTTTCACAAGTGTAATTTTGCCCACTTTGCTTCTCAAACTCAAACATTTTTGGACTTTCAACTTTTTTCAAAAGTTAATTTTCGAGAGAAAATGGAGAAGAAAACATATCCACGATGTTAAACACAACTTAATGGATGGCTTATTTTTCCTCACGGAACTTGGTTTCACTTTGATCCATCTTCACAACGATAAAATGTCAACTTCACTTGGTCGCACTTCCCTTAGCGGAACTACCGGGTTTGTAAAAAAAATTCGTATTTTGAGTTTAATTGTAATGGCTTTAGGTGCCAGTACGTTGTGGCAGTGATTATGAAACTAAACACTACCAAATTAAGTTTTCATAAGTTTTTGTTTATTAATGGTATTAGACAATCTAATGAACACAAATAATAAGTCTATACGATACTAGAGGTGTAAACTGGGATGTGCCAGCACGAGCATAGCCCAGCCCAGCACGTGACTTAGCCCAGCACGGCACATCACGTTAGTTAAATGGGACGTGATGGGTTTGACTAATTGGCACAGTAGCACAACACAGCACGCGACACGGATAAGCATGTGGCCCAGCCCAGCACAGCACGTTAAGAGAGCACGTCATAACATGTACAAATACACCATATAGCAAGGCAGAATACATCACATTTTTTTGTATATTTCACAAAAGAGTCACTATTCTAGCTAATTTTTAACATTTTATGTTGGCTTATTTATAACAACACATATAATACCTTAATATTTGGAAAATATATTTCAATATTGTTGTTATAATGTCGTCAGCTATATTTAACTAGAACATTAATTTACATGACAATAATCCAATTTTATATTTGATGGGCTATTTCTTTTTATTGAATAAATTTGTTAATTTACTCGTAATAATTTCAAATGATATGTTGTCTAAATATACATTAAGTGATTTCAAATTATTTATAGCACGTGTGCCAACATGGCACAACACAGCACGTTTATTCGTGTGTTGTGCCCGTAGAACATCTTTGTGCCTAGCTTTTGACTAGTAAAGCACGGCACAACACGTTTAAATCGTTGGCACATCACAGCACGACACATGGCACGTGAAGCACGCGACTTCGTGTGTCGGGCTGTGCCGGGACGGCACGTTTTACACCTCTATACGATACAACAATATCAGACAGTGAGAAGGTTAACCAAATGGCTGCTTGGTTCTCTTTATAAGATTTTCATTCGGATACAACTTCCCTTGACTCAATGGAAGTTCTAACATATAACTCTTATCACCTAAGTAGTCTGCTTTTTAGTTTTCTCCATCATTTCAGTCTTCCGATTATCTTTCATCTTAACCTCCTGAATTAATCATTTTCTGATGCATATATTTTCAATTGTTTTCGTAGTATTTACCAACAATGATATAATTCAAAATATCGGCAATTTCGCATACTATAGACCACCTTTCATAGGTAGAGATGAGCATAATGCAAGACGCAATTGGTGTTCTGTTTTCACGCATAATTTATTAATTAAGCATACAAATTGCAAATTCCTGTTATGTGAGCTACCTTAAGTGACCCATAATCCGTCATAGAAACTCTTAATATATTATATGCAACTCCAATTCCAGCTTAATCCAAAATTGCTGTAATTTTTCGTAGGGACCTATAGAAATTTATTATTTTATAAATGTAGCGCATTATTAATTTAGTACATTGGTCCCGACTCGGGACCGGCAAAATTTATTAATTTATCATGATTATCAATTTATCGCGGATTAAATTATAGGGTACTATATTTAGTAGTCGATCAAGATGACACATTAAGAAAATGACTAATTTTGGAAGTCGATTTAATTAGATTTGACATGAGATTTTGAAGATTACAACATAGTTATGAGGAAGTATTCATCAATATCGCATTTATGACAATACGTGATCCAAATACATATATACTTACTGAAGATATAAATTTCTAAACTAGTAAGGACTAGTAAGAGCATCTCCAACAGAGGGTGGATTTTTTATTTTTTAGTGACACATCCGATCGAGTAAGAAAATAGTTTGTTCACAATTCTAATACATGATTTCTCATCTTTTATTTCTCATCCGATCGACCAATGTACTAAATTAATAATACGCTACATTAATAAATTTCGACCTTGTCCATCTAAGAGTGTCCATGGATCCTCCCTCATATATAAATTAATAACTCTCCGATTTATATAAATATACTTTTACATTTATGCTAATTTGGCAAAGAATGATTCAATTGTGACTTTGTTTTTCTTAAATTTGATGTCACATTGAATTTCATCTTGGATTTTTCTTAAGATTAGAAGAGTTTTTGCAGTTGTCGTTTCCTAATGCAATAAAATCTTATTTAATCTCTTTGCATCTTTGATAGCTTCTTTACGGGAAGGTGGGTCTGTAAATACACTTTCATCTTTAACTTCCACATCATCACTTTCGTCTTTTCCCATGACACTCTCAATTATTTCTTCATTAGTCAACAAATCAAAAAATAATATCCTTTTGAGGGAAGTTTAAAAGAAATTCAACATCCACTCCACTGATTAGAAATACAGACTCTAAAAAATCGGGCGATGCCGAGTCAACCCAGTCTCTAAAAAATCATCAGAAAAATGAATCATAGTATCGATATCTCTCTTGTTCAATCTGTTTCTTCCCTATATTTCATATGCTAGCTCTTCCAATTTCTGATTAAGCTCTTTTGATATGATTGTTTGTATACTTGATTTTCATTGTTTCTTTTGTCTAGTTTCTTATAATATCTCTTTTTTCATTTAGTTTTTAATCTCCTTTTACTCTACTTTTTTTATACGTACTTTCTTTCTAATCCTTTTTCGTGCTTTAGTAAATTTGATATGGAGTTTTAATTTTTGCAGGTTCCTCTAAGGTGCAATAGATTCTTCCTATATTGGATTCTTGTGTTCAGTATATGCTTGATTCTCAAGACAGTCGCCACTGGCTATATTGCCTACTACAGTTCTCCCTCATTCTGCTATATTGCAAAATCAGATTATTTCAAATATGAGTTATTCTCAGTATGAGAGACATCACTTTACCCCAATTCAATTTTTTGAGACCATGAATTTACAGTTTAGCTCCAAGACTCAGCAACCGATCCAATCTAAAAAAATTCAAATACCAAACTTTCCCACTTTTTGTCCCCTTTATTTGAGGAGTCTTCATTTTTTCTCGGATCACATGCATAGGAAGAATAACAAGAAATATTTACTTACCTTTCAACATTATCCTTATCAGTTAGTTAGGAAACAAAATATTTGCGGTTCAATATCCTTTGATATCACCCTAAATATAAGTGATCTAATTTATTGGTATAACTACATACCAGAGCATAGTTTAAATCCTAGAAAAAATAATTCTCGCAGAAACAATGGAGGCAAACAACAACAATGGTGTTAATACCAACATTCATCAATACCATCACAGAAAAGATGGATGATACCTCCATTAAATCAAGTAGAGTTATTATAGGTTCTGCAAGGAATCTAAACGCGACTGCAAATGTTTGGTCTAACAGCTTGATTGGAAAGCTTATCACCAAAAATGATGAGATTGAAACTTCTGATATCAAGGATGAAATGAACCTGTTGTGGAAAAAGTACAAGAAGAGGGAAACAATGATAGTTGGAAAATACTTGTTTGTTTTCAAGTTTAATTCTGAAAAATACAAGAATGATGTTCTTAAGAAATCACCTTGGAATGTCCAAAAAAGCTTACTTGCTTTGCAAGAATATACCACTGAAGTTGCGTATGCAGACTATGTGTTCAGGAAGCAGGCATGGAGTGTGCAGTTCAAAGGATTGATGTTAGAACATCATCATGAAGACAGGGCCGTCTCTGAAATTTCGACGACCTTGTGCGAAAGAGATCGGAACGCCTTTTTATCAAAAAAAAAAGATTCACACATAAATAAAATCTACTTAATAGCATCAAAGCGAAATAATTTGTGTCGCACAATTTAAGAAGAAAGTATGGTGAAAAGTATTAGGAAGTTGGGAACTTTCCATCCAAAATGAAAACAAAGACATAACTACTAGAGGACCAAACTACGTTGATTAACGAATCCAAATAAAAATAAAATTTGAGAACTAAACTACATCCAAAATGCAGGACTGAGGCAAATATCCATTTACCAAACACTCTTTCACTTTCTCAACTTCCTATGTTGTTTCCCCCTGCTAGGTAGGTAGTTCTCGACATACCTGGATTAAAAGAACAAAAAAGCTGAAACAAGGAAACTCAGACGAAAAGTGCCCAGTCGACTAACTTGTTGGACTGAATTTTCTCTCGTCTCTCCGGTTTCAATTTTATTTTGAGACGCATGTTAATTTCCTTCTAGGGTTTTCGGTAGATTTAAGAGAATCCAAAATGGGCTATTTTTAGTTCCATTCCTACCAAAAAAGATAGTAAATCAGTTGGGCCCAATATGAACACTGCATAAAAATACGCCTTCACAAATGGTACGCCTTGTGCGGGAGCACACCTTGCTCCCCTTCAGAACCGGCCCTGATGAAGAGGTTGCTAATGAAGCAATTGAAGATCTGGGAAAGAAAATATCGACAGAACCAAAAAATTGCAGTCCGCGTTCAGGCAATATGATCACTGCTCGTATTGAGATTGACTTAACAGATCCCTTAAAAAGAGGAGAATGGTGGAATTCCAATAATGGTGAACCAGTTTGGATCAGATATCATTGGTTAAAGCAACCTCATAGTTTGTGCGACAAACGTTACATCATTGATCATGATGATGTAATCTGTGAAGAAGTTGATGAGGACTCAGCCGCAGGCAGTAGCAAGGAATGCAGTTGAACTCACTTAATAGCTGGCTTCGTACAGCAACGGTGGTCTCATGGACCATATGGAACACAAGATGTGCTGTAAACTTCCAAAATCTGAGGATTCAGCCGTAGGCAGTAGCTAAGAAATCTTTAAGCTTCACTGCATACTTAGAAAATATGTATAACGGATCACATAACCCACACACAATAGCACAAGTTACACTTCCCATAGAAAGAGTCTGGCAGGCCCCTATTTCTCCTTATCTTAAAGTGAATTGTGATCCGTCATTTGATGCAAATACTGGAACTACAGGAATTGCTCTAAAACTACGTGATGGAAGGGATGCGTCACAAAGTGCTATGCAAGAATAAAAGGCTCGGAGCAGGCAGAGTGTTTAGCTTTCTATGAAGTTGTTAGCTGGAGCAAGGAAATGCAGATTTCACACATCGTAGTAGAAACGGATCTACAAGGCATTAAGTGTTACATCAACAAAGTTGCGCTAACTATTGCATGGGAAAGTGAAAACTCTTCTGCTTGATGCTATTGATATTCTTAGTTCTTTTGATAAATGGGAATGTAGTTTTATCCTAAGAAAATTTAATAAATCTGCTGACATTCTCGTAAAGTACAGCAGAAATTATAAGATATCCAGGATTTGGTTAGACCATCCCTGATATCATAGAGTCATAATTATTGGCAGACAATTCTTCTCCTAATTAATAATATCTTTTTTCGCATCAAAAAAAAAAAAAAAAAAACATCCACTCCACTGTGATAATTCAATCCATTGATTAACTTTTGCAATTCTCTAGTTGATACATTGTCATCCGTTGGATTCTTTGATACATTGTCATCCGCTGGACGAATCTTACAATGACGAAAACAATTTGCAATGGAATAAAGTGTATTGGTGACGAAACCAATTTGTAATGAATAAGGTGTATTGGTTTATTTTGTTGATTATTTTATTTTGAATTAAAAACTATTTTGATAAAATAATTAATACATAATTTAATAATTATTAATTTATGCGATTATATAATATCGCGATAAATTGATAAATTTGACCGTCCCGACGCTATTATTTTATAGGGGGTATTTGTATGTTTGCCTTGATGTTACTTTTCAGGTTCCTCCGTCATTCCACCCATGGAATTAACTTTCATCCTGGCAGTGAGACATTTTTTTTTTTTTTTTTGAAACTAGGCATAGGCCCGTCCTTCCCCCGGAAGCGTAGCCACTGGCTTACTCCCCACTGAGCAAACTCGGCCCCCTTCCCCACAATAAGTTAGTAATAATTACACGAGATCTCCAATATTTGAGCGGAAACTCGAACTGATGATCTCCTACTTAAGAATCAGACTCCTGGCCAACTGAGCTAACCCCAGATGATTTTTTGAGACATATTTTCATCAACAACCATATAATATAATTCAAAACATTGACATACATATATCATTGTTACAAATACCTAAATCTGCTAGCTGTACATGATTATAGGTAAATCAACAAATCAACATGCAAGACTTGTTAATTTCTTTTTCCGCACACGCTATTTATTAGCTGGCGTACAAATTAATTGCAAACACCTGCAACAAAATAAAATGTCAATTATGAATAATTGAGGTACAAGAGTGATTTTAGATTAGAGTAAACTGTCTGCTAACGTGCAGACAAATTGCAAATTCATGTTACGTGACTTATATATAACTTGCAAGTGTATCGCATGACTCAAAATAACTTAATCGGAAAACTACGTTGAGATACAAATTTTATTAAGTGATTCAACATCACTCTACACTATGCTTTTGAAAAAAAGAAAAAAAATCAGTCTGCACCGAGGGGACCGCATTATTGGCCATTTTTTCCAGTTCCTTGTATTTTGAGTCAGTCATGGATTTAGATACCAGTTTTAGTTGGTGACGAATATACAGTGTTCCCTGTGTGGAACTCATAAAGATTTGTATTAAAATACAAATCTTATTGTGTGAGAAAAATCTACAATCGACAATGGACACAATCGACACAATTGTGTGAGGAATTGTGTGAGACTAATTCATATCATTCTTATAAATTTAAAAAACAAAGCTGGAGATTACCATCCAAGTAGTCCGCTTTTTAGTTTCCTCCACCATTTCAATCATCAGATTTATCTTCCATATCCGGGATGCGTATATGTTATCTTCTGAACGAACAATGATGTAATTCAAAACATTAACCGGATATTCCACCTATTATAGGTAGAGAATAGCATGAAAAACTCGCTTAGTTTATTGTTATTGCACACGATTTATTAACCAGCATACAAACTGCACAGACCTGTGTGAAATTAAAAAACTTAAATGGGCGAGTGTCATAAAATTTATGTCCAAGAGTGATATTTGCTCCAAAATAAAATTATTAGTACACGGAAAAATTGCAACTTCACGTTATAATTTGTCTAAGTGACCCATATGTCATCATTATAATTTTATCAGGCGACTTAAATCCAGCGCAACCCAAAACCTGGAGTGTGACCTATATTTTATTAATTGATCCAACACTAGCCTACAATGAGTCGACCCAATATTGCAGTGCACAACTTATTCGTGGCTGGTATGGATTTGTTTGGTGGTACCAATCTAAGATTTAAGGGTGCTTCGTCTTATAATTTTGGTACAACCCAAGCAGATTAATTTTGGTACAACCCAAGCAGAAGTTATTATAAGGTTCTACCTATTTGCCACCCATATTTTTCCTGTTTGCCACCCTCATTAATTGCTACCCCAACTTTTCCTATTTACCACCCATATATTTCTTCATATATCCTAAATACTACCTTTTGACCTTTTGTTTACACCCGATAATAAAACAACCCCAGTCACTATTTTTAATAAATCAATCCTAAATTACTAATTAATCTCTCACTGTCATCTTCTTGCTCCATCTCCTCCATAGATCCCCATCTTCACTCATATTTTGTTTATGTTTTTCTTGTATTTTTGGTTTTATATCAAAATGATACATCCAAAAAGTAGGGAATGTTCAAACAAATCAAAAATCCAAAATGAGGTGAAGCTAAACCTGAATATGCGATTGCATAATAAAAGCAATGTTAAAATTTGATTTTATTTGTACTTGGATAAAGAACTAGTCGTCCAGTATGTGTCGATCAACTTCATACGGCTGCATATTTGCGCTTTGGAAACTAATTGGAAACTAACTTTGAACAGTTCGGTGTTAACGACATTAGGTTGTTGCTTTGATAAATTATATATACAGTCCAAGCATGATTTCTACAAGCAGTCTCTGCGTCCCTTAATTATATCCGCAAGAGCAAGACATGAAGCCTCTCGTGCATTAATTAATTACATTAACAAATCATCAAAAAAAAGGTCCAAATGTTCATCAACAGTTTTCTTTGGATCTGCGACAAGAGACTTCATATGTGCTCCCATTCCATCCTATAGATACTAGATATATCATCCATGAATAAACGATAAGCTACTGCACTAATATTTTTTTTTTGATTTGTATTACTTTCAGATTTTTTCTTTAATGGATTAATGTACGAATCATTTGTGATTCAACGATAATGGTGTACTAATTAATCTAGGGTTAATATCTTCTTTTTAATGGGTTTATAAGGAAAACAGAAATTAACGGAGAAGATGACAAATTAGTTATAGTCAAATTCAATTTGACTTGTATAGGCGGTAAATATAGGAAAAAAGGAAATTGAAAACAAAATTACTTTGGACATTGTGATGAAGGTGGTAAATAGGAAAAACGTGGGTGGCAATTAGGAAAAACCTTATTATGAGTAATAACTTCTCTCCACTTCTCTCTCCACTTTATGCGATTTTATCGTCACCCCTAAAAACACCATCTTCTAGCCAGTATCCACCGTTGACCGCCGCGAACTAGCCAGTAACCACCGACTATGACGGTGATGATCACCGATAACTACCATTAGTTTCCTCTCATGTCCTCAAACCCATCTCAGATCTATCACTACTAGTCTCTAAAACACCGATGCTACTATTAATTTGCTAAGATACCTAGTTCTAAGACATTGTTTCTACAAACTTCTAAGACACCAAGATTCCCTAGATACCAAGACACTAAGACACCTCTCTGAAGCTACTGTGATACCAAGACTCATTTTCTCTGCTACTTCGTCTTTTGCCGTCTCTTGCTTACGAGCTCCAAAAGGCTTCTTTATCAGTCTTTAATCTTACAAAGTCTTCGGCTAGTTTGGTTGCAAAAGAATTTTGCCCTCTTTCCCTTAGCCCCTTTCACTTTATGTCATCAATTTTCTAATTTTTTTTCTTTGGTGCTAATGGTTTAATTGGTTATCCTTTGATTCTCTTTTCTCCAGATCCACATTTAGCTTATTTCCATTCTTTCTATCATGCTTATTTAGATTAATTTTCTAACAATCTAATATATTCTATTTAAGGATTAATTTTTATTTCTTATTCTTTAATTTTGATTGTTTTTTTTAAAAATCACCATACCATATCCGTTTTCAAATTGCAAAATTCTTATTTGTTAGTTACCAAACAGATTTGATTAGATTTTCTTCCCATTATTCTTTACTTATCTCTGTTATTTTCTCATTGTTCTATTCTGAGTTTTCCTTGGCAGATTTATGAAGTTGTTTAAATTCTGCAAAGCAAAAATAAGACCAATGCCAAAATTAATGCGTTCTAGTCTAATTTCAGGTACCATGTGTTATAATTGGAAAAAAAGAAAGCATCTGAGGAAACCGGGGATTCAAGGAAACACTCAGATCATTTTGCTGACCAACTCTAAGGCGAAGCCTTTTAAGTTTTGAGAAGGAAATGAGTCAGGAATGTGAATTATCGATGGTGATAATGGCTATGGAGACCAACCATGTTGCTGAGGTGCAACCCTTAAGGTCAATGACTCCCCTTAGATACTCCCTCAACAGCTGGGTGTCTCTGAATAGCAGCCCACCGAACTCCATCTATAACTGGAGGAAACGTAAACACCTCAAAGAGAAGGAGCTTTACAATTGCCGGCAAACCCAGATGTCAAAGGTAAGTAAAATCATTAGAAAACATAAGTATGCTAGACATAAACAATTCAAGTTTGGAAAACAAATAGTATTTGATAAGCATGCCAAAACTTTGAGATTAAACTGTAGGGATTTAGAACATATTGTTTTGGTTGAATTCAGTTATCCATTGATTTCTTATTTTTGGCAATTTATAAGCATGATAGCATGGAATTGTCAGGGTCTAGGAAAATTAGATGCTAGAAATAGTCTGATTGATATTCTAAATAAGGAAAACCCAGACATAGTTTTTTTATCAGAAACAAAACAACAAAATAGAGAAATGCACAAAATCTTGAAACAGGCAAAGGTTAACAACTATCAACTAGTCCCCCTAGAGGGATTGCGGGAGGATTGTGTTTAATTTGGAAACAGAATGTGAATATACAAATTTTGGACCATGCTCATAATCATATAAATGCTTGTGTCACTAATCACATAAATGGAGATAGTTGGATTCTTACTTGCTTTTATGGCAGCCCATATAGGAAGTTGAAACGTAACTCTTGGAAAATATTAGAAGACATGGCTACAAGCATGAATAAACCGTGGATAGTAATAGGAGACTTAAATGTGGTCCTTCACGAAGAAGAGAAGAATAATATTTTTTCCTTCAAAAAAACGGGAAGCTATAATTTTTAATAATTTGATAAATACTTGTGGCCTAATTGATTTAGGGTTTACTGGATATACATTTACCTGGAATAATCATAGGAGTGATAGAAATAACATTGAACAGAGGCTAGACAGGGCACTGGTAAACAACAAATGGATTAAGCGATTTCCTAACTCAAGCATAAAACATTTAGGGCAACTAGCCTCGGATCATGTCCCAATCAGATTAAACACTTATAATAACTGGAAAGATGGGGCTACACCTTTCAAATACTTTGGAGAGTGGATAAAACATGAGAAATGTAAACCACTCATCCAGGATTGCTGGAACTCTCAAATCAGGGGTTCACCAGCTTTTAAAGTGAACAAAAAATTAGCCACAGTAAAACATATCCTTAGATTATGGAATAGAAGCAGTTTTGGAAATATCCAAACAAACATTAAAAATCTTAAAATTAAACTGGAAAATACTAACAAAAGAGCTAGCTACTCTAATAAAACTGCTGACTTGACTAAGCTTAGGAAAGATCTATCTAATTGGTATGCTATAAAGAGAAATTTTGGAAAGACAAAATTAGGGATCAGAATATAGCTCTAGGGGATAGTAACACAAGGTATTTCCACAATAAAGCAAAACAGAGATTTAGAAGAAATCGGATAGAAATCATAAAAAATGACAAAAATGAGTGGCTAGATAATAGGAAAGATATTTCTGAATGTATTACTGATCACTTTAAAATGATTGCAACTTCTATAACTCCTGAGATGGACCAAAACATGATAAATCTTATCCCTTCTTGCATAACTCAAATAGATAACGACATGTTGTGTACCACTCCTTTGGAGCATGAGATAAAAATATTCTCTTCTCCATGGAACTTTGACAAAAGTTCGGGCCGGACGGTTTCCACCTAATTTTTTCAACAAAATTGGGAAATCATAGGACCTGACTTAGTCAGTATGGTTCAAAATTTCTTTATATCTGGTAACATTTCTAAGGAAATGAATTCCTCATTCATTTCCCTAATACCAAATACCCTTAACCCAACTACTCCAGGGGAGTTCAGACCTATTGCCCTTGCTAATACGTCTTATAAAATAATTTCAAAGCTTATGGCAGTCAGGATGAAAAGTCTGTTAGAAAAAATGATATCGCTCTATCAATCTGCTTTCATACCAGGAAGGAAAATTTCTGAAAACATCACAATAGCTCATGAAATTATATATAAGATGAAAAACTCTAAATCTAAAAAAGGATTTATGGGACTAAAAATTGATATGTCTAAAGCTTTCGATTGAGTCGAATGGCATTTCTTGTTACAAATAATGACCAAATTTGGCTTCAGTGAAAAATGGTGTAACCTAGTTCACCAGTGTATTTCAACAACCACTCTATCTGTTCTGATCAACGGGTCTCCCACTGATTTCTTCAAACCCTCGAGAGGGTTGAGACAAGGGGACCCAATCTCTCCATATTTGTTTTTGTTTTGTATCGAGGCGCTTTCCAGATCAATAATACAAGCTGAATTAGAAGGTAAGATAAAAGGAATAAAAATTGTGCACCAAGCTCCACCTGTTAGTCATCCGCTTTTTGCAGACGACTGTCTCCTTTTCTGTAAGGTAAATGAAAAAACGTGTCACAACTTAATCAAGTTATTTAAAGATTTCGGGCTAGCCTCTGGTCAATTAATCAATCTATCCAAGTCGGGAGTTTTCTTCAGCCCGAAAACTGAAACTAGTATTAGACTTAGAGTGAAGGAAATTCTAGGGGTGACTTCCATACCTCTAAATGATAAATATTTAGGCTCACCTTTGTTCACAAATAGATCTAAGATAACTTGTTTTGAGCCTCTAGTTGAGAAGATGAAACTCATAATGCTTAGTTTGAATGGGACAGATCTGAACACGGTGGGAAAAATAATTATAGTAAAAAATGTTACAACTTCATTATATGTCTACCAAATGAACTGTTTTAAGATACCGGTAAAAATTTGTAACGACATAACCAAGATACAGAGAGACTACTGGTGGGGGAAAAATGAAAACGGACTAAATGAGAATGGAAAAAAAGGAGTGAACCTTAAAAACTGGCCTTCTATATGTAAGTCTTTAGAAGAGGGAGGACTAGGAATTAAAAATATTCGAAAATTTAATTTGGCCATGATAGCAAAGATGGGATGGAGACTACAGGAAAAACCTGATTCTCTTTGTGCAACCATTCTTAAAGCTAAGTATTACCCAAACAATGACATTATGCATATGAAAACGACACCAAACAGGAAAGACAGCTGGATATGGAAAGGTATGTTAACATGAATTAACCAATTAAAAAGATGCGCTTTTTGGGAGGTAGGTAATGGAACAAATATCGATATTTGGAATGACTTCTCGGATTCCGAAGTAATGCCGCCTCTTTTAAACCCACCACACAACACGGAGGGAATAAAAAAGGTAAGTGATTTGATTACTGTAAACTATGATTGGGATACGGGAAAACTGGTTAGATGCTTTGATGCAGAAATCATAGAGAAAATAAAGAAAATTAAATTAAATGTTGATAATGGAGAAGACACTCCACTTTGGTCCTTAAACGACTCAGGTAAATTTTCTGTGAAATCTCTTTATAACCAAATAAATTCTAATGGCGATGCTAATGACAAATGGAAAAGGATATGGAGTATGAACACTAGTCCTGCAGTGAAAATCTTCATCTAGAAAGTGCTCACACTATTCTACCAAATAGTATGAGAATGGCAGCTATTCTACTGAGAGATCAATACAACAATGTAACGTATGTGCATGGAAGGGCATGAAACCTTAACTCATTTGTTTTTAGACTGTAGATATGCTAAAGAAGTTTGGATGCACTTTAACTTCGATATGCATTACATAAAAAATGGTACAAACAATTTTCATGATTGGCTAACCAACTGTTTTGAGACTACTGACAGAGGCTGCTATGGCATTGAATGGCCAGTTTTATGTAGTATAATTATATGGCACATATGGAAAGTTAGGTGTAATATAAATTTCAAAAAAGAAAGCCAAAGTAGTGCTGAAACATCAAATGAAGTGAAGTTGAGGGTTCAACTTGCAAAGGCCCTGCCCAAATGAAGCTTCAAATGAAGCTTCATCATGAGAGGTGATGCAATATGGGTCTCCGGCATTGGACTTACTCACGTGGTTGTTAGCCAGTGATGCCAAATTTTTTCGATAAGTAGCATTTAGCATGCATAAATACAGGCCAAAAGCATCGCGACTTCGCTTCCCACATGAATATGAAAGGCAAACTTGCATTTTTATCTCAACCAACGTCCCTTCCCTATATATGTCTTATTTGCATTTCTACAAATTAGACTAGGGGAGGAAAATCATTCACCAACTCCCAAGGCCGCATCTTGCAAGGCCTGCCCGAAATGAAGCTTCATCTTGTCAAATGAAGCTTCATCATGAGAGGTGATGCAATATGGGTCTTAGGCATTGGACTTACTCACTTGGTTGTTAGCCAGTGATGCCAAAATTTTCGATAAATCGCATTTAGCATGCATAAATGCAGGCCAAAAGCATCGCGACTTGCTTCCACAGAAATGCAAGGCAAACTTGCATTTTGCTCTCAACCAACGTCCCTTCCCTATATATGTCTTATTTGCATTTCTACAAATTAGACTAGGGGAGGAAAAATCATTCACCAACTCCCAAAGCCGCATCTTGCAAAGGCCATGCCCAAATGAAGCTTCATCTTGTCAAATGAAGCTTCATCATGAGGTGATGCAATATGGGTCTCAGGCATTGGACTTACTCACGTGGTTGTTAGCCAGTGATGCCAAAATTTTTCGATAAATCGCATTTAGCATGCATAAATGCAGGCCAAAAGCATCGCGACTTCGCTTCATCTAGTCAAATGAAGCTCATCATTAAATTCACTAATAGCTATGGAACGGTCACCAAAGCTGATTATGACATAATGCAACTTTTGTACTATAATCCCCTAAATGATGATGTTTGTACCCAAAATTACTTTTTGGCACGAAACACAATGAATGGATAGTTTTGGTGAGTATTTTGGGTTAGGGGTCGATTTGAAGAACAAAATGAAAGACAGAGGTTTAACGTGGTTCGACATAGGTTGCCTACGTCCACGGGCGAATCCCCTTGGGGAGTGATTTTGGATTGATAGTAAAATTACATTCTCTCTTTCTCTATCAGCCCCCCCATTCTTCTACCAGGGCGTCCGTATTTATACAGTTGAATAATTAATTCGAGATAAATTTAAATGACATTAATTTCCTGCATGCCTCCTAGAATCAGTGCGCATGTAATCGCTTGCATTCCTCCTTGAATTAACTCGCATGAAAGTGTATGCATGCCTCCTAGCCATAAATTTGTCTTAATTTGCATGGTCATAACCTGTATTAATTCTGCATGGACATAAACTGTATTAATTCTGCATGGCCATAAATTGTATTAATCTTCCTCGCATGGCTCCTTGTATTGATTTGCGGGCATCCTGTGTATTTTATACACAGTACAAACATCGCCCCCTCTTAACCTCCAACTTGTTGGGGGTTAAGAATTTTGTTTTACTTCGCGTCGATCGTCGATGACGTAACTCTCCAGTCGCCCCCAAGCGTGAGTAGAGACATTACAAAGACGCCCCAAGCTGTGATAACTGCAATAAAATTTGCTCACGTGCTAGGTGAGACTTTTGCCGCATGGTGGACTTGTGATGCTCGATAGCTAGTCGAGTCTTGAGTAGAATGTAGTGTGTGCTTGCGGCTAGGGCAAGTATTTTTGCTCGCAACGTAACAAGGCTAGCGCTTGCTGCTCGGGCAGGCTGGCTGTTGCTTGTGTTGAGTACGAGTCTTTGGACCAATATCGGGCACTGGGATTGTGGTTGAGACAAGACTTTATGCTTGCCAAGGTGGAAGTCTTTCATACTCGCGTGCAAGACGAGATTTTATGCTTGCAATAAAAGCAAGACTTATGTGATCACGTGCAATGTGAGGCTTTAGGTGCTTGCGAAGTGACGCAAGGCTAAATATTGAAGGGTCTATGCAATCCTCATCTCGAACTCGATCATGTCGCTATCCACGAACCTCGAACTCGATCATGTCGTTATGCACGAACCTCGAACTCAGTCATGTCGTTATCCAGGAACCTCGAACTCGATCACGTTGCTGCCCCAAGTGCATATAAAAGTTTCTCGAACACAGAAATTTTTGCTTCCATCTTTGTAGGGAATTGAAAAACGGTTTGAACGTTTCATCATGATGCTTTATGGATTTCACTAAGCTTGAGCCTGTTCATTGCGCAATTTAATTCATCATATTAAATCAAAAATATAAGAGATTTAAGTATTGAAACGTATGCTTTAATTCATGGAATTAAATCAAAAATCATTTAATGAGATTTAAGGATAAAAATGTATGCTTATCTCCTTTGCATGTTGTCCGTGCTGATCGCATTAACCAGTTCAGGCTGAATACTTATGGCGCTGGTCATTACCAGTGTTATTGGCTTAGGAGAGAACTTCCTACAAGTTTGTTGGAAACACCTTTCGCGAGCTTCATCTATTAAACCTCCCATTTCGAACGGAGGTTGCAGGGGCTTTATTTTATTTTTGTAATCGGATCCATTGATGTTTACAACAACATGGACTAGAAAGTGATTCCACCACTAACGATACGAACTGGAAATAGATTCTAGTGGACCATCACCATTTTTTTTTTTGATTAAAACAACGACCAAAGAAGTCTTTCTCGGGCTGATTTTGAGATTCGTCACCGGATCCTTTTTTTTTTTTTTTGTTGATTTTTGCATGAAAATTCGTGGCATGATTTATGAGCTTTTGACGCACTTATCTCAATGATAAAACACGATTGTTTTACACGATTCCCCTTAGACGGCGCCAATGTTTGTACCCAGAAATATTTTCGGGCACTAAACACGATGATTAGATGATTTGGTGATTGATGTGTAGTTGGGTTAAGTTACTAATGAATAAAAATAAAGAAGACAAATTTAACGTTGTTCGGCGATTGATGCCTACATCCACAGATGAAATCCCCTTAGAGAAAGATATTTTATTGGTAAGAATTACAATGTATCTTTTTCTGTATAAGCTACCTCCCTTTCTTCTACCAGGGCGTCCGTATTTATACAGTTGAATAATTAATTCGAGATAAATTTAAATGACATTAATTTCCCTGCATGCCTCCTAGAATCAATTTTGCATGTAACTGCTTGCATGCCTCCTTGAATTAACTCTGCATGAAAGTGTATGCATGCCTCCTAGCCATAAATTGTCTTAATTTGCATGGTCATAACCTGTATTAATTCTGCATGGACATAAACCGTATTAATTCTGCATGGCCATAAATTGTATTATGGCCATAAAAAACTATCCATTACTGGCATCTTCTTCCTCATAGAATGTAATATCCTTTGAATCCATTAAATATTACAGTTCAGCTGGATTTGATGGTTTAACTTTGATCATCCATCCATCTTCATAAGGATTTATTTTTGTTAATATGATAAAAATTGAAGTGGTCACAAGATTCACAACAATTATAGAGTTATTTTCACTTGGTTGCACTTTCGTTGACAAAATGCGCGCTCTGTATTCCGGAAAATTGGAAGAGATATGATTAGTACTTACCAAACCAGGGGTGTGCAGTGAGCTTGGTATTGACCTCAACATCTTTCAAGATTTAGGGGAGTTGATGTCATTTGCTTCCTTCACACCCTCTATTCTACTGCTCCAAAAATAAGTACAACCATATTGCCTTTTAAGTTTTAGGTGTGGTTTGAAATGGATTCAGTTGCCAGTTTTTTCTCACTGCCGTAGCGTGGTTTTTAAGGAGTGGCTGTGATGATACTTGGATTGAAGTTTTCTAAGATACAAAAGTAAGCGGAGATTCCTCTGTAAAATTATTTTGAGAAATTTTTAGTTTAAAAGAAAATTTATTATACATTCCTCTGTAAAATGCATGTTTGAATTAGTATTATTTCGTAAGAAGTGGCTTTCATAGTTATTGATCTTGATTTAGCTAAAAGGATTGAAGTTCTTTCTGTTTTCAATTACGAAAATTTCATATAGAACCACTCATTCAATAATTCTCGTAATTAGTTTCTGGTTGGTGACCCTGTTTCCTATGCGTGGTACTGATAATGCTTTGGATCAAAATCCGTAAATGAATGCCAAACTGCGAACAAAACTCAGCCAAAACCGATTTTTCTTAATAAATTTTAGATTTTTCAAAACAAAGTTTATTACTGATTTTTATAAGATGATCTGGTGAACACCAGTTATAAGTACAAGAACATTTGGTATAATAACCAAAACATGTTAAATAAATAGATAGATGGGTTTTATAAATGTAGAATTTGGTAAACTGTGTGTATCAATATCATGTCTAGCTGACATTCATGTATTGACAAAGAAATTTGTTCCCTTCCGTCACTATTGAGGAAAGCAGCGAACGACCACTTTACTACCTGCCAACAGCTATTGTTGATCTGATCGATATATCTGCCATGACCCTAGTAGTAGGATTCTTAGTTTTCTCCATCATTTTCAATCTTTGAATGTCTTTCATCCTCACCTTGAGAATCATTTTGTAATGGATGCATCTGTTAGTTGTGTACAATTTGTCGACTATATATCAAAATATTGGCAATTTGGCATATAGAAACACCACCTTTTTATACGAACAAGACCGATAGTTTTTCGTCCTCACACACAATTTATAAATTAGCACCATAAATTGGATGTACCTGGGACATAAGTTGAATTTTAAATGACAAAGTGTCATACATGAGTGATATATGTCCCAATACAGAACTTAATAACCGTCATACAGATCACAAGTTCCTATCATGCGGCTTATACTTTGTTAAGTAAGTGACCATCAAGTGACTCAAATGACCAAGTGCATGCATATATATGCAACAAACTTAATTTTAAATGACATATATGCTATAAAATTTGATCCATCCATCTATAAATAACGTGTACAGATAGCTTTGGTTTCAGAAATAAGTAAAATCATTGATTGTTTCAAATGGATTTAGGTGGCAGTTATGACTCATTGATTTAGTGTTTTTGTTTTTAGGTTGGCTGTGATAATGCTTGGATTGAGAGTTTCTAAGACAAAACAAAACTAACCTATGCTGAAACTGAGTTTTATCGATCATAAGAAAGTTTACTGTTGATTTTCTAAAATAATCTAATGAAAACAAAACTATACGTATTTAAAAAGGTAATTATACAACATCTTTATCCATTTCATAAACTGAACATGACGTATAACTCCACGTACAGACAAACATTGTTGTTGTCTTTTGACAAACAAAATAATGGAGATAATCACAAGATAATCAATGTTTCCTTTTTTCACAAAAAACATTACTTGATTTCATTGATATAAATCAAAAGACTCAAGTAATTGGCCTTTTAGTTTCCTCCATTATTTCATTCTTTAAATTATCTTTCATCCAAACCTCCATAATCATTTTGCAATGTGTATATGGTCTTACTTATGTATAATTTATCAACAATGATATAACTTGAAACATTGGCATACGAATACCACCTTTTATAGGTTAGAGATCAGCATGTAAGGTTCGTTGGTTTTTGTTTCTCGCACCGTCCACAAGAAATTTATTAAGGGAATTTTGATAAAATGCCCCTGTTTTGAATATCATAAAATAAAGTGCCCCCGTTTTCTCAAACTTTTCAAAAGTGCCTCGTTTTATTCAAAAAACAGCTAACGGTTGGTTAGGGGTGTTAAGTCCCAGCTGGCACCCATCAAATTACATCTAAACCCCTCACACATGTATCTCACACTCAGAAATAGGAGGAACCTTGCCCATTTCCACTTGACTTTGCATCCAACTTAAATCCTTGTCGATGGTTATGTGTTCTTATCTGGAGCCATCAGCCAGCACGCTCTCAAGCGTCGCCCTTGTGCTGAACTGTTGCAAAGGCCTGGGGCACACAAAGAAATCAACTCAGTATGACCACCAGAACTCATGACATTAACAGCCACTAAACTACAACAACAAACCATCTTCTCTTGCTGTTTTCTTGTTGCCAAAACTGCACCAAATCTCCCAAGTTTCAGACCATAAATTGATGTAATATTCGAAATTTTCTAAGGCAGATACCCATCTAATTCATTCACACAAATCAGAACAACAACAACCCTTGAAGGCGGAATTTTAGTTAAGATGGTGATTCATGCCTTTACTCAAACATGGAGTGTGCAAAATCTGGTGGTAGAGGAGATGACTGTGTTGTGATGTTTTTAGCCGCTTTCATGCTTCAATCCTTCCTGCAAATTGAATTTACAGACAACACATAAAAATGTTCAAGCATTCAAACACACTTTCATTGCAAATTGCAACCAATTTCACCTGTTCAACTCTTGTAAACATCACTTCCATGGAAACTATTCAATATCTTCACTGATTTATAATGCCACAACTTTCCCTGTATCCACAAATTCGAGTCACTTTTACTGCATTCTTATTGTTGTTACTTTCATAAACCCAGACATTAAAGTCACAAGCTAGGTCTTTACTGATTTTCTGACTTCTAAATCCAACCCAAATTTATACCAAATCGAACCTTAACACCCCTGTTTCTCTTAAACTCTAAAATGTTTGTTGAGCCTTCCAAAATAACTCTAGAACCCATGGATACAAAAGCGTCAAAGAGAAGGGATGTGGCTGACTGCTACAAGACCTGACCTGTGGTTGTGGCTTTTTGTCAAACAGTTGTTGTGCACCGTCTGGTGGTGTTTTTCTTCCCCAAAGAAACACATATTGTAGCCTTTCAATTCCCTACAAATTCAAATCATATAGAAACCCACCATTTAAAATCTATATCATCATCAATCTGCACTACTTAGAACTCGAAAACTTCATTTTCAATCTTCACCATTTACTGCCATTACCAACGGCAACAGTGGATTTTCTTTCACTGATTTTCCTTGCTGAAATCTTCACTAAATCTTCTCATAACTGATGTACAATCGAATCCAGCAAGAACGCAACTCATAATTCCTCACAAAATCTTCACTAATTCCCATACCTTCGATGCAACATCAGTTAATGATAATAAAGAGATCTTCTTGATTCAATTTATGAAACAAATATAAGTAAAAAAAAAAACACTTTTAGACATCATGCAACTACAACAATCATAATTGAATCAAGTAAAAAATGAAGAAATCAAGCTAGGGTTTCATAGATCTCACCTGGAAATCTCTTTCTTCTTCATCATCATCTCGTTTTCCTCCATCTTCTCGTTTTGTTCATCATCAAATAGACATACTAACATACAAAGAAATCACTCGACCTTGATTTCACTCTAGATTTGGAATCGATTTCACTCTAATCGCCTCAGTTTCTCTCCCTTTTTTGCAACTCTAAAACCAAAAGAGAAAGAAAGTTCTCTCTCAATAGGTATAACGACCAAGGATAAGGATGAAATTTTAGTCCCGGTCAATGGCTGGTTGACCAAAAATTATTGACTCAAACGGAAAAACAAACCCTGGGGGCAGTTTTGAAAAGTTGGAAAAAACGAGGGCAAGTTATTAAACCGAAATTGGAAGTGTGCCAGTTTATCAAAATTCTCATTTATTAATTAGTAGCATACAAATCGCCCATACCTGCCACAAATTAAATTTTAAGTGACTAAATGTCATAAAAAGTTTTGACAAAAGTCAAATTCATTCCAACACATAATTTTTGAACTACCATACGAAGCAGAGATTCTCATATGTTATACTAACTCTTGATCTATCATGACCTGGTCTGGCCCATTTCTCTAAAGAAGTTTTCACGGATCCCGAATGGGTATTTTATAGCAAGAAAAGTTCTAAATCATGTAATTCAAAGTCTAGTTCTAAAGCATGTAGTTCAAGAGAAAATCCTGAGTGTAACTTAATTTTCACCGCTAAAGTAAGATTGAAATTCGGGTTGTTTTATTTTTTTTGATCCGGTAGATTAAATTTGGGGAATTTTCGATTTAGGTTTAAATGGAAGCGATGCTTGATTTTGACTTTGGGTGAAGTAAGTAAAACTGTCTACGTAATAATCTTAATAAACTAATGTTGTAATATAATTATGCACCAGTCTTACACCGAAGAATTTCAAAATTGCCATTTGGATTTCAAAAAAATAAAAATAAAAATAATGGATTTTAAAACACTAATCTGTTCCGGCTTATATCATATCAACATTTTCATCTTTTTATAGAACCATCTGTTGATAAAGTTCAGAACTCCTTCCCCAAAATTTATGAGAATCTTCTTCCACCATATTTTTGAGATCAGCTATATGCCAAATTTAAGCATTTCATCGCAAACACCATATTGCTTTTTATTTAGCAGTTTATTATACTCGTAATCAGATATTCTGTACTTTTTTTTCCCTAACAATCCCATAACAGCGATGTTTCGCTTTTCTTCGGTCGGCCCTCCCCGCCGTGGCAACGGTGTTCTAGTTAGTTTCCGTTTTACATAACCATTTTGAAATGTTTTGCAGTTCTATGTGTTTTGAGTTTGTGATAAATTTAGGTACCAGCTTTTATTGGTGACCAATATAGAGTGTTTCCTATATGTGGTCCTGGTAAAGATTTGGATTAACATCAGAAAATGAATGCCAAACTGCCAACATACAGTAATCTAAAAAATTTCTTAATAAATTTTAAAATTTTCAAAACAAAGTGTATTACTCATTTTTATAAGATGATTTAGCGAACACCAATTATGAATAGGGGATTTAATAAAGTGCCACACTTCCAATTTCATGTTTAAGAAACCTGCCGAGATTGGGGTATACCCAGATTAATTGGGGTATACCCATTTTATTCCAATCCAAACTAGTGTGCTAAGGGGTGTCTAAAAGGTGTTAAAAGACCAAATTGCCCATACTAAAAAACCATGCCGACTAAAACATGTTAAAAAAAAAATCAAAATCTTTCTTCAAAACTCTAACCATACATCATGAGATAAAAAAAAAAAAAAAAAAAAAAAAACGGATCGAAAGTCGTGAGTTTTTTTTGTCGATCTTGCCGACTAAAGTATAGTCGGCGCAGGTTATAAGGTTGAATACCGTGCCGACTTTTCATCTCTCGAAATCGCAGTTACGTGGTCGGCACTAAGTATTCAACCTTATACCCGCCGACTATATTTTAGTCGGCACAATATCATCCTTATACCTTGCTGACTATAGTTTAGTCGGCAGGTTATGAAATTAATACCTTGCCGACTAATCATTTTTATCTGTATGTCAAAAATTCTACAGTCGGCAGGGTATTTTTTTATCGACCCTGCCGACTATAAGATAGCCTAGTAAGGTAAGAAATCAACAAGATGTCGACTAGTGAAGCATTTACAGGCCGGTCTCGTGTGTCAAAAATAATAAAGTCGACATCTTCTTCATTCATCGACCTTGCCGACCAGAAGTTGTTGGCATGTTCTTCATTCGTCGACCTTGCCGACTTTTGATAGTTCCAAAACTAAAAGTGTTGAATTCTTCTTTAATTTTGAGTATGATTTCATACCCAGCTTTGAAATCCTCTTTTTAGAAGTGTTATGCTTTCATTTCTGTTGAAAAAAATATTCTCGAAAGAAAAAAATTTCATCAAAAATCTTCCCAAATGAGTTCAATCAAAAACAAAATTTCATAACTTAAATTCATGATTTCAAAAGTTTTAATCTAAACTCAATTAATTAAGCTAATCAGATTTTTTTAGTGTTAATTAAATAAGGGCATATTAGCCATTTAGAAAATATAAGGTTAAGGGGTGGCTTGGTTTTACTTCATAATGACCAGATTTTGTCTTATTGGGTATATATACCCAATCTCGCCGGGTTAAGAAACTGCAACTGTTTTTTATAAAATTTATTAAATGCCATACTCTTGACCTTTTCCATCCTGTTATTTTGAGAACACGGTTAACTTCCGGTAGTGCTTATGTGGCAATAAATCGGTCCTAGTAAAAGACATTTAAGCCCCCAAATCATCTAAATAGGACTGATTCAAATCGACATAGTAGCATGAGTCAATACCGAGTGGAACTGCTAGTAGAACTGGTTAGTGAACTGAAATGGAACTTCTCTCTTGATCTTTTAAGACTCCTTTACTACCAATCTTCCCTGCAAATATGAATAGGATAAAGACCCAATAATTAAAACATACACAATCTCCATAACATCACCAATCTGAGCTATGCATCTTATAAAATTAATGAAAATAACATTTCATGTCGACTGTGTTCATGGCAGCAAAAACAACAGTGATACAACATCTTCCATCTGATTTCTTCACTGTTGTTTCTTGAATACATCTTCAATTCAGTTCTCAGAATCAATCTCCTCTACAATTATTGAACCCATATCACAACAAACCCCTCTCTCAATCGATTGCAGACTTCAAAATTCTAGACTTATTTCTTCAATCAATTTCAGGAACCTGAGATTAAATCCTAATTCTCCGCAGCTCAAAACATCACCTGCAACTTCCGATTCCTCTTCTTCATCTCGTCAACTGCATGTTTCTCAATTTATGCCATTAACCTCTCTTTTCCCTCTATTGCAGGAACAAGTTGAAGTGATCTTTCGAGCTTAAAATCTAACCAAATCCGAAACGAGTTCGCACCCTTGTCTCGTGTCTTAATCAACTAATGAAAACCTATCTTAGCCATTTTAAAATCAGCCACCAAACAATGGCAACAACCGATCCCTTTCCTGCCAAGTCTTGTCCCATATTACCACCATACTTATGGGAATCCTCCGATTGATATTTATAAACTATAATTGATCGGTTGAAATCTGAATAAACATTATTAATAAGATGAATTTTCGTGAACCCATTGATGAAGAAGAAGGTACTGTAAGAAACGATGAAAGGGAAGGAAGGGATAGGGTAGTAATTGCGTCACCAAAATTGTTCTCAATCACTTGATGAATTGACTATGTCAACGAGAAATTACAAAAAACGTGGGCCCAGACGGAAATAATAACAGAGATGGCATTTTATATATTTTGAGAAAAACAATTGGTGGTAGGGCTGAGCAAAAAAACCGGAACCACGGATTTCATCCGCAACCGTCCGCAAAATTACGGATTTGACCCAAACCGCAAGGCGTATGGGCTCTGGACACGGATGGGATTCTTAAATCCGCACGTTTTAGCGGTTTGGGTGCGGTTGGTTTTGCAAATCCGCGGATTCACCCGCACCGCAAGGTAATAAGAGAACTTAATAAAATTACTAAGGATAAAGCCTAGTTAATAAAGCCCGCTGAGTATGTGTTAATAAGAGGTTTTAGGCCGGCCCAATCATTCTCATTTCTCATTCATTGTTACACATAAACAATAGTCTGATGGGATGGGCTTCAAAACATCCTGTTCGTTTATTCATCCTTCCAAGTTCCATGTCTTCTGACTTCTAGCCAAATGAGCTCTCTGACAATGGCAAGTTATCGATGACAAGTTGGACTACCTTGTGCTAACATAAATTTTTTTTTTCCCCTTAAAAATCGCGGTTAATCCGCAACCGGTCCGCATTATCCGCGGATCCGCGGATGTGAAATCCGCGGGTGATTGGGCCGGTCACGGTTCAATTTTCCAAATCCGCAACTTTGACGGTTTGGTTGCGGGTGACCCCTAATCCGCAACCGTCCGTCCGTTGCTCACCCCTAATTGGTGGTGCTATTTAAAGCCCAAAACACCACTCCACTCACAGCTCACAATATTTAAACCCTATATTTCTCAAATGATGTACCCTTTTTTCTAATGATGGATCATGGCTGAATAAATTGGACCACTACTAGTGCAACACCTAGTATTTGAGTGGTGATTACTGCGGTGAAGAATGCTTGGAATAGCATTTCCGAAAAACAATAGCACTTTGTTAAGAAGACCATAAATCCAAAGTGTGTCATTTTGTTAAAATTCCCTTATAAATACATACGATATATTAATAAAATCGAATGTTAATTAAATATATAGATGGGTTTTATAAATGGGAAATTACATAAACTGTGTGTATCATGTCTAACTGACTACCTCCATGTATTAACAAAAGATATTTGTTCCCCTTACGTTATTATTCAGGAAAGCAGCCAACGGTCACTTTACTACCTGCTAACAACTCTTGTGGATTTAATTGAGATAACTGCCAAGACTCGAGTAGTGTACAATTTGTCCATCATTTCAATCTCGAGTAACTGCCAAGACTCTTGTGGATACAAGTAGTCAGCCTTTTAGTTTTCTCCATCATTTCGATCTTTGAATTTCATATATATTTTAGCAGTGTACAATTTGTCGACTATATATCAAAATATTGGCAATTTTGCACGTACAAACACCACCTTTTTATACGTCCTCGCACACAATTTATTAATTAGCACCATAAATTGGATGAACCTGGGACATAAGTTGAATTTTAAATGACAAAGTGTCATAATGAGTGATATTTGTCTCAATACACAACTTAATAACCGGCATACAAATGACAAATTCTTATCATGTGGCTTATACTAAGTTAAATAAGTGACCATCAAGTGACTAAAAATCCCTGGCTTGATTGGGGTATACCTAGATTAATTGGAGTATACCCAATAAGACAAAATAGGGTCATCTTGAAGTAAAAGAGATCACCCCTTAACCAAATATTTTCAAAATGGCAAAATTACCCTCGTTTAAGTAACACTAAAATTTTGATTAGATTAATTAATTAAGTTTAAATTGATTGAATAGATTAAAACTTATGAATTTTAAGTTATGAAATTTTGTTTTTGATTGAACTTTTGTGGGATGATTTTTGATGATTTTTTTTTTGTTTTTTTTTTTTTTTTTAGAAAAAATAATTCAACGAAAATGAAGCACACAACCGAAATACTTCTAAAAAGGGGATTGCAAATCTGTTATATGAAATCATTCTTAAAATCAAAGAATAAATCAACACTTTCTAGCCCTTGAAGTATGAAAAGTCGTCAAGGTCGACTAATGAAGATCATGCTGCCAAAATTGGCTCGAAAGAAGATCTTCATCGTCATTTCCTCGCCGCCAAAAGTGGCCAAGATGATCTTCTTCGTCGACCTTGCCGACTTTTGTGTTTTGACATACAAGAGATGACATAAAATTTGTTGGCCGACAAGGTATTCAAAAAATACCCTTCCTGGAAATTTGTATTTGACTAGCAAGGATTAAAAAAATACCCCCGCCATTTGAGAAAAATTTGATCGCCGTGGTGTTATGAAAAGTCGGCAAGATATGCATGTTACGACCTTGCCGACCAAAAAACACAGAAATCATAATTTTAGATTTCTAACCTCAATCAAATCATACAACACAATGATGGGTTTGAGTTTAAACCTAATGACACACCATGTCCCTTTGAAATTAGGTATACCCCAATTAATCTGGGTATACCCCGATCAAACCTGGTAAAAATATACAGCGTAATCCAAAAATTGTATTGTGATCCAAATTTTTTACTAAGGGATCCAACATCAGCTGACACGGCCTCATTTTAAAAATGGACAATGGTCCCTTGGGTTCCACTAACACCTTATTCATTCGATTGAGGCTCGGGAACTGAATCGGACTCTCGGCACCTAAAGTTGGAGCATTTTTGTTCCTCCAAGTGTCTGGTTCGTGGTTGGTATACGAGTTAGGTGCCAGTTCGCCTCAATTTTTCTCGAAAGTGCTACACTTACCCCACTCACTTCCCCCACTCCTTCCCCCATTAGGTGTCATCGTTCTTAGCCCTTGATCACTGGATTGAGATTAGCAGGGGATCCCATTATTATTGAATTTAACCAACAGATGCTTGACACATAAGTGGGGGAAAGGAGTGGGGAAGGGAGGGAGTGGGGGATATATATCATTTTCGCAATTTTCTTTCCTTGTTCTAAATAAGATTTTGGTACATTGTGTGGTCACCTCATATTTGATTTAGCTTATGTTGGCATCAGAATGGAAATTTATGAAAATATGAGAATACTTTATCATCTGGTTGATTTCATATCTTAGGAGGAGCAGAAGGAGGAGGAGGAGCAGGAGGAGCAGGAGCAGGAGCAGGAGGAGGAGGAGGAGGAGCAGGAGCAGGAGAAGAAGAAGAAGAAGAAGAAGAAGAAGAAGAAGAAGAAGAAGAAGAAGAAGAAGAAGTAGCCAGCTGTTAATAGAATTTACATCAATTTAATGTAACAAAACATTAAGCAGCTCAAAATAGATAAAAGCATTGACACCCTTAAGAGGAAAAAAATAGCCGACATATATATATGCATTTCAATCCAAAACTGTATTATCATACCAACTTTTATGGTCAGATCTTGACAAGGAAAGCTGAAGCTACTGGTTATCATGACTGTCCAATTAAAACTAAACTGGTGGCACCTCCTCTCTGTGTTCTGTCAACTAAGACTCTTGGCAAGAAGAAAGAAATCCAGATTGTTACCGACGCAATCTAAGCTTGCACTGAGATAATAGATGGTCACAAGGGGAAACTGGTAGTAAAGGAGGCACCAAGAGCGGTGAGCGAACATGATGATAACCTACGTGCACAACACATGAAACAACTTAATCAATCAAACGCATAGTGAAGAGGAAGATACAGGGATGGGAGATTTTGATGTTGATGGACCTGTAGTGGTCCGTGAGTAGTAAAGCCAGTGCTAAACGAATTCGAGCCACCCATTTAAACCCCTTCTCTTAGTATTTAAACACTGGTAGATAACAAGAGCAGCTCAGCTAACGACATCATGTAAATTGTTCTTTATTACTTCTTTTTTCGTAGTCTGATAATATTTTTGAATCGACAGTTTGAAATGATTTTTGTTTTTAAGAAAAAACAGTCACAAACAGTTGGTCTTGACTTCTTGGACTGAACAATTCGGATGGCTGTCTGGCCTAAGGATTGAGAAGTTCTTGCTTTTATTTAATTTGCCAAAACAAATAAAAGAAGTTGGTGTCTGCGTTTACAATTCCTCCTCCTGTATCAAAGAAGAGCAATGCGAACTTTTCTTTGGGGAACAAACGATGGGAAGAATAGAATTTCACTAGTGGCATGGCACAAAATTTGTCACAGTAAAAAAGAAGGAGGTTTGGGCATAAAAGTTATATCAGTGATGAATGATGCTTTATTGTGCAAGTGGTTGTGGAGGTTTTCAAATGAGCCAGAGGCACTGTGGAGAAGAATTATTGAGGCTAAGCATGGGTGTGACAGCAATGGGTGGGATGCTAAACAAACTAAGAAACCGTATGGCATGGGTTTGTGGAGAGGGATTTGCAACAAAATTGGTAAATACAAAATGGGAATTCTACACAAGGTTGGAAATGGGAGAAAAACCCGATTCTGGGTTGATAGATGGCTAGGGGAAGAGGTGCTTAAGGACAAATTTCCTAATCTGTATGAAGTTACTAGAAAGCAGGGGAGTTGGATAAGCGAACTGGCCAAAAGCAACTCAGAAGAAGGCATTAGTTGGGACTTGGATTTCAAAAGAAGACTTACGGATTTGGAGATTAACGAGGCAGCTACTCTGTATCATCTTCTAAAGGGAACCGTATTAAGCAATGGGGAAGATACTAGAAGGTGGAGATGGGAGTCGAGCGGAGTCTTTTCGGTGAAGTCGTGCTACAAAGGACTGGCGAAGAACTCAGGTATCATCTTCCCTTCTACACAAATTTGGAAACGATTAGTACCAACTAAAGTTTCTTTCTTTGTGTGGCTAATTCATCATAATGCTATTTTAACTCAAAATAATCTAAAGAAGAGGGGATAGAAGTTGGCAAATAGGTGTATTTTCTGTAAGTCAAATGAAGAAACCATTGATCACCTTTTCATTCACTGCCCGGAAATGTATGATGTATGGATGTTCTTCATGAAGGAATTTCATAGGGATTGGGTTATCAGTGAAAGTGCTACAAACTTGTTTATCGAGCAACGGGCTCACTGAGAATGGCAGGACTCTTTGGGAGTTACTACCCTTTTCTTTCGTTTGGGGAGTGTGGAAACAGAGAAATAAGTGCATTTTTCAAGATTCAGAATACTCTCAAGAAACTTTGATTCGGAAGATTAAGGCTCTCTTATTGTATTGGACGTCTACAACAATATCTTTTAGAGGCACTACTTACCAAAATCTGCACTATAACTGGGGTATTATAGTTAACAAGTAGTAGCTATCATAGTTAGTAGAGGCTCTCTCTTTCTTTGAGAAGCTCTGGTTGTTTAGGATCTTGGATGAATTTACCTTGTATCCGCTACTGTACTTTCGGTGTCAACCGGAGATGCTCCAGTTCATCTTTTCCTCTTTTTCTCACTTCTTTTCTCCTTCCCTCATTGTACTATTCTTTCTTTATTTATATAATTCTTTGTTGTATTGATCAAAAAAAAAAAAAAAAAAAAAAGTTGGTCTTGACTTAAAACTCCTTTAACTTGTTTCAAAGTACTTCCAAAAAGAAACCAAATCTAACTAGATGATAATTGAAACTCAATACTCTAACCACATTTATTGTGACCCTACTTTTTGACGTGGAGAGCTACGGTGAGAGTATTGCAAAATGAAGCTCTCTCATTCACTTTTATTCTATCCCCATGGAAATAACAATTTCCGTTACAGTTTACACCCTACTTACACTTTCCATGTTCAAGGAACACTATCACAAACTAACCCCACTTCTCCATCGCATGACAGCCATCCCCACTTCGTTCATCGACTTTAAAAATTACTTTGAGTTTGAGGAACTACCCCAACTTATGAAGATTCACTTCGCATATACAAATTCTCTATTTTTTGTGTTTTTTTTCTTCTAATGAAATGACATTATTTTCTCACTTTAAAAAAATTGTTTTTCTAATTCTTACCATCCCCTTGTCAAATGGCAGAGAACAAAAGACTATGAAAGAAGAAGGAAATATTTACAAGATCTTTATCATGCTGTGAAAGTTTTCTTCGTTCGGATTCACAAGGTATATCTAATTATTAATTATTGTTTCATTTTAATTTCTGTATCAATTCTAAAATTAGGTTTTCAGTGACAAATTTGACATAATTCTATCTAGGGCACCTCTAAGGGATAATCGCACTTAGCTATCCATACTAAGAGAAATCAATTGGTAAGGAAATATGTTTTTGAGTTCAAGTAAACTTCTGCAAATGAATAGCTCAATCAATTGCATTCTTGATAGGAAAGCAGTACTGCTTATCATAAACTAAATTTGGAGAAATCATGAATAATTTGGTCAGTTGATTGCCGTGTCCTGAACATCATATGAATCACTAACCACCCAACCTTTGGCATGCTGATTATATTAATTTATTCCTAAAACAAAAAACATGACTCATTTTATCATTTGTCTCTCTAATAATCTTACCGTAACCAGGTGTTCTATTTACCTTTCATTTGGTAATTTTTGCTGGCGCTTATATTCACTTTGTCATGTGATAAATCCTAAATATGATTATGATATGAGATAGATACAAGTATGTCTACTTTTTAATCTATCGTAACGCTTTATGATTATACAAGTATGAGATAGATAGATACAAGTATGAGATAGATACAAGTATGTCTACTTTCTTTTCTCTTATTAATCTATCGTAACGCTTTATGATTATGATATGAGATAGATACAAGTATGTCTACTTTTTAAATACCGGGTTTCTACCAAATTTCTGAATATGTTCACATTATGATCCAATTTTTGAAGTTCCCAAGTTCTCTGCGATGCGCGGTGTAAAACAGTTGGAAATCAAATGGTGCACTTGGTTGATACTGCAAATTTGTTATATTTGGTATTCCTATAACTAAAGGTAACTTCTGTTCTCGAGATACTAATTCATCATAACATTTTAACTGTTTATTTTGCGCCTCAAATTAAGAAACTATATGTTTTATACTTCAAGAGTACCCTGGCAATCCTCAAATGAATCGCTATTCCAACTCAACAAACAATAAACACAGTGGTTCAGTGACATGGTCCTTGACTCTGGAACGATAATAGTTTCTTAGACAAAGTTTTCTGATTGAATGGATGGATTAGGAGTAAACAGTATCCGCCTAAATCCTGAAACTCATTGTTTCAATAATGTTCCTGATGCTTTCTAAATACCAAAACTTTGTGTTTGTAAATTTTTTTTTTAATAAAGCTCATGTAGGATTGCTGCTAGGTTTTGAGTTGCAAATTCCCCGAAAAAAAACATGAATTAAGTGAAATCTGCGCAACAACTGTTGAGCATTTTTCTTATGGATTCTTCTTATATTGAATTTTGAACATTAATAATGTAACTTGGAACTATATTGCATTAGTTGTTATGTCTATTGTACACAGAATTTTGTTCTCTCTGTTGATATGCAGGTTTCTAAAAGGTTTTGTGTAACTTATTTACTTGATTTATGTGTTTATTGACCAGCTAGCGGAAATTCTGATACTGAGTACTATAATTGGTTGAAAAATAAGAAAAAAAGTTGCCAATTTCGATCCTTCCATCTCTTTTCGAAGCTGAGTTGACTGTGAGGTGGTAAATAGAACAAAAAATGTGCGTTTTTACGTTGACAGTGAGTAATCTTCCAGCATGTGATGACTTCGAAACTGTCACTATCACTCATTCAATGATTTACATGTAAATACGTTTATTGCAAGTGTGTAGTGTATACTGGATGCAAATATTTTATGAATAAACCTTAAGAAAATCTTTAGATACTTCACGATTCATGTTTAGCTTAATTATAGGAATTTTGTAAGAGTTTGTTTTTTGTATATTAGTATAATCACAAGTAGTTTAAAATTATTCTTATGAAATAACTCGACGCATAGTAATCTCTGCGTAGCTCAACATGTTTCGGCTGAACCAAGCGAGCAGTTTCTGGCTAATGGTCGAAAAATTAGCCAAACGAACTATGAAGTACCCGGTGCGAAGCACGGGTTCATATCTAGTTAATAATTAAAAACAACAACAAAACTAAAAAAGCATACCAAAAGAGGTATGGTATGAAATGAATCTCAAGTCAGCTGTTAGGTTAACAATTGCACTATTTTGTACTTTAATAATAATGATCCGGCAAAAAAACCCTTAAGACCTAAAAAAGCTTGAGGCTTACACCCTAGTTTTCTGGTATGTCATAGTCTAACCAGTAACATTATCATGGGTCGCTTAGCTGCCACTGATAATCTTTCGGTAATATTGACATTATTATTGATAACATATAGAGAAATCTCATATAGAAATCGGAATTCGAAATAAAGTTGGGAAGAGATACATACATTATGTTAAACACAACTTAATTGGCTGGAATCTTCTTCCTCACAGCACTTGGTGTGAACCTTTAAATTCATTAAAGATTAAAGTTCAGTTGGACTTGATGGTTTGATCATCCATCCATCCACAAGGACTTGAATTCATCTAACCAAGATTGAAAATTTCATATAACAAATATATTTGGACGTTCATTTGGTTGAACAATTTGTTTGACAAGATCGCTGTATATCATGAACTTTACATACCAGGGGTGACAGTGAGCTTGGTCAATTTCTCCAGAAAAAGGGAAGTTGGTCACTTGTTGCCTCGACACTCTCTCTACTGCTCCAAAAATTAGTAGAACCGTTAGATTTTCAGTTTTATGCGTGGTTTGCGATGGATTTAGTCACCGGTTTTGGCTTACCGCCTCAGTGTGTGTTTTTTCTGGTGTGGTGTGACAATTCTTGAATTGAAATTTATAAGATACAAAAATGAGGCGAAATAGATTTTAAAAATAATCTACTAAACACACAATCTGAAACATTTAAAAGTAAGAAACTAAACTACATCCTCATCCATTGCATATGTATTGAAAAAAGTCGTTGCCTCTTATTTAATTTAAGAAACGCACGTAAGAATATATTGTTTTTTCACCGAAGGCTTTTTTGTTTTTAATCGCTGGAATCCTTCGTTATTGTAGCAGTAGGATTTGTAGTTTCCTCCATCATTTCAATATTCAAATTATCCCGCATCCAAAACTCCCTTTTGTTTTTGTATACGATTTATCAACAATGTTCGAATTCAAACCATTATCAGACATATATCAGCTTTAATTTTATAGGTAGAAATGTCAGATGAGCATGCTAGACTGGTTGGTTTTTTCGTTCTCACACACATTTTATTAACTAGCGTACAAGTTGCACATACAAACGGCAAACTGATGAATTTTAAATGACCAAGCGTGTCATACAAGAGTGATATTCGTTCCAACACACAACTTTTTAACAAACAGACAGATTGCAAATCCCTGTTACGTGACTCACTAACTGATAATTTGTTAAATGACATGACAACTTAATCTGAATTTTACAATATTGTGACCCAGATTTTATGAAGTGATCCAACATCATCCTGCACTTAGGCGGCTCTTTTTTTCTCGTTATAGGGTATGACTTGGATTTGACTCGGTTTACAAATGGTTTACCTACAAGTGAGAGTTTGATTCGTACGTTGTTTTAATGGCAATTTATTAACTAGTCGTATAAAAATCGCACATACCTGCCACAAATTTAATTTAAATGACAAAGTGTCATAAAATTCATGGGAACTAAGTCTATTTTTACTTTTTCCCGAGCATAGTAAAAAAGAAGAAGATGCGGTCGCAAGTCTCACTCCTGAAGTAACTTATACTGCAAATCTGACGCCATCTTGGTTAACATGAAGCTCATCTAAACCGAGTGTACCCTGCTTATAATTCGAGTATCCAGCATCTAATTTGTGGGAAAATTGCACCATTAGATAATTCTTAAAGGAATGAGAATTTTAAAGCAAGAAAAAATTTTAAACATGTAATTCGAAGTCTCGTACTTCTCTGACAAAGCCACTAACTTCTTAGGGTCTCTGACTCTTTACTAGCCTAATGCTGCTTCTCGTGAAGTATCAGCTTTCTAATCAGGCTACTCAAACTGCATTAGGACTGCCCTTTCATCAACCTTAACAAAGACAAAATGAAAACTGCGCCTTATGATTTTGAAAGACTTGTTAACTTCATTTTCACTACTAAAGTAAGATTGAAATTTGGGTTTATTTTTATTCAATTTTAGGGATTTTTAAAAGTATGTTTCAATTTCGGTTTCAACGAAAACAATGCTTGATTTTTAGAGGTGTTGTAGTTGCGGGAAATCCCACAACACACCCAATGTAATATTTTATAGATCTAAACCTATATTTCATAATCAAAATAAAGATTAAAGTGCTAAAATTATAAAATAGATACAAGGATTTTTTACATGGTTCGATCAATGTGATCTACATCCATGGTTCTTCACTATAATTGTTGAAATTACATAAGTATTACATTTAGAATCTCCATTAATGGATATTTTGTAGAGCTCTAGATCTAGTTTTTGGGGAAGAAGATGATAAAGAAAATAAAGCCTCTCTCTAAAAATATATTTCTCTCCCATACAAAAATTGTTCCTCCTTTTCTCTCTCCTGCCTTCTCTTTATATAGGTGTTTACATAGTGGATGACAACTCACATACAACTCATATTTCCCCTATTTTAGGATCCCCTGCTACGTTCTCTCAGGCTATCTTTATAATTTCGCAAGCTCTCTCTCTATAATTTCGCGAGCTCTACTACATTCTCTCAAGCTAAGAAAATAATTAAATCTCGCACACTAATAAAATGTGTTGTGCGATATTTGGATCCTACATCTTGCCTCTTTTTCCTTGAATATTGCTTGAAGAGCGATCTTTAAGGAAAAATCCTCTTTGTTGTAGTAGTCTTTAATCTTTGTTGATGAAGGAGCGAGCGAAAGAATACTGGACTTGAGAAGTACGTACTTGCCTCTATTCTTTTGTGAAGTTCCGAAATATTGAGAAGTAACTAGAAGTATCATTTTGAAGTATACGAAGTATAAAGTATGAAGTATCTTTGAAGAAGTATAAGAAGTACTCAATCCTCGAAATACAAGAAGTATCTGTCCTGAATGAGAATAAGAAATATTGCCTCTATTCCCTGAAATTATTACTCACTTACTCGGTGAAGATTCTTGTTATTCATTAATGAACGTCTTCTTTGAAAATGATTCTTGCCGAGAAGATAAAGAACATAAAATGTTTTCTCGGTAATCCATAGTTGCCTCTGTTCTTTTTCTATGAGGGTAGAATCCTGGAGAAAATGTTGAATGAGCGAGTTGTTTCTTCATTCTTATCTTGCCTCTGTCTCATGCTTTTTGTTCATGCGATAGTATAATCTCTTCAAGTTGCTTATAATTGTGCGAAAAAATTACATCCCGCAAAATAACCACATTCTGCGACATTCTAACACATTCTGCGAAATTCTGAATACTTGTGCTAATATAATGCTTATGTGATGATTATGTTATGAAATGTGTATGCGATATTTATGCCATGAAATGCTTATGCGATGTTTTCATGATGCAAATGTGGTGCTTATATGATGAGAATGCTTATCTAGTGCAATGTATAGCTAATGTTTGTGTTACTTAGCTCATTTTGCCGCTCTAAAATCAATGTATCTTTAAATTGCTTCCATTCTTCATTTCTCTGGCTTTGTCTTTAGTATATGCATTCTTCTTCGCGTATTTATTATTCCTCACAAGTTCTTACTTCTGCCTCATGTACATATTCGCAAGCTTATTTGCTTACATATAATCATTTTCGCAATCTTATTTGCTTACTCATTTGTGCAAGCTTATTTGCTTACTTTCTCATGTGGTCGTATTTTTCCTTCCTAGTTAAAGGTCTTATTTTGCCACCTCTTGTCATTGCGACAAAATCGCAGGTCGTCTTTACACTTTCATGTAATGACCCATTGATCTTGCCTTATCATTTCTCTAATATTATTGCCTCTGTAGGATATTTTTCATGCGACAATATGACAGGCCTAAATATTCTTGCGAACGTAAAGCCCCATGACATTGCCGTCTTGCGACGAAATCGCGGGACGTCTTTACACTTTCATGTATTGACCCATTGATCTCGTTTTATCTTTGTCTTTTGTATTATCGCCTCTCCAGGATTGTCGCACAAATATGACAAGCCTAAATTTTCTTGCGAAAATAAAGCCTCATGACATTTGCGTCTTAAGACACTTATCAACTCCCTAATGGAGGGTGCCGCCCTTATCTTCCCCATGGTTTTTCCTTCAAGGAGGCGTACTTTGGCCACACAAGACTAGCTCCTCCCATCCGGTCTTAACAACAACCAGTTGTTTTCGCAGCCTCTTATCCCTTTTGCCTATAGGGATTATGGTTACGAGACTGCACCCTAAGCGGAGTTTTCTTCGGGCCGAGTGCAAAATACGCCAAGACTTGCCAAGAATGGTCGAGACGCTTCAAACGCCCCAGGCACTCTTGGCTAAACCGTGTACCTCGGCGCCTTGATCATGTGATGACTCCTTAGAAGAGACCCTCGGTCGTCCAACCCAAGTCATAAGCTTAGGTTGAAAATCCAAGGTACCTCTCCTGGATAGGCTTTATTGACCCCAAATCTCCATGACTCAGGTTCCAGGGGTGGTGTAACCTTTCCCCTGAGCCATGTCAGCAGGTACCCCCTTTTATGACGCACTTTAGGTCTTACATTTGCCTCTTGCGAAATTTTGATTTCGCAAACTAGGGTGTACTCCATAGCAGGTTCGCCTCTTTCTTTGTCATTAATCTCTGCGAAATTTTATTCGCGTTTCTTTATACTTTCATTTCTGTCATTTCTTTCATTCATTCTTTCATTCTCATAATATCATATCATTTGAAGCAAAGTAAATATTCAAGAGAAATTCTAATACATTATAATTCTGAAATCTTTGTAGTTGTGAAATCTTTGTACTTCTGCGATTGTATCGTGTTTTGTGATTCAAATCAAAAAAAATTTTATTTTATGTAAAGGAAAACATTCTAGAGAAATGTATAAATTGGATTTTTTGGGTTTTTTGTAATTTTGAAATCTCGAAATCTTTGTAATTTTTAAATCTTTGTAATCTTGAAATCTTTGAAATCTTTGTTATCGTGCAATTGAATCGCTCTTTGTAATCAAATCAAAAATCTTTTATTTTCTATAAGTAAAATATTCAAGGAAGTGGTACTTATCTTTTGTGGTTTGCTGTTGTTGTCGTCTCTTGCGAAGTATATGATTTGCTTATGAAACTGGCATCCTTCAAATGTATAAACGTCGCTCAATGAAATGTAATTATCGCGTAGCAAAAAAAAGTTCGAGAAATAAGATTTGAACCCTTGATCTGCCTCTTGCATATTCTCGCACCATGCCAACTGTTCTAACACTCTCTTGCAAAATTAATTTGCGAGATAATCATCAACTTTCTTCTTTTCGAAATAATCAAAGTCCGTGCGAAATTTCGCATAACAAAAATAAATGTGCGAGAAGCAAGAATTGATCCTGCGACCTGCTGCTTGCATTCATGCCTCTTGACCGACTGTGCCAGTTCTCTTGTGCAAAATTATCGCACACTTGTTAAAACTTGATTTTCTCTTCGCTGGTAGAAACCCAAAAATATGTAAAACGAATTGAACCTACGTCCTTCTTCATGCATCGAATCAAATGAACCATTTGTGCTAACTCTCCTTTGCGAAATTTCTGTGTGAAATAATCATAAACTCTCTTCTGTGAGAAATACTCTTGCGAAATATCCATGCGAAAAATACACATTCGTTGGGATTTGAACACACAACCATGAACTCATTAACTTCGCAGTGACCAATTGTCCTTTGCCTCTTGTTTGCGAAATTATGAAACAACTTTGTGAAATTATTCATTTTTTCGTCCTCTCTAAAAAGAAGAAAAACTATGCTTTCCTTGAGGCGGGTCGAACTTGCGACCACAAACACACATGTTGTTCTCACGGACCAACCTGTTCAAGAACTTCTCTGTGAAATTAACTCATAACTTTTTCCTTATTCTCTTTTTCGCCACTTGAAGATGATAATAAAATGAAAACTATGTATCTCTGCAAATTCGAACCCATGACCTATTGTTTGTTCGCTCGGCATTGAACCATCTCGTGCGAATTTCGTTTTGTGATAAAAATTGCAAGCATTCGCTCTCTTATCTTCTCTTCGTCCTTCCTTAATTTCTTTCAACAATTTGCTTCTTGCTTTTTCTCCCGAACATGGAAATCTTCCATTGAAACCTTGGTTTTCTTCCCTGAATTTCACCACAGCAACTAATATTTCCTCTTACTCTTTTCATGTCTTTGAATTGTTGATGATGTTTACTCCATGAAATTTCCATTTTTGAACCTAAACTTTGTAGATCTGGAAATATATGAGTAGTTAATCTTCATGGAAACTTCTTGAACCAACAAACTACAGGAAGGATAAATCCTTTACTCCTCCATGTTTCTAGCGCCAAAATGTAGTTGCAGGAAATCCCACAACACACCCCATGTAATATTTTCTAGATCTAAACCTATTTCATAATCAAAATAAAGATTAAAGTGCTAAAATTATAAAATGGACACAAGGATTTTTTACATGGTTCGATCAATGTGATCTACATCCATGGTTCTTCACTATGATTGTTGAAATTACATGAGTATTACATTTAGAATCTCCATTAATGGATATTTTGTAGAGCTCTAGATTTAGTTTTTGGGGGAGAAGATGATAAAGAAAATAAAGTCTCTCTCTATAAATATCTCTCTCAAAAATATCTCTCTCTCCCTTACAAAAATTATTCCTCCTTTTCTCTCTCCTGCCTTCTCTTTATATAGGTGTTTACATAGTGGATGACAGCTCACATACAACTCATATTTCCCCTATTTTAGGATCCCCTGCTACGTTCTCTCAGGCTATCTTTATAATTTTGCAAGCTCTCTCTCTATAATTTCGCACGCTCTGCTACATTCTCTCAAGCTAAGAAAATAATTAAATCTCGCACACTAATAAAATGTGTTGTGCGATATTTGGATCCTACAGGTTTAAAACGTGCTGGCACAGCCCAACACATCCCATTAAGAGGAGACTCCGCCGTGCTACTTGCCGTGTCAGAAATTGAAGCGTGTCGTGTTGTACCGTTCTGAAGAGCGTATTGTGCCGTGCCGTTCCTGAACATTTATTTTACATTTTTTAAGATAAATATTTTCAATATATTTAGATATTATATGTGTTGTTATTGAAATAATTCGAGATAATGAAGATAAAATTCAAAAAATGGTTAGAATAACAAAAAAATGTGTTATATTGTACCATATTGTGCAGTATTTTATACATGTTATGACGTGCTTTGTTAGCATGTTATGCAGTGCTGTACCACGTGCTTATCAGAGTCACGCGTTGTGTTGTGCCACTGTGCCAATTATCTTGTCCCAGCACAGCACACTAAGCTGACGAGCTGTACCGTGCAGGGCTAACTCACGTGTTGTGCTAAGTCATGCCTGTGCAGGCGCGACCTAGTTTACACCTCTATTGATTTTGACTTTGGGTGAAGTAAGTCAAACAGTCAAAGTAATAAACTACGGTTGTAATTATGCGCCAGTATTACAACAAAGAATTCACAAATTGTCATTTAAATTTTAGTGCACTAATATATTCCCGCTTATATCATATTAACATTTCATCAAACAATTTATAAAACCATCTGTTGATGAAGTTTAAAAACTCCTTCCCCTGCGTTTTCGAGAATTTTCTTCGATCATATTTCTGAGATAGCTGGACTAATTATCTCCAGCAAACCGTACTATGTGTTTCAATGATCAATTCATTTCTGGTTTGGATTTTAACTTCAAACCAAAAGAGCAACTTTCAAATAAATTTTTGGATTCCATAGTTGCTTGTCTGGAAAAGCAAGGAAACCTTCGATTTCTAATGCAGAGAAGGCATTTTCCACTCAGAAACCTTTTCCCATACCATAATCCCAATGTATGTCATCCTCTACTATAACCATCCAAAGTAAGAGAATTAATAGGGTCACCAATTACCTGCAGTAAATGCACCACATCTGCAACCTCATTTTCTTTTAGAATCCTAGCAATCAAATTTCAGATCCTAAGCTTCCTCAGCAGACACCATATCCTTTAATATTGCATCTTTGTTATTAGAAAGCTTCAACAAATTAGGAAAGAGTACTTTGAGAGATTGCCCTCCCACCCAAATATCTTTCCAAAAGTAAATACCGCTTCCACTACCCACAATAAGAGAGGTTCATTTTCTAACAAAATCTCTTGTTTTTAAGATTCCAGCCCACAAGATAAAACAAACAGATTTATTTATTAGAACTAGTAATGCCACATGTGCGATGCACATGCTTGAATTTGATTCTTTTAACAACACCAAATTTGATAATAATGGGAAAAAAATCTTAAAATAAAAATTTAATATCCTTGTTTGTACTCATTACATAGATAATTTAAAGAGTTTTCCAAATATATTAATTTTGCAAAAATCCGATGTGTATTTTTAAAGATATCCAAGTTTTAATTTTTTTGATATATTTTTAAAACAATGGCATTCCTGGAAATATACAAATATTAACTAAAAGCTTAGTTAATATGGGTATTATTGTCATGTGAAAAGGCTTCACCAAAAATACCTCTTTTCTTTATATTAGTATAATAAGATAGTTAGGAAAAAGAGCATCAGTGATACCTCCAAACTTTTGGTTTATTATTCTCGTCCAAAGAGTTTGTTTCTCACAACCATATCTTCATAACCATTTAGCATGTAGTGCTTTGGTAACCAATCTAAGCTTTTTAATCCTAACACCTCCCTTACATTTAGGAAGTGTAACTTTGGACCAACTAACCCAACTTCTCTTCTTGGTTGTTGAACTGGATCCCCACAAAACATTCCTCATAATTCTCTCCAACTCCTTCACCACACTTACTGGCATCTGGAACATGAAGAGATAATAAATTGGTAAACTAGCTAACACATTTTGGATCATGATCAGTCTTTGTCCCTTTTACAAATAAGATCACTTCCATCCATCTAACTTCTGTTGAAACCTCTGTATACCATCATTCCATACATCTTTGCATTTGGATTTTCTTCCAAGAGGAATACCTAAGTAATTCATAGGCAAATGAGTCATAGCACAACCAATAATCTCTGCACAAAATTCCGTATTGTGCAATTAGCCAAGACCAACAATGGTACTCTTCCTGAAGTTCACTAGTAATCCAGAAACAACTTCAAAAGCTAACAAAATGTTCTTTAAGTAGCGTACCTGAATTTCATCATCCTAAAAAGAAAAAATTTAAGTCATCTGCAAATTGAAGCTGACTGATGACAGTACCTTGAGGGTTAACACTAAATCCAGAAAGAAGGCCCTGAGCTGTCGCCTTTTTAAACATCAAAGATAACACTTCAGCCTACGACCTCTGCAAGTAATACGAAGCTTACATGGTAAATGCGATGTTTTGAAATGCAACTTGTCATTTTGTGCATGTGCATTGCTTCTTTTTACCACTCTTTACATTATTATGGGACACTTAGCTGTGAAATCTAAATTCGAAAGAAAATGGAGAAGAAAGCATATGATCCATAATGTTAAACAAAACTTAATTGTTGGTATCTGCTTCCTCGTAGAACTTGGTGTTAAATCCTTTGAATCCATGAAAGTTTCAAGTTCAGCTGGACTTTGATGGTTTCACTTTGATCACCCATCCATTTTCACAAGGACTTAAATTAATCTAATCAAACTTGAAAACATCACAACAATTATAATGTTACGTTCACTTGGTTTCACTTTTGTTGACGAACATGCAGAGTGTAAAATCTCTGGTATGTGACTTTTAATTTGTGAAGTTACCCATAATTTTTCAAGATAACTTTTAATCTGTCAAGTGAGTCACTTAGTTTAAAAACCACATTGTATCAGCCTACACTGAAGCGACCCAATTATAGAACATTTGAGGAGAGATGGAGAGGACAATGGCCTCTCGTTGCTGTCCCACTAAAAAGTTTGTGGCTGCGATAATGCTTGGTTCAAGATTTTTAAGATGCAAAAATGACGGCCACACAATAAAAAATTTATGCCAAAGCGATTTTTGATATTTTATTTTTTGTTTTTTTCAAATGGTAGTATATCACTGCTTTTCTATGTAATTTAACAAGCACCTAGTGTAATTAAATATCACTAATTTTGTTAGTAGTCATAAACCAAATACAAAAATATTGCCTTTGGGAAATCAGTAATGGGAAAAAAGTGGATATATGGGATGACATTTGGATCCCAGATACAACACACCCTCTTCAGAAACCTTGTAATCTAATTGATGGTCCATCAAAAGTCTGCCATTTGATTACTAATGAGAATTCCTGGGATTTAAACAAACTTACAAGTTGTTTTGATGATCAGACTATTGAAGTTATAAGAAACATAACCATTAAAGGAACAGATAAGGAAGACAAACCTCACTGGTCCTTAAATGAGAAAGGCTATTTTACTGTAAAGTTTTTAAACAAGAAAATAAACTCAGCAACACAAATGAAAATTCGAGAAAAATTTGGGGGATGGATATCACACCATCTGTCGAGCATTTCATATGGAGGGCAGCTCATACCATATTGCCAACCAATATGAGGATGACAGCTATCCTTCCTTATATTAATACAACCGGTAAACTATGTAATGAAGGCAATGAATCTCTAACTCATCTATTTCTAGAATGCAACTATGCAACTCAGGTGTGGATGCATTTTAATTTAGATAAATATTTTGTCACAAACGGTAGAGCAACCTTCCATGAGTGGCTTGATGACTGTTTGGCGCAATAGGATAGAGACGGATATGGGGTCAAATGGCAAGTACTATGCAGTGTAATCATTTGGTTCATTTGGAAAGCATGGTGCGATATTACCTTCAGAAAAGAGACTCAAAACAGTGTAAAAATGGCTGATAACATAGCCAAGTATATAAAAAATTATATGACTCTAAACAAATCGGGTTATAACATAATGTACTCTCTCTACTATACTCGTTTGGATGATGATAATCTAAAAATAACAACTCAGCAAACAAGGGAACGAACTACTATGATGACACTAAAAATGAACATAGTTTTATCAATGAGGGATTCTGCAACAAAAGCAGGAATTGGGCTAACCCTTTGTGACTACACATGTACAATTAGAGAAGCCAGAGGACTCGATGCAAACTGCACTACTTGGGAACAACTTGAGATTAGAGGGGCTGAAGCGGCATTCCTTTGGGCAACGGAATGGAGTGGGCACACTATCTTGTTTAGAAGCAATTATGAACCTACTCTACTGTTGTTGATTGAGAAGTATGCAACAGCAAGGGAACATAAATACAAGATAAGCGCGGACTTTGGAAACAAGACAAGTTTGAGATAAACTTTCTAGCAGTGGATTTAATTTTAGTTGGGAGATTTAATGTAATTTGTGCTGCAAACTTATCAGCTTTTTTGTAACAAGTATGCCATACAACACACTTGGAAAGACATTTACTGATTTATTTGAACATTCAAAGTTGGAATGACTATGTAACTGAAATCCGTAACTTCTTTCAAGGAGAAAATGGATCTTATTTATCTATGATATGAGGGAAACCTCTTTTTCCTAAAAAAAAAAAAAAAAAAAAAAAAAAATAGTGTTAAATATAGCAAAACAGCCGTAAGAAATAACACAGTAAAAGAAAGCCTTAAAAAAATCTACAAATTTTGTGGATCAATTTCCGATTTATAACATCTTCTTCTATATAAGCTAGTCTATCCACCGTGACCACTAAAGAAAGCTACCGATGTTTCCTTGCTCACCGAAAGCTCTTGGTTTCGATCGAGACTCATCCCAAGACTCAAGTAGTTGACCTTTAGTTTCCTCCATCATTTCAATCAGACCTTCGGACCATTTTGCAATGTATTTCTTTTGTCTTCTACATCATTCTTCACCAATGATCTAATTCAAAACATTGACATGCTTGATAGACACATTTTTGTGTCTAATTTGATCTCAATACTATATATTGTTGGCACTCGATTTTGTACTTATTATGGTGTTTTATGTGTGTGTAGGTATTTTTGGGGAATAAACATTTTTGGAAAATTCGGCTGAAAAAGTGTTAAAAGGCGCCCGAGGAGGACATGTGTTATCCGGACTCTCACTGTTGGATAAGGGGTAACCTAATCGCTAAGGGGTACCCAAGTGATATTCGCACCCAAGCTGTTGTTAAGGGGCAACCCTCTTCTTCACGGGTTTAAAAGATAATTTTGGGCGGGAAAATATTTCGAGCCTTTGTGAGATTTTTAGAGAAGATTTTGTTAAAATCTTGTCGGAGTTTTGTATAGATTTGGTTTCCTATTATCCTGTTACACTAAAACAGGACTGATAAGTGACCTGGAATTCAAAATATCGCGTCCACAAGATAAAACAGGGTGTGAGATATTCACGTGTTTGCTGGCGTGTGAATGCTCGTGTTTGACTCGTTCTGTGACCTGTTGGAGTTCGTTTGATGCGAGAATAATGCGTCTACAATAGAATTTACAGCGGCAGAAGCCGTGTAGAAGTAAGGAGGGAAAGAAAATCTCAAGTTTTCCCGAGAGAATAATGAGAAGATATTTGCTTTTAATCGGAGGATTCGAAGTGGTTAGGGGTATAAATAGTCTTCACAGGATTCATAGAAAAAGGAGGGAGAGTTTTGGGGTCGATTGGAAGCTCTGGTGCGAAGAAATCACGCTGCAGAGAAAGTTGCAGCAGCAGGTGAAGAAGACGAAGAACTGACACTTCAGAAGTGTCGTTCTCAAGAACACGAAGAACAGACCACCTAAGGCGATCGTTTATTCCGTCGCACTTTGAACTTATCGTTCATCAGAATCGTTCATCTGCAACACCCGTATTGTAACGGTGACGTCTGTAACACTATTACAGCGTTGCGAAACTCTGTTTTTCATATAAATCTTCAATAAAAACACCTTTTGAACCATGTTTCTATCTTTTGAGAGTGTTTTCATCATGAAGAGCTAAACCCCATACTGGGATGACGGAGGAAGCCTTATCACAATTGTTTGGTAATTATAATTGATTCTTTATGACTTTTTGCACTTATTTTAATTGATTTATGATTTTCATTGATTATTTGTGATTTTGTTTGATAGTGTATGCTTAGTCTAAGAACTCTTGATGCACTATGCTTACGATTTACATCTAATGCTTTAAAAAATCTACTTTTGGCAAAGAAAAGAGTCAACAAAAGAGCTAGAATTGTTATGAGTCATTATAGGAACCAATTGAATGTGATTAATGGTGGAACCAAGTCGATCCTCTCGATATCCTGTGACAATTTTTGTATATATTTTCTTTATCTTTAGTATTTTCTTTTATTAAAACTTAAAATCGATCTCTCAAGTCCGAGTGAACGACAACCTTACTACCACTTTCTACAACATCATTGAAAATAACCATCAATTTTTGGCGCCGCCGACGCGGACTTGTGTATAGATTTGTTTTTAGGTTTTATTTTTACTTTTATTATTTTTGTTCTTTTTTACGCCTTTTGGTATTTCTTGTTTGTTTTCAGATTTGGAACTCGAGCTAAAGAAAAAGGGAGAAATCGGTGAAAATAAAAGCGAAGCCAAAGAAAAGAAAAGAGGAATCCAAAAGGAGTAGAAGATTTTGTATATTATTTTATTTTATTTTTTTTTAGAAACTGTAATTAGGTAATTATTTTTGTAATCTTTTATTTTTGGACATTTTTTTTTTTTTTTTTTTTTTTTTTATCTTTGGACTTGGACATTGGACATTTTTTTTTTAAAACCCTAAGGAAGGTTTATTTAAATTTAAACTGCACAGGGAAGGACGGTGATTACGATATCACCTCGGCCCCTCGGGTTCGTACATGACATAGGAGTCGTGGGCCCGAGTCGACTTCAACGGTTCATCCCCCGTCCGGAACGGGAGGTAAGAATTCTAAACACCCGCGAATCCGCTGGCCGGGTTTCTTGGATGATTTCGTGTATTATATGTCGAGGAACTGAACTGGTTTGCTTTAATTTCCTTGTAAAGGGCAAGGACCGGCCATACAAGATAAGAGTTCGGATTTCATCACCGTTCTCTTCTTGCCCGCCTTAGGAAAACGAAATCAAACACGAACCTAAGCTTAAAATACTGACTAGAACGAGACCGATAGGGTAACGAGCTTAATAGGAAAGTCATTCGAAAAATATTGGTTACTCTTAAAGCATACTTGAAGTTCATGATGGTTTCGTGAGTTGAATGCGTGATCGCGCCGCCTTGTAATGCGGTGAGGCCTTGGGTATCAAAGCTTCACTGACTTCCCTCGCCTCTATTCAGCTTACTTAAACTCGGATTGATTCCATAGGGGTTTGCTTAAATTGTAACGAATTCCCTTTCGAAGGATTAGAAGCTGGTCTAGAAACAATCTAAGTGGAGCCATCATGCTTTTTGTTTGCTAGAAATCAGTAGGTTTGTTGTGGTCGAGTCAGCCTTGTTTGTGTTTGTGAATTCCCTTGCAGTTAGGATGTCAAACTAGTATTATAACAGCCAATACAATGATTATCCAACTGAACAATATGGACATTACTCTTTTTACGACCATAGTGTGAATAGTGGTTGGGAACGCCAGTCTTTTGAAGGTTATGGGTCATACCATGGTGAGCCCAATTACTATCCACACGAGCATCGGTCATTCGAGCAAGAAGATTATAGTACTAGTTCTTCGTCTCTAGAGGATACAATCAAATTATTGAAAAGTAGTCCTTTTTATGATCCCTCTGTTCCTATTCCTCCTTTAGAAGAGTCCCTCAGGAAGTTAACTGAGTCGACACGTAAGTTAGCTGAGATGAATGGTATAGTTATGGACGAAAGAACTACAATAATGAGTGAACCTTCTTTAGAAGACACCCTCAAGCGGATAGCTGAGACGAATGAAAGAATTGCTCGAAATAATTTGAATTTCCAACACAGTGTTCCCAGTTTCACCCTTGAAAATGAGGATAATTACTATTCACCTAATCAAGATGACGAGGATAGAATTGGAGACACTATTTCAGATGAGGTTCAACCATTTTCATATTATTATAATTATGAGGATAGTGTTAATGAAGAATTTAAAATATGTAGGCATAGTAATCAGAATTTGTTACTCCTATTAAGCTTTATAATGATAATATTATTTCTAGTTCAAATCCAAATAATTTTAATAATTATTCACCAATTCAAAAGGACGAGGATTTGACTAGAGATAATTCATTTTAGACGATGTAGAATTACCTTTTACGGCCGATGATACTTTTGAGGAACGAGTTTATTCTCGAGAATACTTTGTTTTAGAGTCCAAGGATTTAGAAACAATAGTCTTAGACGAAGAAGATGAACTCATAGAGCTTTTAAATATGAGTGAGGATGCATCACCCGAGTATAACCTTGAAGAAGCAATTAACCATTTTCGTGGATTAGAAGATCTAGAAACTAGGGAAATTATAGCTAGTCTATCTAGAGACACCCAAAACTCTAAGTTTGGGGGTGATTATCATTCTCCTTGTGCCTTACCTTTAGCTCTTACAGAGATCCCTCACTTGGGCCTTGACATATGTGCCTCAACCATTTTACAAGATTATCTTCATACACGTTTTCCTGAACCCAATAATGTCCATAAAGAAGTTCAGTTGTCAACCCATCCTCTGGTTGATGTGGTTAACCCAGGCTACGATACCATGATTGACCTTGTTTTCCCACCAAAAACCTTCCTTCCAATTGTGGGAACATATAAGTTTCGAGATGTGTCAATTATTAAGTTTTGAGACTAAACCTAATTACTTTAGGAGATTAGGTCGACACATTTGCTTAAGAATGACCACTACCGTGGTCAATGTGTGAGTCAAGTCCGATTGACTTAGAGGATCCCCGAGTTATTCGAGGTTATTGTTATGTGCTTCTAAGTTCTTAATTGAGTATTTCCAGGACTCTAGAACCCGATCTTCAAGATCATGCCTTTGAGGAAATCCAGTAGATGAAAGCTTTTTATCTTGACCCTTTTATAGAGCTCGAAACAGAACCACAACTAGATGTAGTTGTCTTAAACAAAAAAAAATATATGAGGGTGTGTTGGATATCTTCCGCTTTCTGTGGCGATTTCCTCTTCTTGTGGTTAGCACTTTTTGATCCAGATGACCCGCAGTTATTCCGACTGCTGCTATATGATTCTTCGAGGTGACTAATCCTTTCCAATGTCTGGCTGAAGACTTTAAACTTAGCACTTCTTGGGAGGTAACCCATGCTCTTGCAACATGGTAATATTTTTCCTTAAACTCTTTGCTTCAAATGGTAACAATTTCTCCTTGTTCATGTTTTTAATTTCATCTTTAGAACATTGAGGACAATGTTAGATTTAAGTTTGGGGGTATGGGAGAAACTTTTTAGTTGCACTTTTGAAACTTCTAGCGTCACATGGTATCTCCGGTTAGCTAAGTTTACATCTTTGTTTCTCACCGAAAAGATAGAAATTGGAATGCTAGGGATAACAACCTATTGAGACATTAGAGAAAAATACATTGAGATCCTTGAAATTCAGGAGAGAACTTGTTCCTTTTAGAGGGTAACCGTGATGGACCTAACCATCCATGATAGAAAGACAAGAAGGTCAGGAAATGCCAGAAAGACAAAGCAACCTCACAATGTAGTCTTAGTTACTGGATTACGACTCTCTCTCAGTAGAAACTTATCATCATCAACAAACGGAGCGACATCAAAATCTATGGAAAGTTGAAGACGTTTAAGGTTTAGAAGCAACAATAGAAAATCAAAATTCAAAATCAAGGGTTACAAGAAGTTATAAGAGCAAGAAAAATCAAATGATATAAGTTGTTGAAGTTCATGATACTAAGACATTACAAGTTGCGAAGATCCAAGTGTTAAATCCCCTTCCGTGATGGCCATGTAAATTTTGTCTTGTTATTCACTTCAAAAAAAAAAAAAAAAATGAAAAATGAAAAATGAATGAAAAAAAATATAATAAGGCCATAGGGAAATAGAAATCTATAAGGAAGTTGCAAGTGAGGAATCGAAGAGAAGAGTTAATTGTCAAGGTTCTATGAGGTTCAAGAGTTTGTCATCAGCAGTTGAAACCGAAGAAGACGTTGTTTCTATTGAGCACTATGAGAGAGTCGAAGAAAGATACATTTAGTTGCTTTGTTAGTCCGCTTTCAATCGGCACAAGATCTTTCTAGCATTTGGTTTAACTCATCACACGTAATTAGTCCAGCTGTGTAGCAGATGTCCCTCTCATCTTTTTTCTCTCCTAATCTTAGTCCAATTGTAAATCGCGGACGCATCTTACAATGTTTATCTAGGCGTGTAGCGGATATCTCTTTATCTAGCAAAGTGTTGCGGATGTGTCTCCCCTTTTCTTGATCGCCTTTAGAGTCGACACCATTAATTTCTCGGCATTCTAGTCACTTGGAGAAAGGTTGAGAATTTGTATGTCCTCATAGCTCTTTGGATACTTGTGACCAATTAGAAGTACGGGTTTTGTGGGTACACTGGTAAACCCTCCTGGAGACAACACTCGCCACTAGGGCCACCTAGGGGTTCAAATGATTTTTATTTTCTAGAATAAATTTGCTCGAGGGCTAGCAAATAATAAGTTTGGGGGTATTTGATAGACACATTTTTGTGTCCAATTTGATCTCAATACTATATATTGTTGGCACTCGATTTTGTACTTATTATGGTGTTTTATGTGTGTGTAGGTATTTTTGGGGAATAAACATTTTTGGAAAATTCGGCTCGAAAAAGTGTTAAAAGGCGCCCCGGAGGACATGTGTTATCCGGAATCTCACTGTTGGATAAGGGGTAACCTAATCGCTAAGGGGTACCCAAGTGATATTCGCACCCAAGCTGTTGTTAAGGGGCAACCCTCTTCTTCACGGGTTTAAAAGATAATTTTGGGCGGGAAAATATTCCAGACGCCTGTGAGATTTTTAGAGAAGATTTTGTTAAAATCTTGTCGGAGTTTTGTATAGATTTGGTTTCCTATTATCTTGTTACACTAAAACAGGACTGATAAGTGACCTGGAATTCAAAATATCGCGTCCACAAGATAAAACAGGGTGTGAGATATTCACGTGTTTGCTGGCGTGTGAATGCTCGTGTTTGGCTCGTTCTGTGACCTGTTGGAGTTCGTTTGATGCGAGAATAATGCGTCTACAATAGAATTTACAGCGGAAGAAGCCGTGTAGAAGTAAGGAGGGAAAGAAAATCTCAAGTTTTCCCGAGAGAATAATGAGAAGATATTTGCTTTTAATCGGAGGATTCGAAGTGGTTAGGGGTATAAATAGTCTTCACAGGATTCATAGAAAAAGGAGGGAGAGTTTTGGGGTCGATTGGAAGCTCTGGTGCGAAGAAATCACGCTGCAGAGAAAGTTGCAGCAGCAGGTGAAGAAGACGAAGAACTGACACTTCAGAAGTGTCGTTCTCAAGAACACGAAGAACAGACCACCTACACCTAAGTCGTTTATTCTGCTGCACTTTGAACTTATCGTTTACTGTAACTGTTCATCTGCAACACCCGTAATGTAACGGTGACGTCTGTAACACTATTACAGCGTTGCGAAACTCTGTTTTTATATAAATCTTCAATAAAAACACCTTTTGAACCATGTTTCTATCTTTTGAGAGTGTTTTCATCATGAAGAGCTAAACCCCATCGCTGGGATGACGGAGGAAGCCTTATCACAATTGTTTGGTAATTATAATTGATTCTTTATGACTTTTTGCACTTATTTTAATTGATTTATGATTTTCATTGATTATTTGTGATTTTGTTTGATAGTGTATGCTTAGTCTAAGAACTCTTGATGCACTATGCTTACGATTTACATCTAATGCTTTAAAAAATCTACTTTTGGCAAAGAAAAGAGTCAACAAAAGAGCTAGAATTGTTATGAGTCATTATAGGAACCAATTGAATGTGATTAATGGTGGAATCCGAAGTCCCAGTCCTATCGATATCCTGTGACAATTTTTGTATATATTTTCTTTATCTTTAGTATTTTCTTTTATTAAAACTTAAAATCGATCTCTCAAGTCCGAGTGAACGACAACCTTACTACCACTTTCTACAACATCATTGAAAATAACCATCAATTTTTGGCGCCGCCGACGCGGACTTGTGTATAGATTTGTTTTTAGGTTTTATTTTTACTTTTATTATTTTTGTTCTTTTTTACGCCTTTTGGTATTTCTTGTTTGTGTTCAGATTTGGAACTGAGCTAAAGAAAAAGGGAGAAATCGGTGAAAACAAAAGCGAAGCCAAAGAAAAAAAAAAGAGGAATTCAAAAGGAGTAGAAGATTTTGTATATTATTTTTATTTTATTTTTTTTTAGAAACTGTAATTAGGTAATTATTTTTGTAATCTTTTATTTTGGACATATTTTTTTTTTTTTTTTTTATCTTTGGACTTGGACATTGGACATTTTTTTTTAAAACCCTAAGGAAGGGTTATTTAAATTTAAACTGCACAGGGAAGGACGGTGATTACGATATCACCTCGGCCCCTCGGTGAAGTGGATTAGTATTATCTTGTAAGAAGTGGATCCCCTAGTTATCAATCTCGAATCCTTGATTTAGCTAAAAGGACAGAAGTTCTTTCTGTTATTAATTAGTCTCATAATTAGTTTCTGTTTTCCATCCTCATCCTCAAAGAACTTGGTGTAATTAATCCTTTGAATCCACTACCTGGAATTTTGTCGTTTCACTTTCATCATCAACTGAAAAAATCACAAGCAGAAGATAATACTGCAATCATGTACTGAAAACATAACAAGGCTAGTGCAGCAATTTATTTAACGAAACCGTGGTTTATAAGCTTTCTGAAATCCTTTTCAGTTCTATGTATTTTGAGTTGATTTCTAACGGCTTTAGGAGCCAGGTGTGGCAATAATTATGCAACAAAACTCTGCCAAAACTGAGTTTTGATAAATTTTTGTTTATTCAAAAGAAAGTTTGTTGCGGATTTTATAAGACAATCTAATGAACACAAATATATTTTTATAGCAATCAAATCATTAGAAAATTATCGAAATTCTAAGATGGTTGTATGGTTCTCTTTACATTATACGTTTAACATCTTCTTCCATTATACAATCCGCACATCACTGAAACCTCTTAAGATTTTTATTCGGATAATGCACCATGTTCCCCTTTACAATTGGAAACCTCTTAGAGTTTTGATCCAGATAACTATCTTGACCCAAGTAATCTGCTTTTTAGTTTCCTCAATCATTTCATTCCTCAAATTATCTTTTAGCCTGACCTCTAAAATCATTTTGCAATACATACAATTTCAGCTGAATAATTAGTGGTATAATTCCAAACGTTGACATACATATACCCAGAGGTGTAAACGTCTTGGTAGCAAGATGGCCGCACACACGAAGTCGTGTGCTTCACGTGCCATGTGCCGTCTTTGTCTTGTACTAACGATTTAAACGTCTTTGTGCCGTCTTTGTGCTTTACTAGTCAAAAGCTAGGCACAGAAAGACAACGCGGACACAAAGACGAACAAACGTGCCGTGTTGTGCCGTCTTTGGCACACGTGCTATAAACAATTTGAAATCATTTAATGTGTACATTAAGTCGGACATTATCACAAGAATTTAATTAGACAACATATCATTTGAAATTATTTCAAGTAAAATTAACAAGTTTATTCAATAAAAAGAAATAGCCCATCAAATATAAAATTGGATTATTGTCATGTAAATTAATGTTTTTGTTAAATATAGGTGATGACATTATAACAACGATATTGAAATATATTTTCCAAATATTAAGGTATTATATGTGTTGTTATAAATAAGCCAGCATAAAATGTTAAAAACTAGCTAGAATAGTGACTATTTTGTGAAACATACAAAAAATGTGATGGATTATGCCTTGTTATATGGTGTATTTGTACATTTTATGACGTGCTTTCTTAACGTCTTTGTGTTGGTGGGCCACGTGCTTATCCGTGTACGCGTGTTGTGTTGTGCTCTCTTGTGCCAATTAGTCAAATCCAAGCACGTCCCATTTAACTAACGTGTTGTGCGGTCTTTGGCTAAGTCACGTCTTTTGAAATGGTTTGTGCACAAATTTTTAGCGTCTTTGGTGTTGTTTGTGCTCGTCTGGCATTTGACCAATTTACACCTCTACATATACCCCCTTTAATATGTAGGAATCAGCATGGAATACTCGTTGGTTTTTGGTACTCACACAATTTGTTAACTGGAATACTGCACATGCCTGCCCAGATTGAATTTAAAATGATGAAAGTGTCATAAAAAGCTTGTCCAGGAGCGTGGTGGTTTTTAGTCGATTAGGTGCTAGTTTTGCAAAAATAAAACAAGCTGAATCTTATTACATTTAGTTGGGGCTACTGAGCGCTTCAGTGAACTGCCAATAACGTGCACATACATGGTGAATTTTCTAGTTGGTGTTCTTTAGATGGACAACCTACAAGGATAAACTCGTGAGAACTATGATCAATATTTGATAAACTAAAAAGTACCTAAACCAGATTCTCACAAAACCCAGGTATCAAACGACAATTTAATGGGAGGAAAGCAAATAGTGTTGGCCGCTATACTTTTGTTAGGTCTCTTTGTTTTTTTTTCCCTTGTGAATTCTTTTGACCGTATGGTGGAATCAAACTAGAGGTGTAAATTGGGACGGGCCAGCACATTTATGGCACAACACAGCACGTTAAAATTCGAGCACAGCACGGCACATCACGTGACCGGCCCAGCACGGGCACAACACGTTTGTTTAATGTGTTGTGCCAGACAAATAGGCACAGCGGCCCAGCACAACACGCGGCACAGCAAAACACGCGAAGAAAACACGTCACGTCATGCGTAAAATACTACACAATACATCACATTTGATGCATATTTCACACAAAAATCATTGTTTTAGCCAATTTCTGATATTTTATTTTCGTTATGCTAATCTATTTCTATAATAATACATGTACTAACTAAAATATCTCAAAAATATTTATTTTGAAGAACATAAAATAAGTGTGCTAGCACACTTGACACGGCACAACACGTTTATTTTTCTGCGCACAGACAAAGACGGCACCTCATTTAGCACAACACAGCACAGCACGTTTGAATCTCTGGCACAGCCCAGCCCAGCACGCAGCATGCTAAGAACGTGACTTCATGGGATGAGCTGTGCCGGGCCGGCATGTTTTACACCTCTAGACTAAACACATCACCAAACCATTTGAGGGTGCAAGGAATTGACTAACTGGGCCTCCGAGTGTTTCCCTATCCTTTCACTTAAAAAATCATGAAGCCAGGCCCAAGAATTTACTGAATACAAATTTATATCTATTGGACGACATAGTGGAGTCTTTGAAACAAGGATCTGGTGGATAATACTAATACAACAGAACCTCTATATATTGATACTTCATATATTAATAACCTCTATATATTATATTAAAAAATATATATTTAGTTACATTGAATTTATGATTAAACAAAATACTTATCTATAATTTTTTGAGGATGAAAAGTAACTTTTTGGATTATTACGACATCTTTTAACTTGCGGAGGCATAATATCTCATCAACATAGACACCTTCTTGTTGAAGCCAATATTTTCAATTTGTCGAGCATGTTTAAAGCTTTTTGGTGCTACAAACTCCAAGCTGTATACATGCACTTGTATATATTGGTATTATAAAAATGTATATACATCATCTAGATACAACTACGTATACATTGCTTGTACATTGAGCTTAAATTTTTACATCCTTTATGGGTAGCTTTCTATTTTAATAAACTTTTTATATTAATAATTTTTATGGATGCCTAAGAGTATTAATATAGAGAGGTTTTAGTGTATTGCATTTATAACTTTACATAATTAATTTATGTTAATTATGTAAAGGATAATTTTTGTTGTCAAGACTAACAGATTAACTAGAATGGTTTTCAGAATTCCCTCAACAATCCATGTTGACATTGTTTTTTCTAGAATCTAGACTATGTGTCTCATCGTCTGTTTCCTTTTCCGTTAGCCAAGGCATATTCAGTTAGCAAGCCATTGGAAATAGACTTCTGGCATAAAAAAGCCATAACCGCAGTCTTTAACTTGACCGAGTAACGGTTGAAAACCTAGTAAAAAAAGTAAAAAGAAAAAAAAAAATTCCAGTCAACTCTTGAGTGAAATTAGGGTTTTTAGTTTGGACAGAACACGCCGCAAAAGTAAACACCACTTTATTTTAACTCTCTTGACCCAAGTAGTTGGCTTTTTAGTTTCCTCCATCATTTTAATCCTCAAATTATATTTTAGCCTAACCTCTAAAATCATTTTGCAATACATACATTTTGAGCTGAACAATTAGTGATAAAATACCAAACGCTCAAATTATATTTTAGCCTAACCTCTAAAATCATTTTGCAATACATACATTTTGAGCTGAACAATTAGTGATAAAATTCCAAATGCTGACATACATATACCCCCTCTAATAGGTAGAGATCAGCATGGAATACTCGTTGGTTTTTCGCCCTCACACAATTTGTTAACTGGAATACTACAGATGCCTGCCCAGATTGAATTTAAAATGACCGAAGTGTCATAAAAAGCGTGTCCTGGAACGTGGTGGTTTATAGTCGTTTGGGTGCTAGTGTTGCAAAAATAAAACAAGCTGAATTTTATTACATTTTGTTGGGGCTCTGAGCGCTTCGGTGAAGTGCCAACAATGGTGCACATCAATCTTTGATTTTTTTAATTGGTGTTCTTTAGATGGACAACCCATAAGGATGAACTCGTGAGAACTCTGATCAATATTTGATTAACTAATAAGTACCTAAACCAGATTCTCTCACTAAATGAACAATTTACTCGGACGAAAGCAAATAGTGTTGGTCGCTGTACAAACACATAAGTGTAAAAAATTCTAATCGTAGTCTCTAACAAAACGATTCCAAAACCTTTTTCAGTTTCTCTCACAAAATCTTGTTTTGGGTGAAGGGTTTTTTGTCGCGTACTATGTGCGCTCACACATGTGACTTAATTGGGTCTTTGGCGAAATGAGACATTTTTCCAAATTTTTAAATGTTGGTGCAGATTTCCAACATTGCACCCCGTATTGGGGAATTTTCCAGTTTTCCCTTTAAATTTGTGAATTAAATTTGACTTCTAATTTGATTTTTATGACTAAGTTTGAGAAACCCTTGTTCATTTTAAATTGAGTAACTACAGATCTTCATTCTGATCAATCACATAGGGGCCTTTGCCCCTTTGAAAACCCAATTTTATATCATGTTGTTTGACAGATGCAAAAATCTCCTAAACTTGAATGTATCATTTTGATTTCTTGTTCAACAAAGAATTGTACGTACGAGTATTGTTTTATTTTGAGAATTGCTTTCCGGATTGAAGGAGATGATTATCATGAAGTAATTGTTGTTGTTAAAGAGAAACAGATTAATCATGTTCTTAGTATCATGATCTCATCAACGACATGAACCATTAAATTAGATATGTGTGACTCCTAAAGGAAAACAGAGAAACAGGAATATCGGGCTAAAACTAGTAACATAACACCTGGTCGAATTAATGTACTTATTTTGCCCGGCGAGATTGGGTATACTCAAACTAATTGGGGTATACCCAATTTTATAGGGACTCTTTTTTAAGGGCAAAGGGGGAGGTCAATGAGTAAAGTTACAAAATTACCCTTTCTCATTATAACTCTAATTACTACCAAAATCAGTTTTCTTTCTTCATTACATCTTCTTCTCTTCTTCTTCTCCTCCACAACCTTACCTTACCGGCTCCATCACCCCACCACCACCAAAACTCGTCGATCAATTCGTTAAAATCGTCGATTCGAAAACTCCGATTAATCTTCATCAATGGATCCACCACGGAAGGAGGCAACTCGTATGAAACAATCTAATCGAAAACCCAATGAATATAACCCTGGAATTGCAAATTTGGTTGCTAAGAAAGTGAAAGAGAAAAACGGTTGAAGAAGAAGGAATTGAACCCGTGAAACACGTGAAATGGTGCGCTTAAGAAAGTAAGGGAACACTTAAACTCACTCTAGTACTTCAATTTCATGTTTGCATGTGAAATTAGGTCAGAAAAATCGAATTTGTGAATTGGTAGTTACGGCGCCGGCAAGGTTTTTGGTTATCGACCTTTCCGGGATTTCATAGTTAGGGTTTGGCCAGGGTATAAGGTTGAAGAACTTGCCGGCTGTATAGTTTCATAATCGCTACTAGCGGGGCCGGCAGGTTATTCAACGTATACATTGCCGGGCGTCTGTTATCTTTTAATGAAGCGGCAAGTTTTTGTTTTTACCCTTAGGCTACTCATTGTTGAATGTTTCCGATGCCTAGAGGTTTTAAACCCGGAAGGGTAGTTATATAAAACCATGCGGCGTTTTTGTCACCCGGAAATGTATGTGTAATGGACCTTGCCGACCTGTATAGTGAAAATTTCTTGTTTTTTTTTTTTGTGCGCGGAAGGCTATTTTGATGATACAATGCCGGCGTTGTTTAGCAGGCACTCATCTTTTGGTCGACCTTACCGGCTATTGTTCCGCGGATATGTTGAATATATCTAACTGCTTAGGCCTGTAATGTTTTTTTTCTCGGAATTGTTCTTGTTGATTGGGAATGGCAAAGAAAGCGGCTACAAAGCGGCTCTAAGTCCTCCTTCAAACCCTCCTCGTGTTGGTGATAAACTATTGTCTTCAAAACATCGAGGGGTGTATGTTGTGTCGGAACGACAAAGGTCTTAGAACCACTATCTGAACCCAATGATTGGACGAGACTCAGGATGAAGACAAATCAATTCTATCTGGTAGAAGAGGTGATGATGATGATGTTGATGAAACCAATCCAATTCTTTGGAGGAGGTAACAATGATGATGATGATGATGGTGGTGATCAAGACATGCATGAGGCTGGAGGAGGTAATGATGATGGTGATGATGATGATGGTAATGGAGATAAAGGTAAGAATATCATCGAAGATGAAATTGTTGAAGAGGAAGAGGAACAAGAAGAAGAAGAAGTAGAAGGAGATGAGATGGAGAAGGAGAACAAACTCTGGCTGTTGTTCAAGCCACCGAAGCTTCGGCTTCAACTTCAACCGGAACGAAGAAGAGGGTGATCACGCTAAACCGGCTGATTCTCACATGCCTCCCAAACACTTGATGGTTGCACTGAAAGAAGGTGAGCCTCCAAAAGGGACCCAGCAGATGGTGGATTTGTTCTTTTTGGATACAAACACTCTTGGGCATGTGCGGTCCATAATACTATCGTAAGTAATCTTAATCCGTCTTTGTTATTTATTCAAGTGTGTAACTATCTTAATTAAATTTGCATCAAGTGTTTGTATTTCTTTTCATTTTTTTTTTTTTTTGTATTTAGGATCACAAGCATGCCATCCGTCTCATGAGGCGCCAAGCTTCGTGTTCAGTGATGCATACTTGGAATGTGGGGAGGTGAAAGTGATTGTGAGGAACTCCGGGTTGTTGCCGCGGTGGAGAGTTCGAATATTAATCATGATAAAGTTACCATCTCGCATTGTGAGCGGTTCTATGGAGAGACCGACTCTGTTATTCCCATTCGGTGAGATGGCGATAACTCCCGATGATGCTCAACAAATTCTAGGCCTCGAGGTTGATGGAAAAGCAGTCACCGAAGGATTCGATAATGCCATTTCTTTCGAGAAGATTTACGAATTGAGCAAGAAATTGTTCGGTTGGAGTCGAGTTGGGACGGGTGATGTTCTTCACAAGAAGGATGGTCGACTAATTAAGAAGTTTAATGTGAAGAAGTTGAGGGACAAACTATGGAAGACTCGGGAAATCCTTGATAGGGAAGGAATGGTGCAGTCGGTGCGGAATCAATGCTACCGCGGCCGCTTATTTGCTATACACCCTGGGCAGATGTATCTTCCCGACGGTTCGGAAACCAAGTCGAGGCCGATTACTTGCAACTATTGGATCCATTACATGAGATGCGTGGGTATTCTTGGGGAATGCTGCGGTGGTTGCCTTCTTGAACAATGAGTTGACAAAATCTTCTAGGGCACTCACTAAGCAAGTTAACGGAAACACATGTCTCTTCCGGGTAATTTTATTGTTTAAAACATTTATATTTGCAAATCTCGAAAGATAAGGGTTCTTACTAAACTTTTTTTTTCTTTTTGCATAGGTTTGGATATATGAACGCTTTCCTTCTTTGTTCAAAGACAACTCTTACGTCAAAGTGGATAACAGTGTTCGGTTCATTTGCCAAGAGCTCAAAGGTACAGTTTTAAGGGTACTCAGGATAAGGATATGCCGCAAAATCTTATGAAACTCCGAGCCGCCATCGACAGATTGACTGTGGAAGAGGTGATATTTGATCCGTATCGGGAGGATAGAAATCAAGGTTTAATCCCAAGGAGAAATGAAGTTGTTGCATTATACTATGGACCCTTGATGACCTGTGTTTGAAGGATTTTCAATGTACGATCCACATCGGGTAATGCGCAATTGGGTTACGTCCAAGAAGAACCTCATTTCGATGAAGAACCGTTCTTTACCGAGTGAACCGGGATGACTGCACCACCTCCCAAAAAACTATTAACGTCTCTTACGATCCAGCGCCAACTCAAGAACATTGGGACAATAGACGGGCCGTAACATCGATGTGAGTCTTTTGGACGAGGTGACCACCGGTCATGAAGCTACTTGAGAAATACATGGCGTGGTACTTGGGTTGGGCTCGTCCCCACCGTGATTAGGCCAATGACTACTTTTGAAGAAGCGGCTCGTAAGAAGAAGATGGAATCGAAAGACCCAAGAACAATGCTTAAGATATTTGTAAGTATTTTAGAGTTGCTCTTACTATTTTAAGATTGATTGCATTACAGAATCATTCTATTAATTGTTTATTGTTTAATTGAATATAGAAGGATCGAGTTGAAGACCTTTGTGAGGGGTGTTATGTTGCGCGAAAGATAGAGGAGAACTTTTGTGCAAAGCAAGCACATTGACTATGCTTGCAATGTTGACAATGAGGATGCCCATCTATTGTTCAAGCAACTTCAAGATCAAGTAAAGGCGGAAGAAAAAGCTATTAAGGATGCACAAGCCAAGACAAAGGTGATAAAAGAGGACTCAGTAGTGCTCTGGTGGTGAAGGTAAGCGGCGGTGGTCGTGGTGGTGAAGGTAGCAGCGAGTGGTCGTGGTGGTGAAGGTAGTGTTCCTAAAGGGGCCGTGGTCGTGGGTCGTGGTCGTGGCCAATGAATTCTTTCCTAGTTCATTTCTTTATGTTGTGGTAGACAAATGTTTAAGTTAATGGTGTGGACAAATGTTTTTTTACGGTTTATGGGACATGTTTCGTATTTTGGACAAAAATGTTGGATGAATGAATGGTTTGTTTATAAAGTGTCAATATATTTGCCTGCATGCTTTTTTAAGCTACCTGTCAGCTGTCCCGGGGCGGCAAGGTTGTGAAATGCCGGACTTCAGCCTGTCAACAAAAATGTGTATTTACCGGGGTAGGCAAGGTTGTGAAATGTCGGACTCCGGCCTTTGTCAACAAAAAAATGTGTAGTTACCAGGGCCGGCAAGGTAATACCATTCCTACCAAGCCGGCGTGTTTGTAGCCAGGAAGTGTACGAAAATAGAGACCTGTCGGCCATATATTGAAAAAATCCATTCTTCGATGCCTAAAATCATGTTAGGTCGGGAGGAAGCAAAACAATAAAATGCCGGCGGAATTTTGGCCGGCATGCTAATGAACCCATACAATTCCAGGCCGTTTTGGGACCCCGGCATTGTAGCAAATTTACGACCATGCCGGCGTGTTCAAATTTTTGGCAAGTACAATTGCATTGATTGACTTGTACTTGGGCACTATAACGGCCAAATTTGGGCACCATCCTATAAATGCACTACTTATCTCCACAAAACAACACACAACTATTTGCATATACTCTCCAAAGCTCATATCATCACACACTCCATCTAACTCACCCAATAGCTCTCTACACACAAGAAATAGCTTCATTTGATTCTAATGAAGATTTGGCAATCACCAAAGCTTGGTATGCGGAGACTAGAGTTCGAAGGCATTCCTCCGTAAGGGTGGATTCCACAACCTTTTGGGCTAGGGTTCACAACACTTTTAGCCAAGAGTGTGGGAATCCTAACTCAAGAAGTGTTCAACAAGTGCATGATAGGCACATAGTCATTGAAAATGCGATACTTGCTTATTTAGCTATCCAAAAACCAATTTTCAACGCTCCCCACTTTAACTTGTCCATTGAACAATTTGTAAGTATTTTTTTGGTTTATTTTACGTGATCCATGTTGTTTGATCTTCCAACTTAAACCGCACTAACAAAGTAAGTTTGTGTTTTGTTTTTGTAGCACCAAGTCGCCAAAGCGCGCTACTTGGAGGAAAAGGGGGAAGCATTCGCATTCGATGAAAGCTATCAATTCATGGAATCCAAAATCCCGGAATATGCCCCTGAGATGATGGAGGGTGTATCGTCTTCGGAGGAGGAAGATTGATGGCTTTAGAAGTTTTAGTGTAGGTTTTGTGGGTAGACCTCTATGTAAACCCTCGCGAGACTATAACTCGTCCACTAGGGTCGCCTAGGGGTTCAAAGGCTTGATGCACATGCTAAGTGCATTCGTTTTTCCGTCGACAAGGATTAGGTTTTATGTTTCAATCAATATAGTAACCAAAATTGAATGAATAAAGTAAATTACATCTTCCATATTATATCAGCCGGCAAGGTTGTATTTGTTTTTCATGCCGAGATTAATATAGCCGGAAGGGTAGGATATATTTACATGCCGACCGCAAGATTGCTTCCCAAGATAGTCGGCATGTTCTTCATCCGAGGACCATTCCGGCGGATATATGGTCGGCAACTTATTCAAAGTTGACCCTGCCGGCAGAATATACATCGGCAGCTTATTCAAAGTTTAACATTCCGGCGGATGTATGGTCGGAAGCTTATTCAAACCACGACCTTGCCGGCTTTATGCATTTTCAAAACCAAAATTTTTGGATCGAAATCGAATTCATAAAACGGATCAAAAGGTTAATCTACTGAATTCAAAATTTCAAAATTTTAATCTAAACTCAATTAATTAACCTAATCAGAATTTTAGTATTAATTAACCAAGGGCATATTAGCCATTTAGAAAAAATAAGGTTAAGGGGTGGCTTGGTTTTACTTCATAATGACCAGATTTTGTCTTATTGGGTATACCCCAATTAGTTTGAATATACCCCAATCTCGCCAGGTTATTTTGATAGGAGAATTAATATATTTAGTTCTACACTTCCCTATGTTGTAACTATTTTTAAATTCAAAATTTATGAAAAACATAGGTAAACAAGGTTAGATCTGTAGCTGTTGGAACAATTGCCGAATTATGCCTGCACAACAAATAAAATCAAACACGAAACAAACAACGTTATGACTGAGTCGCGGACTAGGTCACTATCTTTAAGACGTTTCGCGGCTCTGCCCAAGATTGTGCAATCAGTTCTTCAATGGCGCGTCGTCCCCAGGATAAAACAGCCGATATCAATCTCTTACACAATCGCTCTTGCATGGTGAGAAGATGTGAAACTTCTACACTTCGTTCTTGCTCAGAAACTCATTTATAAAAATAAGAGATGTTCACACACTTATTTTTCTTTCTCTAAAAATCTTTTCTTTTGTAAACTCAAGTCCTAAAAGAAAACCTCTCTCACAACAAAAGGATTTCAACAACTCTCCAAGTTCTTTTTAACACCAAAACATAAAAAGAACTCAACTCTCTCTGCTTATTTTTCCAACCAAAATTCCGATTTATAGTCAAGAGTTTCAAAACAATTAAATGTTCATGAAAAATGTTATTATGGTTGAGTTAACACCATTAAAAACCACAAAATGAAACTCCCAAAGTTATAATGGTGTAGTTAACACCATCAAAACTAAAAATATGAAACGGTCAAATTAATTATAACAAAAATTAATTTCTTTCAATAAAGGCTATAAAAAACATATTGGTTGGGAACAAATTTATTTTTTAAAAATATATTCCCAACAATCCCCCACTTATATTTTTAAAACATTGAGCAAGAACGTACAGAGTTGTGCATAAGCAAAGGTGTCTCGCGACTTGAACCTTTACGTAGTGTTAATAGGCTCTCTTAAAATCGACCATAGAGTGAACATAAGTCTTGAACTCTAGGAAATAAAAGATTACTCAACACACACGACTATACTATTTGTAAAGTCTAATGCCAGCACATTACTGACCCTGCGCTTGTATCCCAGTTTAATGAATGATCTAGAGAACTGCCCATATTCTCATAGAAAGCGGCCACACTTTCACATTCATATAGGTGAGTCTATCAAGAGTACTCCTGAATGTACCCCACTCTAAATAGAGATATAAACATCATTAAGAGTTTAATTTTTAAAATTAAAAATTAAACTCAACCTTTACTCATTTCAGGATGTCATGCCATGGGATGAATTCTTCAAATACATGATTCTCGCATCTCCATATCACCTATGACTTCGTCTAGTCCCTTTGAACCTATTTCTAGGTTGGGTATCCATCATAGATGACTCAATCTCAATGGGCATCAACCTCATCCCTAAGATGTATTCACATGATCTTATCAATCCTTTCGTCAAAGGACTAATGGAAACTCGTTTCAGACACTATATAATCCATATTCTCATAAAATCAACTCTTATAGTTGTCGTTACATTCTCAATTCATGCAATAGCCGCGGTACTATCACATTGGATTAATATGTCTGTTCATCTATCTATTAGAGGATCGAATCGCTCCATCCCTTAAAGGATTCAACTGAAAGGATGTCCAATCAGCTTCGCAATATCCTTAAAGGATTGCGGTAACCATTTAGATAGTGTATTTTTAGGCGTATGATGTGTTTGAAACACCTCATAACCTTCTCAATATTTTACCAATTTTCCATACTAGGATTGGCAAATCTGAATATAAAACCCCCACTATGGAAGCAATATATTACACCCCCACTACAAAAAATACTTACATATATAGTCAATCACGTAGCAAAAAAGCATATTGAGCTACCATACTCATTTCTAGTGCAATCACACACAATCTCAAAAGCATTAGCACTAAACCAAATGAGTGAAAACTTGTTTACAGCCAGACTATATATATTTATGTCTCTTTTAAAAATTTTATTTTCATTGAAATGAAAATGATCCAAAGAAAGAAAAAATTCCTTTCAAAAATATACACCATCTTCACTCAAGTCTTTCATGTCAAATAGCAAACTAAGCATGTTCTCAATTTCATTTTCATCCTACAAGTTAGAATAAAAATTCAAAAAATCACTTATGCATACAAAACAAAGAGTATTGTGCATTTCACTTTCATCAATTCTGAAATCATTCGAATGAATCAAGTAAACAATTTATGTTTTATAAATTGTTTCAAAGTTGTTTTTCAGAATATAAAGGATAACTTATCTAACTTATATGATTTCTTTTATTGTAGAAACTACACAGTTTTCCATGCTTGGTTTACATAAATTCTCATCCTTAACTTACACAAAAGTATATATTTCTACTTATGACTATAACAAATCATACATTGTAAAAACAACATCAACAAAACAAGCATGTAAGTTATTTAGCGATATGAATGCAAGAGTCAACAATTTTATGTTTGCTTGTCTAAAAATAATAGGCTCATAAAAACGTTTTGCCAAAGATTTAATAGTTTGAAGAACAAAGTTACTCTCTATAAGAAGTTATTTTCTAGCAACAAAATTTTCATGACTAAAATTTAGTCTCACTATATATGCTTTTCTATGTTCATTTTTAGTGAATTACTTGTCACCTTCATTTTTCTAGTTCCTCTAATTTAAATCAAAGCTGTTAAAACATAGGGTATGGAACCCCCACTATTTTTTGACTCAAACAAGAATTTCAAAACAATATCCAAAGATCCCAAAAATTGTGAAAAACTAATAAACCAATGATCTTAACCCAAAACGTTTTCCACAATATAGAGAAAAATTCAAACAATTTTCTTGAAAGCAACATTGCCTAATATTCACTACTCAAAAATCATATTTGATATCAAGACAAGTTACTCGAAGCATCTTTATAAAATTCTCAAAGACTTTATTTCATCCAATACTATTGCAAATTACGTAAGATTTGAAAATGTACACGCTTTTATGAGTTAGGTAAGATTATTACATACATGTTACTCAAAAATTCACCAAGTTCATGAGAAAATATAACATGCTCATATTCATTACTAACTCATTGATTTCTTAAAAGCATGACAAAATATCATAAATTCAAATATTCAAAATTTAATTCATGTTATGATAAAATTGCAATATTATGCTCAAACATTTTATCCATAACATATCATTTGTAGTAGTGCAATGATCAAATTCAACAAATTTCTTATCTCACTCTTGTTTATGACATGATATGAGCATATGAACATCTTGGAAACTAGATACATATTTAACAGATATTGTTCTACCCAAAGTAAACTTTTAGGCTATACCAATACCGAAAATCCTAGTGATGTGAGTATATCTCAACTCCACTTTCTTTCAAAACGATTTGGTTCAACTTTTGAACCATAACCTATCAAAACAAATATGGTGTAAAACACCAATCTATATCAACCTCTCACCGTATCCATAGTTCACATTAACTAAGCTTGAAAAGCGTTGTTAATATCATTTGATATCCTTGCAATGCCGTGCAAGAATAACAAATAATCTCATAATCAATATTATGTTCATTTCTTGGTGAGAGTTGATATTCACATTTGTTTTGACTAGGTTTCTAATTATTTCGGTTTTGGGTTCGTATAAATTTCCATCTCATAAGTTCAAAACTTATATGAGTCACATGTTTATTGTCATACACAATAATTCTCAATATCTTGTTTCCCTAAAATTTATTCTAAGATTGAACAATCAACTTATTCAATTTAGAATGCCATTATTTGATCACTGCAATAACTACAAATAGTTCATCAAACATACCTCAATTGCTTTTAAAGCTAAATTGGTTATAAACCATTGTCCATTCTTTGTGCACCAACAAAGAAATCAGCAACCCCATTGCTCCTCACATCCATTAATCTCCCGCAATTTTTATTTCATTGGAAAATAAGAAACTTGCTCAAGTAAGTGAATTTTCACCTGTCACAATCACATACGTGTGAGCATTTGAAACCAAAAAATAAGTAAGGTATACACTTACATAATTACTTGAAAATTAACTAATATAGTACTCCAAGTTTCTTTTAATTTTCAAACAAAGATTCAAAGTTATATAGTTATAACATCATATATTTATAACTCTCTATCAAGCATTTTATCAAACATATGTGGTGCACTAGTTTGATTGCTAACTATAATCTTCCTTTTCATTACCAAAACAAGATTATGAAGTACTAGAATCAGAACATGATTCTTAAAGTAATTTCATACATCTCTAATCTCTAATCTCAAATATAATATCTCATATATTGGACAAACATACACAATGATTATGAAATTACCAAATCTCTCAAACTAAACATCCAAATAGGAAATTTCAAAATGGGTTTTCAGGATAAGTTCCTGATATACAAGTTTCATGTTATACACGAATCCAACATATCAACACAAAGATCAGAAAATTGAATTCGACAAGGACTAAATTTCTGCTCGTCAGAAATTTTCAGCAACGTTATGTAATTTTCTAAAATACTTTAAAAATACTTTTCGGACTCCAAAAATTCTGAAATTTGACATGAGTGACCCTCATGACGTTTCATATATCAGGATAAAATTTCTAAACCCCATTCATTTCCATATATGAGATAAAAATACATCTCTACAACGTGTTAAAAACATTCGTTTCATATCAACAATATTTTTCTATGTTAATATTCATGATAAAAATATTATCCCTGTTACAATCCTAATCCATTAAAATCAGACATAAAATTTAACTCTAGGTATCAGGTTACCTAAAATCTCAAGCATCATTTTCAACTGTCAAAGAAAAATTATACAAATTATAATTCTATAAAACGAAATGAAACATGATACTTATCGCTTTTAAGCAATTGTTTCTTTTTGGTATCCATGGCAGAATAAACCGTCTTAAAATTGTTGGAACAATTGCCGAATTATGCCTGCACAACAAATAAAATCAAACACGAAACAAACAACGTTATGGCTGAGTCGCGGACTAGGTCGCTATCTTTAAGACGTTTCGCGGCTCTGCCCAAGATTGTGCAATCAGTTCTTCAATGGCGCGTCGTCCCCAGGATAAAACAGCCGATATCAATCTCTTACACAATCGCTCTTGCACGGTGAGAAGATGTGAAACTTCTACACTTCGTTCTTGCTCAGAAACTCATTTAGAAAAATAAGAGATGTTCACACACTTATTTTTCTTTCTCTAAAAATCTTTTCTTTTGTAAACTCAAGTCCTAAAAGAAAACCTCTCTCACAACAAAAAGGATTTCAACAACTCTCCAAGTTCTTTTTAACACCAAAACATAAAAAGAACTCAACTCTCTCTGCTTATTTTTCCAACCAAAATTCCGATTTATAGTCAAGAGTTTCAAAACAATTAAATGTTCATGAAAAATGTTATTATGGTTGAGTTAACACCATTAAAAACCACAAAATGAAACTCCCAAAGTTATAATGGTGTAGTTAACACCATCAAAACTAAAAATATGAAACGGTCAAATTAATTATAACAAAAATTAATTTCTTTCAATAAAGGCTATAAAAAACATATTGATTGGGAACAAATTTATGTTTTGAAAATATATTCCCAACAGTAGCCTATAATAAGGGGGAGGAATGTGCACCCTTGGTTTAGCAAGGATGCACATAGATGCACTCTGATCATTAAGATGAAAATTAATCAAGAGATGTTTTTGATATTTCTCTTTTCGGCAAGGTCTTCTTTTTCCGTTTATTAAAAACCCTTTCGGATTTCATTACGGTAGAACTCGCAAGATACTAGTATTAGGTTTTTGTTCTTTTTAGTTCCCTCCATCATTTCAATCTTCAAATTCTCTTTCATTCTACCCTCGAGAATAATGTTGCAAGTTTGGCACACATATGCTACCTTCATTCTCACACACACAGTTTATTAACCAGCATACAAATTGCACATTACTGATGCAACTTGAATTTTGAATGACCGTGTGTCATATTAAAACTTACATATAAGAGTAATTTTGTTCCAACTAACAACTTATTAACCAAACCACAAATTGCAAATTCATGTTATGTAATTTACAGTTTGTTAATTGACCGATAATGACCAAATTATAGGCCACATAGTACACTTTCGTCCCACAAAGTCTAATATTACTTTTTTCTTTCGAGCATAATGTACCCCATACAGAAGAAGCTGACACAATCGGGTTTTGGCCGATTTAGATTTTATGCATTTTAATTTAAGTTTGTAACAGATTTAGCTTTTTTTTTTTTTTTTTTTAATTCGCTAAAAATAAATTTTTATATATAGAAAGGATTTTATAGCACTCCCCACATGGAAATCAGAACTCACTACTTATTACAAGAAATGGAAACCCCCACTTACAGATTTAGATCCTAGTTTAAGTTCGTTGCCCATTTTGATTTTTCTTTCTTAGGTGTGGCAGTGATAGTGGTGCAACAAAATCTGCGAAAACCAATTTTTGCTAAATATTTAATCGAAGTTTGTTGCCAGTTTTGTAATATAATCATACAAATAAAAGTAAAGGCATATCCTAGATGACCTCTGCCACAGAGGACGTCCGGCCGAGAAAATGGTCGCAAAACTAAATATTATACTCACAATTTAGTTCTGTCTTAATGGCACGGAATCGGACTTGTAAATTTGTAAAACGAATTGTAAAGCAGAGAGATGTTCAACTAAAGATATCGTAGCGATGTAAAACAATTTCTAAGATTATATACAGTTAAAATGTTTAATTGAATTCAGTTGAAAAATGTTCAGAGATGTAGAATACAATTCTAGCATAAATACTGGGGATGTCGCAGGGAACACTACTCTAATCCTGCTGTATTTACGAATTGTTGTGGTAGCTGCAACAGCAGTTGCAGGGGTGGTAGTTACATGGCGGTGGCGCGGCGCGGCGCCAACAAAGGTGGATTTTCATGTTTTTTTTACACTCATACGTATCAAATGCAAGCATGTATTATTCGTCCAATCCTGCTGTATTTACACAGTTGGTATTCGCGACGTGTGAGAGTCCAAGCATATAGCATAGTAGTAGTTTCTGAACAGACCGAGTTCCTTTGTGAACTAAAAGTGGTTGTTAAGGAAACCTGTTTTGAGGCATACCAGTTTTTTTTTTAGGCATACTTAATAAGGACAAAATATAATCACTAGGTAGTAAAACCAATAACCCCATATCATTGATATTTGATAATGACAGTAATGCCCTTATTATTTATATTTTTTTAATAATTAAATTCAAATTTTGTTTTAAAATTTTAAAATTTATTTTTTATCTTTTATCGTATTATTATTATTATTATTATTTTATTTTTTTGTTGAACGGATACCACCACAGGCTTTTATCGAAAAACAATAAGCGAGAATTACACATGAATGGGGGGGAGTCGGGCAACAATCTGTGCACCAACACCCTTCTGGATAGCCAAACCTACCCTGTGGAAAAGCAAACCTCCTACTTTGGTGTTAGCATCGTAGTTGGTCAAACAATTTTTCAGTCTCCTAAGTAGAATAACTAGGTCTTCTCCAAGTTCTCCTAAAGTAGTAAATGCCAAGGCATAAAAGCGATATCCTTGAGACACACACTTGTTTAGATATTTGTTGCGTTTACGGGTGACCGTCATAGAGATAGCATGACCTGGTATGAAGCTACGACCTCCTCCTCCCGAAAAAGATGAGACCCCGGTGACATCGAAGCATGTGTCTTGACCGTTTTCCAGATTATAAATAAGGATGTCAGCGGGTTTTAAGGAATTGTCAGTGTAGGAAAAAAATCCTAAAGGGACCTCTTTTCCTGCAGCAACGCCTGCTCTATAACAAATGTCCATGAGAACATCTCTTACCAAGTTATGTCGAAATTTCAACCCAACTTCGCTTGCCCAATGGAGAGCATGGTCACCAAAAACATCCATATGGCGTCCACAACACGAGCAAGTGCCATCTTTAGGGAACAGAGGAATACCAAGCCTATACTGCATAACGACACGAAACTGGTGTGGTCCAAGTGACTGGTTCAAACCTGGTATATAGGAATATCCTTCAAAAAATCCAAGGCGTGATCCATTTTGTTACACTGCCACAGAATTGCATCTCTTGTTGTCAAAGGAAACTTGGTTGGTAGCTCTCTCTTGACGGATTCAAAATACTGTGTTGCCAACGCTTTCATGGGCTGTGGGAAACCGAGTCGATGCTGAAAGTATAAAGACCGCAAGCCTGTATATACCTGTTGAGTGCAAACTGATAATTATGGCTTGGTTCTGGGGTGTCGATTGAGTTCAAGATTGTATGTTGCAGGTGTTGCGTTTGAAGTTGCGATGCAAGGTAGGAGTATTGACTGGTGTCTAGCATTGTATATATTTCGAAACCCCCATCTTTGAAAGGAAGTGTATCGAATCGTTGTTGAAGAACACCAAAACCCGCACCGTCCCCTTTAATAAGCTGCTGCAAATAACGCATTAGGTGTTCATCATAGTAGTACGTGGCAGGATGTAATACTTGAGGACTTGTAGTGCGTAGATTAAAATATAAACGAGACACTCCTGTACAATTACGTAACAGTAGCATTTCGCACTGCGGATCCTTTAGCTGCTTTACTGAGTCCATCAAACGATCTGTTTTTTCAGCTCTGGCCAAGACCATAAACAGAAGAGCCTTTTGTCGAACTCACATCACTTGGTTGAAAAGAGTTGATACCAGTCAGATTTGTTGTTCATTTACTATTTGGAATACGAACCAAAGGAATTGATCCAAGTACGTGACTTATTATAGGTTTAGTTGCTTGGTCTCAACTATACGAAGTTGGTTTGATTTTTATAGTGGCTTAATCCTGCAAGTATTCAATTCTGAACAAGGTCCCAGGGTTTTTCTGCATTTGCAGTTTTCCTCGTTAACAAAATCTTGCTGTGTCATTTACTTTTATTTTCCGCAATTATAATTGTTGTTATTATAATATAAAGTAAATTACACAAATATTAATTCCTATTTACTTGATAGTAATCCTATTGTGTTTGGTTAAGTTCGAACCTTTTATCAAGTAAACATACTTCGTTGTTGTATTGCCTCGATCTCGTATCCATAGACGATCACACTAAATGTGAACATATTTGTTGTATTGTCTCGACTCAGTCTATATACAATAACTTTTGGAGAAAGGACTTATAGGTGGAAAAGTTTTAGATTTAGGTATATTTGGGTACCCTCGTCTTTTCAGACTTCTTGCTACATAGGTTATCGTGAAACTAGTAAGGTTTTATGCCATAACCATTGGTTGCTTCAATAAATTAAGTTTCTTGTAGTGGAACTTCATTCTTTAACTGTCAAACCGAAGTTCGACTGACTCGAGCAAAAAATAGGACAGCCGAATTTAGTATTTTTCTTCATAAAGTGAAGTTCGGCTAACATTTTTGTGTTCAATTATCCGGCGAACTATTCATCAACACTTTCAGAATGAAGATCAATGAGTAGTTCGGCTGATAATCGTTTTCATTATAAGATGAACTTCACCTTGTAATCAATTGAAGATGATGAAAGTTTTATCCTGGTTAGCGTCAGTTGGAGTAAAGAAGAGAGAAGAGAAGAAAAAAAATTAATTAAAATTAAATAATAATAATAAAAAATCTTATCAAAATATTAAATATTTTAAAAAAGTAAAATTCAAAGATGGTGGTCTTGGTAATTATACTATGGCGGACACCCGTGCTTACTGTTACCTTGCCTCGAGGGAGTGGGTGTTGCCGAGTACAAAAGGTGATACTTGGTAACTTATTCCCTACAAACAAAGGTTCTACCTACCAATTGGGTCTTCAGAACTTTATTCAGGTATGTGTATTACCTTCTAGTTATTGCATCGATGATACTTCCCCCCTTCCATGCATTCCCTGGCAGTTACTTACTTTGATGCAGTTAAGAAGCAAATCCCCAACCAATATTTCATGTCTGCAAGAGATTCAATTCGTGGCAATGTAGTCGTATTAATCATTCACAAGATTATCTATTGGATGTACTAATTTGTTGGCTTAATCAATGCGTTGGACAAAGACAGTTCAGAGCTGTTCTTTGCTATCGTCTTGGCATCCCTTTGTTTTTCGAGAACTATTTGTGCTCACGCTGCAATAGATCTATGGACATCTTTGGTGATAACGCGATCCATTGTGCTAAGGATGTTGGTATCAAGATTCGTCATGATCATGTACGGGATGTAAATGTTGACATTTGCTACAAGGCTGGAGTGCATGCGCGTAAGGAAGTTGCTCTTGGGTTTTGTCTAATGACGACAGGGATTTACGTCCTGCTGACATCCTTGTTCATAACTGGGAGAATGGCCAGATGTTTGTATGGATGTCACTGGTGTTACGCCCTTCACTGGTGAAGGTATGCGTGCTTTTGTTGTAGGAAAAGCCATTTCGAGTGCTGTTTCGCGAAAACGCACTAAATACTTGGACAAATGTGTCACACATGGTTATATATGGTTTAGGTGTTCTAGCTTTCTCTACTTTAGGAGAGCGTAGCGAAGACAATTTGTGTTTTTTTAAGCGTCTGAAAAACTGTCTTGTTAGTAATGATGCTAGTAATGGTTTTGGTAGTTTTATTCTTTATAGATTAGGCATTGTTATTCAAAAAGGTGTTGGACCTCAGCTTGTTGCTAGGCTACCTACCAAAGCTCATTATGAGTCTTGATTGTAATCTGATTCTAGTGAACAATTCACGTAAATAATAAATAAATAAAAAGTCTTTACTAAATATTTAAAAAATAAATTATTAAATTAAATAAGTAAATTAACTAATTAATCAAGATTATCTAAATAATTTAAATAGCTTTAGATACCCCTTATCAACCTATAGTAGTTGGGGTAAGCATTGAGTATGCCTCAAAAAAAATTTGGTATGCCTCAAAACAGGTTTCTTTAAAGTGGTGTAGTGGAGGTTGGGGGCAGTTCCGGAACTTGGGCTGCAGAGGCTGAGCCCCGCTTTCCCTGGATCAAAGAAAAAACATAAAAGGATTCATGACGTCTGATGTTCCCAAATATTCCAACTGTTAAATGAACGTCTTTTAACTGATGGTCAAGATTACTAAACCCTTTCGGCTGAATTGAGCCGAGTCGAGTCTCCGAAAACATCATACTTTTGAATGGCCAGTTTCCAAATTCAAAAAAAAACCGGTGCCTGATCTCGTTATTGTAAGCATGCGAGCCATGTGTAAACCATCCGAGGAGATGCTGTTGTAAATCATCCGAGGCACAATCTAATGTCGATTGTGCCTGGATTTAAACAACCCAGGCACAATCTAATGTCGGACGATAGCACACAGCATATATGAGATTGGCAAAGCCGCAAACCATACATATAAAGCGTACGGTCCACAGACTTGCACCTGTATATTTGAGTTGTTTTTTTTAAGGCTGACAGTGACTATAAGCCTTGCATAGCTGAGATAACCTAATTAATAATATGGATCATTAATATTTAGTCATTTTTATAATCATCAACTAAAACAATTAATAGAATTACCATATTGTTAACACCCATAATTTTATTTCAGTGACAGTTATTTTTATTGGTAGATCTTCCGTTTTGTAAACTCCACGTCATTTTTCTTTGTGCAATTGTAGTTTTCACAATCTCTTTGGAAGACTTCAATAATCAGTTTCTTTTATGTGTTATATTGGTCGACAACAAAATAAGTTTGCCTTGAGGTTAATTTCCAGTTCCCTCCATCATTTCAATATTCAAATGAACTTTCATCCTGACATTAAGACTCATTTTCATCAACAATGATATGAGATCAATAACATTTGCATACATAGACCACCTTTTACAAACTCTACTATGTAATACCTTTTCCAATTTATAGGTAGATCAGCATGCAGGACGCATGAAGGACTTGTTAATTTTTGTTCTCACACAATTATCAGCTGAAATACAAATTGCAAGTACCCACATAAATTGATTTTTAAATGAGGAATTATCTTGGAAGTTATATTCAAGATTGGTTTCACGCTCTGGCATTCTTCCTCAGCATACAATTTACTAGCGGCATACAAATTGCAAATACCTATTATGTGAATTATAATGTGTTAAGGACTCGTAATTCTCCATTACAACACAATCCAACATCTGTAATATGTTCTAAAATTTACAAAATAATCCAACACTAGCGTATACTGAGGCGACCTCATTACATGCCACTTGAGGAGAATTTACTCTGGCTGATGTCCCGCTAAGTATATTTTTACTTTTGACCAAGCATAGTTTACACCTATATCAGAACTCCCGACACAATCCAATGCTGGTGATACCACATAGCATTGGTGCGTAGAAAAGAAGGCCGGAGCCGCAAGTATCTGTACAAGCCTACAAGCTATTTATCAGCACTTGTATTTATCTGAAGGTGGTGATTATGGCGGGGACTATGAGGATGAGCCATCAGGAAAGAAGATGGCGTCATAAAACATGTTAACTTCTGATATCTGACTTATCTACATGTATGTATTAGCATTATATATTATGCAAGAACTAATTGTTAATGATTTATAAGCTTTTTGAAAGCATTTCTCAATTCTATATACTCTGAGTTTGTAATAGATTTAGGTTCCAGTTCTGGTTTCCTCGTAAATTTAGGGTGTTAAAGAGTGTTTCTTAGGAGTGGTAGTGATAAGGCTTTAGTTGAAGGGCAAAGAGGTAAAATGCCCCAATTTCGATGGTCACCTTATGAAAATGCCCCGGGCGTTAGGAAATAAGTCAAAATGCCCCAATCCGTTAGTTTTGGGGTATTTTAATCAAAATTGGACATCTTGACCAATTAATGGATTTTTGAAATTCCATTTTTAACCTTTTAGTCAAAATGCCCCAATCCACCACCACCACCATCGCTGCCACCACTACCACCACCACCACCACCACCACCACCACCACTACCGCCACCATCCCCACCACCACCACCACCAACACCACCGCCACCGCCACCGCCACCGCCTCCTCCACCACCACCACATCCACCACTACCACCGCCACCTCCACCACCACCGAAACTATCACCACAGATTCTACCACCAACACCATCGCACCACCACCGCCACTATCACTACCGCTGCCACCACCAAAACCACCGCACCACCACCACCACAACAACAACAACCACCACCACCACCACCACCTGAACCCTAAACCCTGATCCCCAAACCCTGAACCCTAAGCCCTGAACCCTGAATTCTGAACACCAAACCCTAAATTATGAACAATGTACCCTGAAGGGCAATTTCGACTACTTAACTCCCTCTAACGGAAAATCTAACGGATTGGGGCATTTTGACTTATTTCCTAACGTCCGGGGCATTTTCACAAGGTGACCATCGAAATTGGGGCATTTTATCACTTAGCCCTTAGTTGAATTAAGACACCAAAATGATTACCAAACTATAAACATAATCTATGCTAACATCGATTTTTGATAATTATACTTCATCGAAACAAAGTTCATTGCTTAATTTGATGGATAATCTGATGAACATATATAGTATTAATAATAACTAGACAGATGGTTTCTTTGATTTCCCTTTTTTACAACATCTTCTTCCTCCGATGTACAATATGCACATCTTGTATAGCTTACGTATACTTGTTGTTATCTTCATATTTCTCTAATACAAAACCATAGATGTTTCCTTTCATCAATAACTCACCACGCTATTTTGATTGATATATCTTTCATGATTTAATAAGTCGGCCTTTTGGTTTCCTCCATTATTTCAATCTTCAAATTATCTTTCATCCAAACCACTAACATAATTTTGCAATGCATATTATTTTAGTTGTGTATGATTTACCAACAATAATGTAACTCATACCGCCTTTTATAGGTAGTGATCAGCATGCAACGTTAGTTTATGCGTTCTCATCCACAGTTTATAAACTAGCATACAAATTACCCATGGAAAAACAGCCAAAATGCCCCAATTTGGGAGGTGTGGTTGCGAAAATGCTACTCTTTGCGAAAATGTTTGTATTAGCACTATTCTTTCATTATTCTCACTATTTGCTTATAAATTATAACCTTTCAGAAAATTTCCAGTTCTATGTATTTTGAGCTTGTAACGGATTTAGGTGCATACCAGTTTTGGCGGTCAGTAAGATATAAAAATGATTGCAAGACCAAACCGATTTTTCATAGATTTTTAGCTTTTTGGAAACTAAGTTTATTGCCAGATTTTATACAATTTACTGCCCATGGCCTGTGAAACAAGACGGGCCGGGCAGGTATCATGGCTTGACAACAGTAAATGAGAAAATAATAACTAGTGTAGTCTGTTCAGCGAAAATCAGTAAATTGCATAAAATTGTAGATTGTTCAAAACTTCAAATCAAACTTCAACAAAAATTCATAATTCCACTACTAGGCTACTAGCAAAAAAATTCATAACACTACTACTACTCCAAAACTTTACTCCATCTTACTAATAAAAACAATAAAATGAATAAACTCATATGTCGATAACCCTCTTTGTCTAGCTCTTCCCCACATGACTTCAGATTCTCTACCGTCTACCTACACAAATCAAGAAGAGTAAACATTTAATCAACAATTCAAGTGACATAAATAAACACAAACAATAATATCGATGAACAAATTATAAATTCAGTGCGCATCAATTTATAGCCTGCTTGTATCTAAAGAGTTGATAAGAAAATAGAACAGTCAGACATAGACATGAAAATAAATACTCCCTCCGTTTCTGGGAAAGAGATACTTTCACTTTTTCAATTTGGCCTATTTTTAGGCTAAAATGAAAAAGTGAAAGTATCACTTTTCCAAAAATAGAGGGAGTAAAATATTGCATAAAATTTACCTTAAAGAGACACATGATGATTCAGATACATCATTCTCATCATCAACTGGAGTAATATCATCATTTAGTGGATCTAGTGTCATCATACGATTTTTGAGTTCAGCTTTCCACCAATCTTTTAAAATCACACAACATTACAACATTTGCAGTGTTAAGCTACTGCGATAATCACTCAACACACGCTTGCCAAGAGAAAATGCAGCTTCAGAAGCAACTGTAGAGACAGGGACTGCTAGTACATCTCGTGCAATGCAAGAAATGACAGGATACCGTTTTTCATTAGCTTTCCACCAACCCAATATGTCAAAATTCTTCATATTTTCAAAAGTTGTTGGTTCTGGCTCTGCGAAGTATCTCGTCAATTCTTCGATCTTTGTAGAAAGGGATCCCTCTATTCGTCTGGGATTGCCAAAAGGAGTCGTCTTCGTCGTCAGAGATTGTTTCTTGCATCTGCGGAACACTCTGTAAAGGTGGTTGATCACTAGTAGAATTTGAGTTATTACTAGAACCATTCTGCATTTGCTCATTTAACATAATAGTATACTCTGCAAATAAACTTTTAAGTTTAGATACTATCAAATATTTTTGCTCGGCATGACATCGAATGACGTATGCAGAAGTACTAAAACAACTCTCTATATCAGCTAATGTAGTTTCCAATCCTCTGAGATTAAGACGGGGATCAAGAATGCATCCAATGCCGAATAAAATAGGAGTCTCACCCCAATATTTGACAAACTTCTTTTCCATAACAACAATAATCTCCTTGAGATGATTCATTTGCCTGATCAAGAATGCATCCATGCATTGGCTAACATGTTATTAATTGAATTACTATTGTTAAATACAGATGTTTCATTTTCCATGACTCCATGAGGGTATTAATGGAAATGCAGTGGACATTTATTAAAAAATATTAATTAAAACTTAATTGTTTTGTTTTCACGAGAGATGTACACTTCCAATACAAAAGTAATTCAATTAATAACCTGTTAGCCTATGCATGGATGCATAGGTTAACATTTGTGTTTTACTAATTGCCTTCATCTAACCTTTTGTTGCTAAGAAAAGCATAACAATGATTATGCACTCGCCAAAAAAAGTTCTAAGAATACTGTACCACTAATCTGATTTAGTCCTAACTGAATCCTTACAGATTTTCATGGACTAACTTAATCCATACAGACTTTCATCCCGTTTGAACGGTAGTGATAGGATATTGGTATAAGTTAACCGTATGATTCAACACGATGAAATATAATTCGATCGTAATCATGATTAAGACTTTTGTCGTTTGTAGTATGATCCAAATCAAATCCTCTTGACCAGAGAAGAGATTAACTGGAACTCTTGAATGTTAGAAGAAAAATATGAAAGAAGTGTTGATCGGGAAGAAAGAAAGAAAGAATAAAGGTAAAAGGGGAGAGATAAACAAATAATAATTGGGCAAAGAGTTGAAATGCCCCAATTTGGGGGTGTCGTTTGTGAAAATGCCCCAGATTTTCAAAAAAAGTTAAAATGCCCCAATCCATTAGTTTTTCCATCCAAGCTAGTTAAATGGTCAATTTTGCACACATGTGAACTCCCACATGTGAATAAAAGTCATTTTTAACCCCCTTTTTTTAATTGATATTTTCTTCTTATAAAATAACAAACCCTTAATATTCCGACACATGTCATATTTTCGCCACCACCACCGCCGCCTCCACCACCACTGTCGCCGCCATCACCACCGCTGCCACCACCACATCCACCACCACACCACCACCTTCACCACCACACCAACACCGCCACCACCGTCTCCACCGCCACCGCCACCTCCACCACCGCCGCCGCCGCCACCACCTTAACCACTACCTCCACCACAACCTCCACCGCTACCGCCACTGCCACCTCCACCACCACCACCTTAACCATCACCTCCACCGTCGCCACCACCACCATCGCTGCCACCATTATCGTCACCACCGGAACCACCACCGCTGCCGCCGCCGCCACCACCACCGTTACCACCACCCCAACCGCCACCCCTAAAACCCTTATCCCTAACTCTGAACCCTAAAACCCTTAACCCTAATCATGAACCCTAAAACCCTTAACCCCGAAGGGTTATTGTTGTCTTTATTTCACATGTGTGAAGTCATATGTGTGCCAAATTCACTACTTAACTGATTTGGATGGAAAAGTTAACGGATTGGGGCATTTTATTTTATTTTTTTAAAATCCGGGGCATTTCTGCAACCATGCCTCCCAAATTGGGGCATTTTGACTATTTTTCCATAATAATTAGGGTAATTGTACATTTTTATTTGTGTACCTAAATCCCTCTGCGGATATTCATTTATGATGGTCAAATAAATATAAAAAATATACACCAGGGTTAAATGGACAAATAATAGGAAGAGGAGGAATGTGTACCCCTGTTTAGCAAGGGTACACATAGACGCACTATTCTTTCAATTGCAGTGGAAACTTAACACAATTTTTGTTTCTCGAAATACTCTTAGGTCTTTGGTTAGCTTCACTCTTTGTTTATAACCTTTTTTTGTAATCGTTTTCCAGTTTTATGCGATAGTCTTGAAGACTTGAATTTGCGATAGATTTAGGTGCCAGTTTTGGTTGGTGACCAATATATTGTTGGATTTTAAACCAAACCCAACTGATACTTTTACAATTTATTGTTTCTGTTCTGCTTTGAATAATTCATATTACTTAGTCATTACCCGTTCCAACAGACTAGGAGCATTGGTAGTAGTCAGTTTAGCTTCTACTGGCTAGATTAGTTAGCTTTGTTAACACCCATATAAGGTGCTGTAATCAGTTCTCAAAGATATATAGAACTGAGTACTGAGTTTCAATAAAAATCTTTTGATTCTCACATATCTTCTTCTTATTATTTTTCTGTGAGTGTATATTGTGATTGCAGGTGGACTAACACTGGTTAGATCCTAATTACTAGGACACACTCTGATTTATAAAACCACTTTGTACACCCACTAACAGACGTGTTCGTAAACAACTTAAATGGCCCTTAAGACCAGGACTAATAATGACCCACTAATATCATTACTCTGTTGTTTGAGTTTTACCAAAACTCCAACAGCCTCCCTTAAACTCAAACTACAATAACAAATTTCATGTCTCTGCTAGTTGTTACGGAACAACACATAAAATTTGTTATTGTAGTTTGAGTCTAAGGGAGGCTATTTTAGTTTTGATAAAACTCAAACTATGGAGTAATGATATTAGTGGGTCATTATTACAGCACCTTATATAGGTGTTAACAAAGCTAACTAATCTAGCCACTAGAAGCTAAACTGACTTCTACCAATGCTCCTAGTCTGTTGGAACAACTAATGACTAAGTAATATGAATTATTCAAAGTAGAACAAAAACAATAAACTGTAAAAGTATCTGTTGGGCTTGGCTTAAACTCCAACAGCCTCCCTTAAGCTCAAACACAACGCTTCTCATAGCTACACACTCCCAGCAAATGATTGAGCCTGAAAAAGATATCTGCCTTCAATGGCTTGGTAAATATATCTGCAATCTTCTCTTGTGACTTGCAAAACTCCAATCCAATTTCACCATTCTTCACAAGATCGCTAATTTTATGAAACTTAATGTCGATGTGTTTAGCTCTTCCATGAAAAACAGGATTCTTGGTTAAGGCTATGGCTGAATGATTGTCACAATATATCAGTGTTGGAGACGCTTGATGCATATTTAATGTTTCAAGTAAACCCCTCAACCAAACAGCTTGACAAGCAGTCGCAGCAGCTTCCATATATTCTGCTTCGGCAGTAGAAAGAGCAACAACCTGTTGCTTCTTGGAAGACCATGATACAACTCCAGAACCCATAAAAAATACAAACCCAGAAGTACTTTTTCGATCTATATCACCAGCTAAATCACTATCGGTATAGCCAATAAGTACAGAATTATTAGAGGATGAGTAAAGAAGACCATGATCTTGTGTACCTTTTATGTAACGCAATATTATTTTCACAGCTTGAAGATGAATTTGACGTGGTGCTTCCATAAATCGACTAACCAAACCAACTCCAAACAGAATATCAGGTCTGGTTGCGGTTAAGTAACGCAGACTTCCTACTAGTTGATGTTATTGAGTCGGATTTACAAGCTCTGATACCATGATGAAAATCAAGGTATAGAGAGATAGAGCAGGGAGGAAAAACGCGGAATACACGATAGAGAGATCACATTGTGCTTAATTTTCACACTTTTCATTAACTAAAAATTCTACCTTTATAGGATAAAGTTCATGACTAAATTAACCTGCACTAACTCCACAAACAGAAACACGTTCGTAACAGCCAACGTTCCTAATTACTAGGACACACTATGCTTTACAAAACCACTTCGGACACCCACTAACAGACGTGTTCATAAACAACTTAACCGGCCCTTAAGACCAGGACTAATAATGACCCACTAATATCATTACTTTGTAGTTTGAGTTTTACCAAAACTCCAACAACCTCCCTTAAATTCAAACTACAATAAAAAATTTCATGTGTTGTTCCGTGACAACTAGCAGAGACGTTACCAATGCCTTCCCCGGTATTATCCTGCGCTGATTCCGTTTTATTTGCAGACCTACCTACTTCACTTGTAGGCATCATATGACTTCCTCGACATATCTTATCATACCATGGCTCTATCACGGCCAACCTACTTCACTTGCAGGTACATATGACTCCCTAGACATGTTGTATCATAACTTGCTGCCACTTGAAATCTTCTAGATGCTTTCTTCTTCAACCACCGCAATTATCTTCACCAACAACATATTCCTTCTTTGGATTATAAAAACCACATACAAGGACTACACATGACACCTTATACATCATGCGACTCAAAACTGCTAGATTATTAAACTTAATCTACTGACCCATACAATTGAAACAGTATTGTTAATGATATAACAAAACCATTACAGTTACAAAAACAAAATTGACTGAAAATAAAACAGAGCTTTACTTAACTTAACTCTACTTGGATTGCTTAAACTGCATTACTTCTGGTTTCATTCATGGAGACAAACCCCACATCAACAGACCTTTCATTAACAAGCTATAGTTGTTGCTCTTTCCCTACTTGCCAGTCATACATGAAACCAAATCAAAATAATCCTACCTTACTAACAGGATTACCTTCAAGTAGTTTGTGAGCGCCAATGAAATTCAAGCCTCTTTCACATAGGCCTTTCACCGAGCATCTTTTGAACCATGTTCAAATCATTCCATAACTGCCGCCAAGTTCTCCAGCCCTTTCCTCAGCCATTTTGTTTCAAACCATCTTCAATTCCTTGCTTACGACCTTGGTTAATCTCATACCAAGAATTCCAGCGGAACTCCAGGATCAGTCTTCAACTTCTTTTCACACACAAAAGAAACTCAATCACAACACAACCAAACAAACTAAAACATCTCTCTATTAATTTATCTGTCCTCTCTGAGATTTTTTCTAACACCTCTCTCTCTCTATCCTAACTCTGATACCAGATGTAGGATCTAACTAGTGTTAGTCCACCTGCAATCACAATATACACTCACAGAATAATAATAAAAAGAGGATATGTGAGAATCAAAAGATTCTTATTGAAATTCAGTATTCAGTTCTATATATCTTTGAGAACTGATTACAGCACCTTATATAGGTGTTAACAAAGCTAACTAATCTATCCAGTAGAAGCTAAACTGACTGCTACCAATGCTCCTAGTCTGTTGGAACAACTAATGACTAAGTAATATGAATTATTCAAAGTAGAACAGAAACAATAAACCGTAAAAGTATCCATTGGGTTTGGCTTAAACTCCAACATATATCATGTTTCTTATGTGTGATAGTGATAAAGCTTTGGATTAAAAACCGAAAATGGTTGCCAAACTGCAAAGAAATCTCTGCCAAAACTGAAATTTTGGTAAATTTTAAATTATTAGAACAAAGTTTATTGTCGATTTCATAAGATAATTTAATGAACAAGTATAAGGTGAAACACTTAGAAATTGAACAGATTTTGGAATCTTTAGGGCATTTCGTTTTATTCATTAAGAATTCACATTATTATTCGGATCCTTAAAGAAAGCCAAGGATGTTTTGTTTCCTCGCTAAAACTCTAGAAAACTTGGGAACATTTTAAGAAGTTAAGCAGTGTGATTGCAACAACTAAACAAACAGATTCTGTTTTTTTAGTTTCCTCCATCATGTCAATCTTCGAACAATCTCTCATCCCAACTCCCGTGTCATTTTTAACCATAGATTCTGGCGTGTATGATTTATGGAAAATGATATAAATCAAAACATTCACATGCATATACCACCTTTTATAGGAGGAGATCAGAATGCAAGACTTGTTGGTTTTTGGTCGCATACAACTTATTAACTATCACACTAATTGTGCATGCCCACCATAATTGAATTTTAAATGATGTAGTTCAAAAAATCGAAGTCGTCTGGTCTTTATTTAGTCTCAGAATTTGTTTATAACCTTTTTAAAACCTTTCTCAAGTTCTATGTATTTTGAGTTTTTGTAATGGAATTAGGTGCAGGTTTTGGTTCGTCGCCAGTTTAGGGTGCAAAGGCTTTGGATTAAGATACAAAAAGCAAACAAAACTTTGCAAATCCGATTCTTATTTTGGAAATGGGGAAAAAATAGCCGTAACCAACCCAATTGTAGGCAAACTGCGGCAAAATGTAACTAAAGATGGGGAACTTGCTCCTACTGTAATGAAATCCGACAACTTGCAAACACATTCTTCCTCATTTCATTAATCCAATTGTAATGAATAATAAGCCCTAAGGTTCAATTGTAATGAAACCTCATAAGAAAAATGCCCAACTGTCAAAAAGGTTAATCAAACACCACAAACATCAACAACCATTGAAACCGGATCATGTTTTCGTGCAACTTCTTCCGTTGTAAGTAAAGGAATTGAAAAAAAAAAAAAAAAGATAGCAGCAAGCTTTTACACAAGATTGAAGAAGTGGCTCTTTAAGAAGATGGTAAAACACAAGTCTTAAGATAAACATCACCAACCATTTGAAACCTTTTCAAGATTGCCTGCAACTACTTCCATTTTTTCTTTCTAATTTAATAAACACAAAATATAAGAAATCAAATAGTAAAAGAACACTACTATAAATTGATTTTTATAATTCACTTTCCGATTTACAAAATCTTCTTCTATTTATAAGCTGGCCTTGGGTTATCTACCGTGACCATTTAAAGAAGCTTTAGATGTTCCTTACTCACCAGAACCTCCCTTGATTGAGATAACTATCCAAAGTAGTCAGCTTTTTAGTTTCCTCCAACATTTCAATCATCACAATATCTTTCATACAAGATCCTTCTGCAATGCATATATTTATCTTCTGAGGTGAAGAATAATCTAATTCAAAGCATTGACATGCATGTACCACCTTTATTATACAGGTAAAGCGGTAGAGATAAGCATGTGAAATCCCTTCCTTTGCGTTATCACGCACAATATTTTAATTAGGATACAAACTGCACATACCTAGGTCAAATAGAATTTTAAATGGCCGAGTGTCATAAAATTTTGGACTACAACGAGATGCAATTGCCCGCTCCAAAGTGGCCTATATGGGGTCGACTCAGTGTAGGCTGATATTGGATCAATTAGTATTTAAAACTTGGGTCATACTTTAGGTTGCGTTGTTCACTTTAAATCAAAAATATTACTCCTTCCGTTTCATTTTATATAAGGATTTTGGAGTTTTCATGTAGAGCAAGAAATGGAGATAGAGTTGTGAAAATTTTCGATTTAGACCCACAAAAAAATCATCAAATATGAATTAATATTAGTGCATTTAAAAATAAACTTATAATTTCAAAACAAAATATAAGGATATTATTGGTAGTTGTGTGGAATAATATGAAAACCCTCACTCATGATCCATTGTGGAACATGAGAAAAAGAAGGGTTAATTGGGGGATACTTTTTTTTTTTTTGGGAAATTACATAAACTGTGTGTATCATGTCTACCTCCATGCATTAACAAAGATAATTGTTATCTTTGTTGATTCTTGAGGAATGCGCCCATTGTCCCATTTGCTACTCGCCATATGCTCTTGCCGATCTGATTGACATAACTTACCTGACCCAAGTAGCCGGCATCTTAGTTTTCTCCATCATTTCAATCTCCCAATGTCTTTCATCCTAATCTTGAGAATCATTTTACAGTGCTTAGATTTTCTAGTTGTGTTTGATCGACCATAAATCAAAATATTGGCAATTTGGCACATACAAACACCACCTTTTTATAGGATGAGATCAACATGAAAGACCTATGGTTTTTGGTTCTCACGCACAATTTACTAACTAGCAACATAAATTGCAAGTACGTATGGAAAGTTGAATTTTAAATAACCAAGTGTCATGTAGGAGTGATATTTATTTCCAATACACAACTTAAAAACCAGCATACAATTTTGTTTTTCATACAAAAAAGCAGGACCCAGACCTCTATCCGAACCCAGCCAGTTGGACTGAACGAATAAAAGAGACAAAGAAGAATGACGAAATGCACTCATGTGAATTCGCATCAAGGTTCTGATCACCACAACCATGTTAAAATTTTGTTATGTTGAAAATAAATGAAAACTTGAATTCTTTTTATCTTCTCCATAATATTTTGTGATACACCTACACTCATTTCTTGCCGATGGCTAATGTTGCATCCATTAAGTAATGAATTTGATTGCTTTCTTGCTTTGTTTTTAGTTGCCTATGATCAGTCTCCCGACAAGAATCGGTCTGATGACAAAGCTGCTTATCTTCATTGTTGACAACTGTAGGAACACACCGAGGATGGGCCGGAACTTGGATTTCATGGTGAGAAATCTGATATTGCTATTTCCCAATATCTTACAGTCCATGACCCAGGCACATATTAATGGAATGCAGATTCAATGTGCATGTCGAAAAAGTGAATTTATCAGACTACCACGATATGAAAGGTTATTTCTTCACTATTTAGGTTCTTCAAAAATATCGTCATGTTCACCATTATTTGGATCTTTCTATAATGATACTAGCCAATTGAGGAATTAAAATATGTCGTGACTTTGGAGGTAAGCCATGTTAAGTTATACTCCTTCTGTTTCTGGAAAAGTGTTATTTTTACTTTTTCAATTTGGTGGAGGAAGTAAGAGATTAATGAGATGTCGAAATTGTGGAGATTAATTGATACCTTAGGCAGAATTCACTGTTTCGAGGGTCCAATACGGAGCTTTTATAGTTATCGGAGATTATTTTACTTTGAAATTGATAGTCATGAAGTGGATTGACTAACACTGGATAATCTTATTAAGCCTGTATTTTGATATATTCAAAGCATAAAGCTGAAGGTTGGCTCTATTCTCACAGTTTTGGTTCTTTTGCGCCACCAAAGAGCTCAATGGTTTGTTGACGGATAATCAGACATTGAGGAAGCGGAGTCATAGGTTAGCCATCGGGCGTAATGCAGAATTTCATCGTAAAATTGATGAAATTAAATTTTGAAGGGATCAAGAATTCTTTTAGGTACTCACTCCAGGCTGGAGGACAACGTGATCCATGACCGCAGGGAAATTCTGGCAGTGAAATATAAGCAAGAGGGAAGAAATGTGGAAATTTGGCTCAGCCCTAGCTGGCTTAGACTTGAGCTGACAGTGGGCGATATTAAAGTACAGACAACGCCCAACTCTTGATCGGACAACATCAAAAAGAAATTTTCTCAAAGGTGTCTAATGCATGCATAGATAGAATCCTATGTAGTGAGTAAAACAGTTGAGTCTTTCTTGAATCAGAAGGGTAAGGATTGTACCTTTTACGTTTTTTTGCATGTCGTACAACACGACAGTAAAGCCGGAAGACGGACTTTATATTTACCATGTTTCGGATTTTTTGGAAGTCGGGTACATATCACATCATATCAGGATTCTTCGTTCCAAATTAATACACAAAGGAAAAAAACAAACCACGTATTTCACACATATTTTCTGAGAGAATAAAAGAAAAAAATAAACAAAATCAACACATATTATTTTTCTCCACCTACTTAATATATTCGCCCCGCACACACCAAACTAAAAATGTATCGCCACAGGACAGGGCAAATCCCCGTACACATCAAATTAAAGGTATAAAAATACCCGGAGCGTATCACCGGGAAAAATCTAGTATATATAACATTAGTCTAGGAGTGGGGCTTTATCCGTGCCGCGTGTGCCGATTAGACTAGCCCTGCACCGCCTAAGAAACGAACGTGTTGGACCATGCTGGGCGGCTAAGTCACATGCTAGCTGAGTTGGACTCATTTTTTAGCGTGGTGGGCTGGACTGTGCTAGCACGTCGGAATTTACACCTCTAGGTTTTTCACTAGCCCATTCTTCCCAGCACACACTTTACTAATTGGCATATATACAAATTGCAAATGCCTACTTTTTTTGTTCTTTCATGTTTTGGTCATCACCATCATCTCAAAGCAGATATCATCAGTTATATATATATATATGAACAAACCCATAAGTTCAATTACTTCTTAGATAAAATAAACACCCATTAACAAGAGCCGACATATAATTAAGATAAAATTATTTAATGTAAGAAATTATAATAAACTAATAAACTTCCACTTATTACTTATTATTTAAGAAGTCAGTTTGCTTGTTATTGATCTCGATGTAGTTAAAAAGAATTCAAAGTCCTTTCGGTCTTTAATTAGACTCACAATTTATCTATATCAATCTGTTAATTGGTACAAGTATTTCATTTAACAAATATTTTACATGTATTATCACAAATAACTATACATAAAATGGTTGGTAAATAAAAATGCTCAACAATGTGCGAGAAAATTGGAGCTCATTGGCGTAGCATTTCAGTGTGGGATCATGTTTTGCTCTGAATGGAACAAAAGTTAGCTTCATGGAAGAAAAGACAACTAAATAAAGCAGGTAGGTAAATTTTTATCAAGAGTTGTCTTGCGAGTTTACCTATCTATTATGTTTCACTGTTTCATCTTCCAGTGAGTGTGCAAAAGAGAATGATTAAGATTATGCGTAACTTCTTTTTGGGAGCGGTGGAAGGAAGGAGGAAAATGGTTTGGGTTTATTGGAAGAAACTATGTTTATAGAAGGTGAATGGGGGTCTAGGCGTGAAAAATCTGAGGAAAACAAATTAATCCTTGCTAACCAAGTGGATTTTAAGATTTCCGAAGAACAAAAATAGCCTTTGGAGGAAACTAGTGAATGAAAAATTCTATTATACTACTAATCATCTAATTCCTAAGTAGATAATATTCCTCAAGGAAGGAACCTTTGGAAGAATGTTACTAATATGGTGCCCTTAGTCCAAAACATGACGAGCTTCACGGTAAGGAATGGGAAGGGTATTCGGTTTTGGAAGGACCATTGGCTAGATAGCGGGATTTTACGACACCTTTTCCCAGTTGTTTTCAATGCTGCAAGGATGAAGAATGCTATAGTCTCGGACATGATAGTGAATGGAGAATGGGTTTACGATTTCAAGAGGCCTTTAAATACGAATGAGCAACTAGAATGGGATTTACTAAAACGTGATTTACATCATGTTCATGTTTTAGTGGAAGGGGATGACAAAATGGAGATTATGGATAACTTCAGCACTTAGAATTGTTATGAGAAACTCATAGGTGATTTGGATGATTGTAGCTTCATTACTTTTCTTTGGAGATCTCACATTCCTAACAAGGTAGTGGATGATTTGGATGATTGTAGTTTTATTTTGTGGGATATTTTTCATGACTCTTTTCCAACAAGAGATATGTTGGGCCATCGTGGTGTGGACATAGAAAGTGAACAATGCGTCTTATGCAATGATGTCAGAAAATCTGCGAATCATATGTTTCTTCGTTGCACGTATTCATTTGAGGTTTGTAAGTATTCCATTGTTTCTTTTAGAATCGCTTGGCCTATACCAAGTACGTTGCTTCAATTATTTGAAGCTTGGACCATCAACGTTTTGAGTGGTTAAGGAAGACATGTCTGGCAAATATTGCACTATGCGATTTGTTGGGTTTTAGCTATTTGGATGATCCTCGGCTTCCATGTGATGCTGCATTAAAGAAGATGGTGGCATTGTCAAAGAAATATGACTTTGAATTACGTGATTTGAAGATTTTCTTGATTTAAAATACCCATTCCTTTAGCAATTTTCACAACTTCTTGTTATCATATATGTTGAAGCGCAGTGTGTATAGTGTACATTGGACGAGAGATAGGTTGATCCACATTGCCACAGATTTGAATCATCAGAGGCTGTACACTGGAATTATAAGTAGGGTACACTTGGTTTTTGATGAGTTGTTAACCTAGATATCATCATCTCTAGAGAAAGATCCGGCGTTGTAGTATATGTTACCTCAAGAAGTAAGATTTACGACTGCATCTTCTTCTTTTTCACTAAGCAATTTTTGGATTAAGCTGTAATTTGGCTTGCGATAATTTGCAACTGGTATGGTGGTTCATAAGTTACCTGTTGGAATGAAACTCACTCTTGTCAATAAATTTTATGACACTTTAGTCATGTAAAATCAAATTTTCCGCAGCTATCTGCAATTTGAATGCCACTAGATGATAAATTGCGTGCGAAAACGGAAAACCAATGAGTCTTGCATGCTGATCTCAACCTGTAAAAGATTGTATATGTATGCCGATGTTTTGAATTATATTGCTGTTGATAAATTATACATAAGTAAAACTGTAAAAGCGTTGCAAAATGTTTCTTGAAGTTAGGATGAAAGGTAATTTGAAGATTGAAATGATAGAGGAAATTAAAAAGCAAACTACTTGAGTCTTGTGATTTATCTTAATCAAATCAAGCGTATGAGAAAATCTAAAATAAACTGTCACTGAAAAGAGAAAAGAGATAACAATTTATATGCCTTACCTTCATTGACACGCATACTGTGGGAGATAATAAGACCAGCCATCTCAGAAATATAGGGTAAGGTAGGAAGGAGATTCTTGAAAAGTATGGGGAAGGAGTTTCTAAACTTTATCAATAGATAGGGTTCATCAATTGTTCGATGAAAATGTGACAATGATATAAGCGGGAAGAGATCGGTATTTTAAAATTCAAACCACAATTTGGGAATTCTTGGATGTAGTAATTTTGGTCAAAGGCAACTATATTAGTCACTGAATTTAGTATTTGCAACAAAAATATTTGTCTGTTTAATCTGTTTCATGGACAAATATAGTAGTTTTTAAAATTATTTAATATGAGACCAAACAATTTGCTAATGAAATAAATTTTTAATAACCAATATATTGGTGTCTGGAGGATAACTTTAAAAAATATATGTTTCGTCCCTAAAATATTTTCTTTCGGCACAAAAATAATTTGTGTGTGAAATTTTTAATTACAAGACAAATAAATTTGTCTATAAAATATTTTTCTAACAACAAATATATCAGACTTAAAAAAATTAATTCGGATCACTTTAATCTTTTATAGTTTTATTTTGAGACTGAATTTTTTTGTCTACATAGTGAATCTTTGGAGACTAGATACATCATTTGCTAAAACCTAATTTAGAGACCAGTTTTCATTGCCTATAAAATTCATTTTCAATGGCTCAACTATTTGTCTCAAAAACCATTTTCCAAGATGGCAGTGACGATCATTCAAAGCTCTCTTCGGGGACAAAAATAATTGTTAGTAAAGTACGACTTAAAGACAAAATATTTTTTTGCCGGAACTCATTATGGAGACAAAAATAATTTTTCACACAAAACTTTAGTGGGGAAAATCATTTACCGTTAGAAATAATTTTGACGAGGGAATTTTCCGACGTTAATTTTGAACTTTAGAGAAAGTTTACGGTAGTCACTGAAAGATATATACAACGACATAAAATTCGGTGTCACCAAAATTATCTCCTACGACCATAAAAAGTTTCCACGACAATAATTAGATGACAAACTTTTTTTTGTTCCAAATTTTATTTGGTGACTAAACAAGGTAGTTCAGTGAAAAAAATATTTGTCACTAGATGCCCATTTTCTTGTAGTGATGTACTTAACATTCTCTTGTCTTTCCATAGTTCTTCTGCTCGTCAGTGGCAGCTAAAAGTGATCCATAAGAATTGAAAGAGTAGTAAAGAAAAGACGATGCACAAGCACAAAATAACAAGTTGCATTTCAAAAGCGGGTTAATAAACAACGCACCAGACTCCAGAGGACTCCGATTCCTTTTAGCTATGTCGAGATCAATAGCAAGGAAAATGCATTCTTACATCATAATAATACTAATACAAACATGTAGATAAATCATAATTAACTACATGTCTTCCTTAATAAGATCTTGTTAATTCTATGCAACTCGTTTGTGAGACGATTTTCCTTTTCTCAAATGGCCAATAACAGGGTCGGTCACCTAACTATAGGACCAACTACAATCTTATAAATAAATGATGCTATTGTTATTCGTAATTCCATGATTTTTTGTAATGTGCTCATTCTCATAGAGACACTAATAATGTTAATAATTCAATTTCAAAAATTGCTAGAAGCCTAGAACTATAAGTGTCACTCAAGAATGGCAGGCCAATTGGCCCGACTGGATGAACCAGTGAGTCACAGAACAGGTATTGCAATTTGTTTGTTGGTTAATAAGTTGTGTGTTGGAACGAGTAGTACGACACATTTGGTCATTTAAAAATTCAATCTGCAGCAGGTATGTTCAATTTGTATGATAGTAAATAAAATGTGTGTGAGAACGAAAAACCAACCAGCTTCCGTTCTCATCTCTACTTATAAAAGGTGGTATATTAATCCGTGTATGGATTCCAATGTTTTGAAAGGTGGTAAATTTGTGGTAGCATTCAAAAAATCTGCATATTCACCATTGTGTAACAAAAGTGGAGTCCTGATCAAAGAAAAAACTAAAACTAAAAAGTGGAGGAAATGTTACGGGCAATACCTCTATAAACAGTAGAGAATAGAAAAACAGAACATTTCTCTTAGTGAATATGCAGTAATCCGGTTTCGTGAATTAAGGACCTTTCGAGCTTTTGTTCTATAACATGACCGAATTAATTTGTTTTAATAGTACTTATCCTTTGCAGAACTTCTCTACTACTTTTGTCTCCCTGCAAAAAAAAATTAAAAAGCCGATAGAACATTAGTTTTTATGTACGAACAAAATGGAAGATAAATTCTACTTACTAAATAATTTTTGCCGAATTATTTGAACTCTTTGCATTTTATATTTCTTATTGAGTCATTATGACTTCGTAGATTCCAGTATATATATATTTTGTAACACGATGTCTTATGCAACTGAAACGATGCCGTTTTTATTCGACTGATATAAATTCTTCTGCCACATAAAATTATAGTCCTAAGTTCTAAAATGAATTGTAGGACTGATTAAAAAAATTCTCAGATGGTCAATTGGCGCTGATTTTCTTTTGATTCACCTTAGTTCCATAGTTGATAAGGCGGTATTCAATCTTCCTAATCACAAAGGTTCTAAGTACTTGGTTCAACAATTTTCAACAAAAAGGAAACACATACTTTCACTTGCATTGGAATTTGTTATCGTTTTTTTTTTTTTTTTTTTGACTAAAACTTTCACAGTTTTCCATATACCATCCAGGAAGCCATGCTTCTCTTTCAACACCATCAAACACCGTTTTCCCATTTTCCTTCAACCGTGCAAGAAACTTAAAATTACAAATATAATCAGTTTTCACAAAGAGATAATTCTTCATTTTTATTTCTTCAATTCCTTCTCAATTATTTTTTGTTAGTCAACAATGGTATAAGGGAATTTTCTGAAAAGAGGTTGTTAAAAGGGATACGATTCATAGTCATTTAACAGGTAAGCAATATGGGGTGTAACGTTAGGAAGATTTCGATTTCCAAGATCAAGTATCCATTTACTGAATTCTTCTTTTGCTTTCCTTGCAGATCGCATATTCTCATCCAGGTTGGAGATTCTAAAATGTCTCCACATATTTAATCTATTTATCGATGAAAGTTTCATACACTGAGAAATTTTTCCAAATATTAGACGTCGGGTGGTTATGGCATTAATGTAGGGAAATGGTAGGCAACTGTTGGTGGTTAGGATGAGCATCTGAGAGTTTGCAACTGTTCTGAGAGTTTGCAACTGTTGGCGTTAGAGAGTTATGTGTGATACATTGCATCCATTGTTCATTCTAAGTGACTGTTGGAGATGCCTTTTGGAAATTCTTATTGTGTCTTTTAATGGTTAATTGACTGAAAATTGCATCCATTGTTCATTCTAAGTGACCGTTGTAGATGCCTTTTGGAAATTCCTATTGTGTCTTTTATTAGTTAATTGATTGTTAGGGTTGCGTACTGGGTTATGTCTTATATAGGAGTAGCCAATCAGATAGCTATGGAATGGAAAGATTGCACTTACATGGCTTCACCAGAATTAACAGTGATTGTGGTGCTGACATGTGGCGACTTCGGGTCTCTTATTATAAAGAAAGATTTGTCCAATTAAGGTTATTCTTCGGCTTCCAACCGCGAAGGCGTTCATCTAGTAAGCCACAGCACTGGTATTTGCAATTTGTATGACACTTATTCATTTCAAATTAAATTTTACACAAGTGTATGCAACTTTTATGCTCGTTAATTAATTGTGCATGAGAACCAAAAGTCGACGAGTCTTACATGTTGATTTTTACCTATAAAAGATGGTATATGGCCCATGTTTTGAATTAATTGGATCATTAATTGTTACTACACATCTAAAATTATATGCATTGCGGAATGATTCTGGAGGGTAGGATGAAAGATAATTTGAAGATTGAAATGATGGAGGAAACTAAAAAGCCTGGTACTTTGGGTCAGTGGAGTTCAAGCTGATAAACGCCCTTAGCTTTCATGAAATGAAAACCCTAAAATCAATTAGTGAGTAAATGAAAAATCCCTGGATTTTTTTAATCTGTATCGCTATGAAAAATATACTTATACTTATCCAAAGACCAACTACCACGCACCTTAAAAACACCATCAACACTATACAAACCAAAACCCGCTCCTAAATCCATTAGAAACTAACTCGGATACATAGAACTGGGAAAGGATTTTAAGAGGGTTAATCCATTACAAATTCAGAAATATACCCTTAGCTTTCTTAGTCACAAATTATTAGTTAACAGTCTTTATGTCCCAATCTTCCTTCTTGGTTCATCGTCAGAATCCGCACCACGGCCGAAATCCGATCCAGAAAAAGAAGAGGTAGCAGGTCAGCAACGAGAGGCATTTCCTATTATCTAGGTATTTTGTCATTTTAAGAGGTGACATGTCCTGAAGTTGGTATCACATACGGATGATTATGTGTTTTTTGGTGAACGGTAAGTCTCACACGAATACAACCACATCGTTACATCGCTTATAAAATTAAAACTACACTGCGTCATTTAAAGTTCATATAGATCACTTGATAAATTTTCGGTTGTGCTAATAGGTTTTGGGTAAAAGCGTGGATTATCAAAGATCATAGATAGCAAAGCAGGCATTTTCAAATTGCACTTGTAAGGGAGTGAAAAATTTTACATGAGACCAAATACGCAAATGTAAAATCACTAGTAAGGCTGAGTTTGGTAATGCTTATTTTTTTCAAAAGCACTTTTAAAACCTATATATGTCAATAAATTTTGAAGTTGATGTTTGGTAAAAAAAAAACCTAAGTGTTTTTTTTATCCAAAGCACTTCTCAAATTTCTCAATTTTTAAAAGCTATGGAGGAGGAGCTTTTAAAAGCTACAAAAGCATAAGTTGTGTTGTGGTCCCTCATAAATTTAATGTTTAATTTATCTTTTTTATCCCTATTTTATTTTCTAAATGATAAAAGTTACCCTTAAATTTATATACAGTCAACTTTTTACTATTTCTTATATTGCATTCTTTAAATCTTCTGTAGATGATATGATATAATTTTATATACCATTTATTAATTTGTCAACAGTAGAAATAAAAACAAATATTAAATAATTACTTAATTTGTCAACAGTAAAAATAAAAATAAAAATTAAATAATTACTTAATTATTAAGGGATTAAAGCCCTGGTGTCTTTCTTATTAATTTATTTATTAAATCATACAGAGCTTGTGGTTGGTAACCTAGCGACAAGCTGGGCTCCAACACCTCTTTGAATAGCTATACCTAATCTATAAAAAATAAACCTACCTAAACCGCAACTAGCATCATTGCTCACCAAGCAATTCCGTAGACGCTTGAAAAAAACAAGAGTGTCCTCACTGAGTTCCCCTAAAGTAGAGAAAGCCAGAACGCCTAACCCAAATGCATGTGCAACACACTTGTCCAAATATTTGGCATGTTTGCGGGCAACGGCACTAGAGATAGCCTTCCCAGGAACAAATGAACGAACCCCATCACCAGTGAAAGGGGAGACACCTGTGACATCCATACAAACATCTTGCCCGTTTTCCCAGTTAAGAACAAGAATATCAGCGGGTTTAAGATCTCTACCATCATCCGTACGAAGGCCAAGGAAGCCTCTTTTGCGCCGATACATTGGATTTGTAGCAAATGTCGAAGATAACATCACGTACAACATCATGACGAAACTTGTACCCAATATCCTTGGCACAATGGAGTGCATGATCCCCAAAGATGTCCATAGGTTTGCTACAGCTAGGACATAAATTGTTCCCAACGAACATAGGAATGCCAAGGCGATAACAAAGCACATCTCTAAATTGTCTCGGACCAAGGAACTGGTTAAGCCCACTGATAGGTACCGCCAGGAGGTAGTCTTGAGCATGCTTAACACGATTGCATTGCCATAAGATGGAATCTCTTTCAGACATGGGAAATTGGTCTGGGATTTGCTTCTTGACTGCATCAAAATAGACCACTGCCAGGGAATGCATAGAAGGGGGGGGCCGAATCATCGACACAGTAAGAAGATGGTAATCCACATACCTAGGTGAAGGTCTGAAGAGCCAACTGATAAGCCGAGCCTTTGTCTGAAGAGAACAAATTACCAAGGATCACTTTCTGCACAGAAGTAGTCTGGCTCTGAGAAGCAAGATAACAAAAAGTACGAGTGTCCGCCATGGTGTAGATACCAAGTCCACCATCTCTGATAGGTAAAGTAGCTAGTCTCTGCTGTAAGGGACCAAAACTCGCACCGTCACCAGTAATTAAGAGTCTCAGATATTGGAATAACTGATCGTCGAAAAGATCGGTAGCAGGTTGAAGAGCAGCAGGATTGGTAGTTCGCATTGCAAAGTAAATTCTAGACACTCCGGTACAACTGCGAAGTAAAAGCATCTCACTTTGAGGATCCCGGAGTTTCTTGATTGACTCCATCAGTTGAACAGTCTTATGCACCCTGCTCAACAACATATCGCTAATGAAGCCCATATCCAAACTCACTGGACCACCCAAAAGTTTAACACCTTTAGAGGAATGTCAGGGGGGAAGACACCTTCTGCTACACTCCTGGGGTCATGGGAAGGCCAAAAGACTTCCGTCTTCTTGATATTGAGGTGTAACCCCCGAGATGGTCCTTCAGTCTCAATAATACGCAAGGCCTTAGCTACCTCCAAGGTATCCCCAACAATTATTAAGTAAAATAATTTCTTAACAATCATAATGATAGTGGTATTTAATTAGTATGAACATTAATATTATATAGTAAAAAAATTAATTATTTTTAAACCCAATAAAATTGAATAAAACTACCATGAGTGATATGTCTGTTTTTGTCATTTGTTACAACAATAATGGTTGAATCTTAAATTTTACCAAACACATTTTGATTATTTTTTTAATCAGCTTCAACTTTAATTAATATTTTACCAAACGTCCAACTGCTTTTTTCTCACTGGACAACACAGCGACGCACAGCAGAAAAGTTCTTTTACAAAAGTTGCAGCAATACCAAACTAAGCTTTAGTGAGACAACGGCCAGTGGGTCATCTCAGCTAGCATACGCTGATGTTGGATCATTTAATAAAATTTTAGATCTCATTGCGTGTTTTGGATTGTGCTGTAATGGTGACTACTGAGTCCCTTGATACATTATAAGTCACATGCATTGGGTATCTGTAATTTGTATGCGGTTTTTAAATTGTATAAGAGGAAGAATTCCCTAGTGTAAACCACTATGCTATATAAATTTCATGACAATCCATCATTTAAATTTCATTTTGGTTGAGGTGCTTCAATCAGTATGTCAGTTAGTAAATTGTGTGAGAACGAAAAATAAACAAGTAATTTATTTTGATCTTCCTATATGTTAAAAAAGGTTTTGCATAGTATAGTCGGTATATGTGAAAGGTGGTATATTATGTTAGTGTATTTTATTTTTTTTGATCGGCAAAGAAGAATTTCAATGATAAGAAAAATAAAAAAAGAGTATAAAGATGAAAATGAGAGCTAATGTCAGGATGAAAGTCAATCTGAAGACTGAAATGATGGAGGAAACTGAAAAGTAACATTGGGGATAACATGTTAAGTAGCCTATCAAGATGATACATGATGAAAATGGCTAATCATGTGAGTTATCTCAATCAGCATATGCATGAGTTTTCATCCAAACATTTTGTGCCAATACCATTCATACCCCACAAGGAGGTATACTGATGTGTACGTGATCTACAAAAAGAAATAAAACAGGTCGGAAAGGGAAAAAAACATAAGGAGATAATGTATCTTACTAAACACTGTAAAAACAATCCAATTGAATAGGCAAAAATGATTTTTTTACTAGTTGTTCCAGTTGATAATTGTAAAAATGGCTACAATATTAATGTTCTATATTATTCATGATCCATATTGTTCAGATTGTGTAATCTCACTTATGCCAAGGCTAACATTCACCGCCACACCTAAAAAACATCCTAATAAAAGCAAAAATGCCACCTGATCGCATTACAAACTTATATTACATATAACTGGAAAGTTGGAAAGAACCAAAATAGATTTAGTGGGTTAGTATGACATGGCTGTCAAGTGGATGAGTGAAAATGCGACACTGTGGCACATTATCAGTGGCTTGGCCAAAGTGTCAGATATGCGGAGTGCATGTCTGAGTTGCAGCTAGACAATGGCATGTGCCAAACAAAGTTTGGACATGGCCAATGACGCGAGATGTCAAGAGATGCCAAATGAGTTTGGAAAGATACCTGTATGCATGAGGCGTGCAGGCATGCAAGCAGGACTTGCATTAGAACACTTGCATCATTGGGAGAATGATGCTCAGCAGTGATGGCGCTACGTTGGCTGGCAGACGTAATCATTGTGCAAGAGGCGAGATGACATGTGCCGGGCACATGGCCTTGACGGTTTTAGAGATGGTTACACGGAAGTTGAGTTGCTTTATGCATAACTAAAGGCTAGGACTTGTTTGTTTAGCTTTAGAGTGGGTTGGCGTCAGTTGGCACGGTTGGCTAACTGCCTAGCATAAAGTAAATCTGTAACTGCCTGACAGTTACTAGTACATAGCTTTTGTAAGGCTATATAAGCCTGATCTTTTGAAGGGATTGAGTAATCCAGAACAAGAAGAGTGTGTAACCCTAAGTGTGCAATAAATAAAAGGCTAAGGCCTAGTTTAAAGTTAAGTTCTGTTGGTGCATTTATCCCTTTGTTTTGGCTTACGTTTATGCATCAAGCGGAGTGTGTGTATTTGGTTGAAAGCTTGGAAGATTGGTGAGAAGAACCTCTATTTAGTATGGGATGAATAGAGAATTAGTCAAGAAGTAGAAGTATTTGTTAAGTGCTCGAGTTGGCTGAAATTGTGCTGTGGAGCATAGTTTCTATTGTCAAGTTGGTTGTAGCATTTGGGTGTTGTGAACTTGTGACAATTCGGGTATCAAAGCCCTGAATAAGGGTTTCTCTGTTCACGTTGAGAAATAGAAGGCTGATTGAATTCGTTGATTTCTTGAAGTTTGTCGAGAATTGCATTTGAAGTGAAGGATCCACACTAAGAGTGTAAGGCATGGGAAAGTCAAGTCGAAGATCACGCCAAAAGATCACATTCAGGGTATGTGATCATTATATTCAACAATCTGCAAGCAATAATCATACACGAAGAATGTCCTCAAAACAACTTGATGAGGGTGAAAAAAGTTGTTTTACATATTAGAACTACACTAAGGGAACCAGAGACGCTGCAAGTGCTGATGAGAAACATCACGATGCTGGGAAGGCTCAACATGATGTTGGAAGGGGGCAACATCGCAACATCAGTCGTTTGATAGGGAGCAAAGCACATACAAAGAAGAAGATATCTTCTGGACTGCTGTACATTTATGCGAACATCAATGGAGAATGGGTATTAGCGATGGCTGATAGCGGTGCTACCAAGTCCTTTATACATCCATACATTGCCATGGAATTGAACTTAACAGTTACTAGCGCGGGTAGCACCATCAAAACTGTTAACGCAGAACCACAAGCCAGTCGAGGGAAAGTTCGCAATGCAGATGTGCAAGTTGGAGAATAGAAAGGAAAACTAGATTTTCTAGTGATGGTCATGGATGATTATGACCTAGTTTTGGGCATGGATTTCTTTTGTGTGGCGAAGGCTTCCCTGTTACCTCATAGGAATGGGATATTGATACAGCACCATCAATACCCATGTTTTGTCTCTATGGTGAGGAAAAGTGAACCAGACAAGATACTTAAGCCATATATATCTGTGATTCAGGTGAAGAAGGTATACGCCAAGGCTTGGATACTTTCCTAGGAGTGTTGGGTGAGATCAAACCAGGAAAGGTAGTAGAAGTTGAAGATGGAATAGCTGAGGTCTTAAAGGAGTTTGTAGACACGATACCTGCAGAACTGCCTAAGACGCTCCCACCACGGCGTATGATCGATCATATGTTTGAGTTGGTGCCAGGTGCGAGGCCGCCTGCACAAGCACCATATCATATGTCACCGCTAGAACTTGAGGAGATGCGCAAGCAGATTTCTGAACTACTGGAGGCAGGCTACATACAACCGTCTAAAGCTCCATTTAGTGCTCAGATTCTGTTCCAAAAGAAGCAAGATGGCTCACTTCGTATGTGTGTTGATTATAAGGCTTTGAACAAGCTCACTGTGAAGAATAAGTAACCAATTCCGCTAGTGGCAGACTTTGTTTGATCGTTCAGCCAAGGCCAAACACTTCACCAAGTTGGATTTGTGTTCAGGTTTTTACCAAGTACGCATAGCAGAAGGAGGCGAACCAAAGGCTGCAATGGTAACAAGGTATGGCTCGTTTGAGTACCGTGTGATGGCATTCGGCTTGACGAATGCACCAGCAATATTTTGCATCCTGATAAATGATGTGTTTGTTGAGTACATCGACCGCTTTGTTGTGGTATACTTGGATGACATAGCCATTTACAGTTATTCCAAATTGTTTATATATAGCACGTATGCCAGCACGGCAGTATACGTTTATTCGTGTGTTGTGCCCGTGAGCTATGTGGTGTCTAGCTTTTGACTAGTAAAGGACAGCACGGCACGTGAAGCACGCGACTTTGTGTGTCGGGCTATGCCGTGCCGGCACGTTTTACACCTTTAAGCATATACTTTGTTGAAAGTTAAGAGTCTGGAACAACTATCAAGAAAAATAACTATCTTTCATGGTTTTTTGGGTTACCCCTGATGATTAAGACCCATATAGTATGGGGTTTAAAATAATTTTTACTTATATCGACAAAACTGATATTCTTATATCAACAAAAGCATCAGTATTTTAGACATTTGATGAAGAGCTTGATTAAGTTTGCGCCCTTCATTTGTTGATGAGGCAGCTTCTCTAGTGAACCACGACACAACATGTGGGATGATCTGGTCACAGATGGTGCAACTTCAAAAAGAAAAGAACAAATTTTAAACATAAACCTTCAAGAAAATCTGCAACTATGTACAATGAAAGAAATCAAATTACCCAACAAGGTAGTCTTGATCAATTTCATTCTGAAGTTTTCAACCTGTTCACGAGTCCAATCAAATTTAATATATATATATATATATATATCTATATATATATATCAGCATTAAAACAACACATTTCTCAATTTCCTAACTGAAGTAATAACTTATTGTTTCTTCAAAATCGTTATCATCGTCAGGGACTAGGGAAGTAGAAACTTTTATTGATATGGATATTTTTTTTTTTTCGAAGAAAAGGTTATATTAAAAAAAAACATTACATAAGCAAAGGGAGTTACACATTCATGAGGGTCTCCCAATTACTCCAAATAAGACTAGGAGTTACATACTTAAACGTATCTGATTCACAAGACCAAACAACTACAAGTTGTTTAATAAGTTCAATAATCTCAGTCGCTTCCTTTTTTCTAGCAGTTCCAAAAACTCTTCCATTTCGTTCCTTCCACAATCTCCAACAAATTGCATAGTGAGTAATCCGCCAAACTGAACTACCTCTCCCCCGCAAAACATTTGTCGTCCAAGCTTCAAACAAATCAAAAAGTGTTCCCGGAATTGGCCAAGAAATCCGAAAAGCTTTAATGAAGTAGTTCCATACCTCAAAAGAATAAGAACAATGCAAAAACATATGATCCGTTGTTTCTCTTTCGGTATTACAGAAAACACACAAATCACTTTCTATATCCACTCCTCTATGCCTTAACATGTCTCTAGTTGGAAGAGAATTATGAAAGGAAGCCCAAATTATAAAACTGACCTTATTAGGGATATTGCTTTTCCAAAGGTGCTTCGCGAAAATGCAAGAATCATATTGTCCAGCTAGAGTTTCGTAACACTTAGCCGTAGTAAAATTCTCCATAATAGACATCTCATCTTCATTTTCCACAAGGCTAGGAATACGAACATCACGCCGAAGTAAATCCCATTCAAGCTGCTCATTAGCATTCAAAGCTCTCTTGAAAACGCATTGCCAACCATTACTTCCAATCATCTCAGCCACAGTTGCGTCTTTAACTTTCACTACCTTAAACACCTCTGGAAAAATATCTTGCAAGCAACCTCCATCAAGCCATTTGTCCTTCCAAAATCTAATACCGTTACCATCTTTAACTGTAAACTGAACCATACTTTGAATCATAGGTACCATGTTCACCACATTCTTCCACAAACTCCTGCATTGAGAAGTAGAATCAACATCGGGCATTAGCAATCTCATGTTTCGCTTAAACTTCTCTTGCACTATCTTCTTCCAAAGACTGTTATTACTTTTCGAGTACCTCCATATCCACTTAACCAACAAAGCCCGATTGACAGTCCTCAAATTCCTCACTCCCAAACCGCCGTTAGCCTTAGGCATACAAATCTTTGTCCAACCAACCCAAACTAACTTCCTTCGTCCTTCCGTAGCTCCCCATAAGAAGTTACGCATGATTTTAACCATTCGTTTTTCCACACTAACCGGCAGATGAAAAAGAGACAAATAATATATTGGTAAACTAGCAAGACAACTCTGAATAAGAACGAGTCTACCTGCTCTATTCAATTTCTTCTTCTTCCATGTTGCCAATTTTTGCTCCATTCTAACCAAAACATACTCCCATACTGAGGTGCTACGCCAATGTACTCCAATTGGCATACCAAGATAAGTAAAAGGAAGTTTCTCAGCCTTGCAACCCAGTTCCCTGGTAAGAACATCAATAACATTATCCGCACCCACACTAATCATAGTAGATTTCTCCAAATTTAACTTCAAACCAGTTAGAGTTTCAAAGACCGACAAGATAATTAGAAGTCTCCTAACTTCTTCCACACTTGCATCAATGAAAATCAGCGTATCATCCGCAAATTGAAGGTGCGAAATAATAGTTCCATGGTCCACCACTTGAAAGCCAGAAAGTTGACCTCTTTTCACTGCATCATTGATCAGTTTAGATAAAACTTCCACCACCAATAAAAACAAGTAAGGGGACAAAGAATCTCCTTGTCTTAGACCTTTAGTGGGTTTGAATTTCTCCGTCGAACTACCATTCACCAACACCGACAAATGCGAGGAAGAAACACACCAACTAATCCAGGAAATCCATTTGTCACCAAAATCATGCTTCTTTAAGATTGTAAATAGAGATTGCCAATTAACGTTGTCAAAAGCTTTCTCCATGTCAATCTTGCAAAGAATACCGGGCTTCTTAGCTTTCAATCTACTATCCACACATTCATTAGCAATAAGCACTCCGTCAAGAATTTGTTTGTCATGAATAAAAGCTCCTTGGAAATCAGAAATAATGTCAGGCATCACCTTCTTCAATCTAGTTGCAAGCAACTTAGATAAAATTTTATACACACTACCAATAAGACTTAACGGTCTAAAATCTTTGGTGTACAAGAGTCTTCTTTCTTGAATTAAGGTGATGAAAGAACAGTGAAACCTCCAATCGATAGACCCGTATTTATGAAAATCCTTGATGAGGTTCATTAAATCTTCCTTCAAAACATCCCAGCAACTCTTGAAAAATTCAGTCGTAAAACCATCGGGGTCCAGCGCTTTATTGCATCCCATCTTCTTGATAACTCCCCAAACTTCCTCCTCTCGAGAATTCTCTTTCAAGCCAAGATTTGTCCACCGCTTTGATTTTTGGGAAATACAGATTTTCCATACCAGAATTCAGCTCATACTTTGTTGAGAGAACAAATTTATATAAAAGTTCCTTATTTCTTCCTTTATGACGTTTTGATCAAAGCAATCAATCCCTCCTACTTGAAGCTTGGCTATCGTATTTCGCTTCCTCCTTGCACTAGCAATACAATGAAAGTATTTAGTGTTCGAGTCCCCCCATCTAAAATCATTTTGTTTCGCCCGCAATTGCCAATTACGTGCCTCCATAGCTTCAATATTTCGCAACTGTAGCTTACATTGAATTTTTTCTTCTAGCTGATGATGTTGTAAAGCCCCATCTTCCTCTTGTATATTCAGCTCATGAATCCTACCAGTGAGTGTCTTCTTGTCTCTAGCAATTGAACCAAATTCTTGGAGTCTCCACGGTTTAATCATATGCTTCAAGTTTTGCGGTTTGAGAAAGAAAGTAGTACTCGCACTACCTTGGAACGACATGACTTCCCACCACTGCTGCACCTTCTTCACGAAGTCCGGGTGCTCAACCCACACCCTGTCAACCTTGAAATAAGGCTTAGAAGGCATAGAGTGTTCAGTAATGACTAAAATAGGATTGTGGTCCGATATCGTTCTAGTCAGAACAATTTGAATAGCATTAGGAAAAGCTTCCTCATTTGATATGGATATTCATAGTCTAGTCATTTGATACCTGTTTCCATTCGATTTTAGTCCTACATAGGAACAATCTCGAAGTGAGTAAGAAAAGAATAAGCAAAATTATTGAGGTAAACATTGTAGTAAAAGGGTGTTATCAGAAGCTTACACTTCTATTTTTTCCAAAACATAATCCTTGTTCATCAAACATGCGATGAGCATTTTTCATGTGATAAATCTTTGTGAGGACAGCATTATGGAAATAAGGATTGTCGTCATCAAAATAGAAACCGAGCTTGAACACCTTGGCTCCTGGACCACTTGACATCTATCAGATGCTTGAGTGGACCTTCATCTCTTCGAGTAATCTACATTTCCGAAAGGGCTAGTCGCTGACCTAAAACGGCACATAAGTGACCTAAAAACATTAACACATTATCAGGATTTAAAAAAAGAAATAAGGATTGTCATCATCAAAATAGAAACCAAGCTTGAACACCTTGGTTGTGCCAGTTCTGGACCACTTGACATCTAACAGATGCTTGAGTGGACCTTCATCCCTTTGAGTAATCTATATTTCAGAGAAGGGCTAGTCGCTGACCTAAAACGGCACATAAATGACCTAAAAAGATTAACACATTAATAGGATTTAAAAAAATAAATTAGAGGCGTCCTAAGTGAAAAATAAGAAAAATAGTGCCATTTCGGCTAATACACTCTCCATCCTCCTCTTTGCTCGATTTGCTTTGAAAAGAAGATGAGATGCAGAAAAAAGCGAGCGTGCAACAAATCATCTCCCATTTCAAAAACTCGAAGATGATGTTATGTTCGAAATACTTATTTGTATGTCATTGAAAGATGTATTCAAACAAGAGTTATTTTCAAAACTATGGCTTTCAATACTTTCTAATCCAATATTCATAAGTTGTTGTATGGCAATCAATAACTTCAAACCATGGACAACACTCATTCATGATTCTAGTCTTTCCATAGACGAATACCTAACAATTTCATCACTCAATTCTTTCCATTGATGAATACATAATGATCCGAATACCTTTCGGTGATGGAATCATTAGGTATTCGTCTATGGAAATACTAGAATCATGAATGAGTTTGAAGTTATTGATTTCCATTCAATAACTTATGAAACTAACTCTTGTTTGAATACATCTTTCAACAACATACACGAATAAGTATTTTGAACATAACATCATCTTCGAGTTTTGAAATGGGAGATGATTTGTTGCACGCATGCTTTTCTTTGCATCCCATCTTCCTTTAAAAACAAATGGAGCAAAGAGGAGGAAGGAGAGTGTATTAGCTGAGAAAGAATTAGGGTTTTAATTATCAAAACAGTGAACGGCACTATTTTTCTTATTTTTCACCTAGGTCGCCTCTAATTTCTTTTTTTAAGTCCTAATAATGTGTTAATCTTTTTAGGTCATTTATATCATGTGCATCTTTATCTGCTCTTTCTCAGTCTCAGCCTCGTTTGTAACTCCATTCACAATATCAAACCTCTGCAACCCACACCACTTTTTCAGAGTTCTTTAAAAAAACTTAAATATTATGAAGGCAGAGTCTAATAAGAATCCAACCAAACAGATGTTTATTTCTGTGGATTAGGTGCTCATATATTAGATATTATACCTTCTTGTAAAGTGATTCATACTTCTCCTGGTAGTCGTCTTCAAGTTTTTCCATCTCCTCTAAAAAATTGGTTTTTATCTCATCATGTTAATCCTATACTCAAGGAATCAAAATGCCAAAAACCCATTATTGATAGAATCAAAGACCTGCACATATGGCACAAAGTAAAAGTATACGGATGGGTAGGACTAATAGAAAAATGCAATTAATGTTTATTACTCAGCTTATGCTTCTACATAAGGGAGTTTATCAAGGAAGAAAAGGATCAAGATATTCACAGATTACATGTCCATACAGCATATGTATCTGGAAAGATCTGCTTCCCACAGAAAAATAATGCGGTGAACTCTTTTGGTGTGATTCTCTCTTAACCAACGGAATGCTGGAATGTTAGTAATGAGGGCATTCAAGTATAGACCTCCACGCCAAAATAAAAATAAAATTGTATATATATATATATAAAAAAAAAAAAAAAAAAAAAAAAACATTCATAAACCCTAAAAATCAATGTAAAGTAGAGAAAACAACCACCACATACCTGAATCTCACTCAAAGCCTCAACATGTTTTCTCACATTTGGTGTATGCATAAAAATCACCGATAAAAACAACAGTTTGAACTTTGAAGGGAAAGAAAAGAAACCCAAAAATCACCAATAACACTACCAAAATTTGAGGGGAAAAAAAACTGACCTTTGACGGAGTACGCAAATCTACAAAATCACCAACAAAACAGTTAAACCAAAATACTCAAGAAAAAAAGGAGAAAGAGATTAGGGTTTTACCTTTCACAAGATCTGGAAGTGAAGCACCAAAATCTTCCATTTCGAACAGACTTTTGATTCCGGAGGGTTTACTTATTTTCTTCGTGTTGACGTTTTAAGGGTGTATTTGAGTAAAATCAATTTCTTGTCAAACCCAGACGACAATTTACTCGGAGGAAAGCATATAGTGTTGGCCGCTGATTCCAAAACCTTTCTCAGTTTCTCTCACAAAATCTTTTTCGGTGCTGGTGGGCTCAGTATTCGGGTGTGAGTGACATAAATCCTTCTAAAACCGATTCGAAAACCCGAGTTTTAATAACAAGGCAGTGCACACTACCCTAATTTAGTTTTCTGCGCAGCAAATACAAACCGATTTCGCAATGAAGAAAATGAAGCTGATGGGTTCTTCTTCATCTTCATCCTCATCCATTAAAAGAGTTGATCAAAAGGATATAACAGATGATGTTTGGTTTGAGATTTTTCTTCATCTTTCTTTTAGCGCAGTCTTCAAGTTCAGGTGTGTTTCGAAGGTATGGTTTTCAATACTCTCAAACCCTAATTTCATTAAAAAATGGTATCGGCTCAACTATTTATCACTCCCATGGGGATTATTTCAATATGCTGCTCCTGATTCATTGGGAAATCAAGATAACAACAAGTTGAGAAATTTTTTTTCAATCGCATACCCTTATTCACATTCAAAGTTTATATCACATCATCAAACTGGGTTTTCTTTTAGCTTTCTAAATACAATTTTACAGAATTGTGGTAGTAATAATGACCACCAAGGAACAGATCTTTCCGTTGTTGGTTCAAGCTGTGGTTTAGTTCTGTGCACAACAACTCGTGATCCGACTACTTATTACGTATGTAATCCACTCACTGAAAAATGGGTGGTACTTCCTCCACCACCAAGAGAAGATAAATGGGTTGTCACTGGTTTCATATGTACATCATCACTCGTTTCTATGAGTACTTATAAGGTTATCCGTATACCGAAATTTGAGACTGGATCAAAAGAATTTATAGTTGAAATGTTTTCTTCTAATTTGGGTGAATGGAATAGCTATGATGTTTCATGTCCTCAACATGTTTCTTGGAGTTTCTCCCTTTCTGACGATCGTTTTGCCTATAATGGCGTTTTGTACTGGTGTCAAAAGGGAAGTAGCAGTATCTTAGCTATCTGTGTTAATGGAAACCGTGCTAAGCATGGAACAACTCGTGGGAGGATTGAATGTAAGTTAATCGTTATGCCTGACCGAGTAAAATATGGAGATGGTGATGATGATATCGATAATTTAAGTGAATGTCTCGGGGAGTCAGAAGGATTCATCTGTTTCGCTAGGTACAATAAAACAGAGAATAGTTTGAGTATTTGGGCGATTGATGGAGACTGCTGGTATACGTTGCACAAGGATATTAAGCTTCATGATTGGTTTTTACAAACACAATCTCAGTCTCTATTAAGATCAGTTTTGGAGATTGATTTGATTATAGACATTGAGGTTTTAGGTCTCAGTCCAGTTGACAAAAATGTGGTTATACTTAGTTCCGAGAAGCGCAATTGGGCATATAACACCAAGACCAGAGTATATGAACCGTTGTGCCATCCTCCTATGAGTACTTCAGCAACTGTTTTAAACCATAGGCTACAATACTTCCTCCATCCACCTGAATCATTCTTGGATGTTCAAATATGACTAGAAATTAAAGGTGTTGCACTCTGTGGCTGATTAATTGGCCGCATCGGTACTGACAGGAGCACTTTGTTACTGGTATTTCCATTATCCCACTTTTCTGATTTATTGGCTGCAGTATCACTTTCCGGTACACAAATGACTGATAATATTATGCAAAACAGCAACTTGTCACAACTAGAAGCGATCCAAATTGGAGATGATGAATCTCGTTTATTACTTATTATTATCTACATCTCTATATTATTATAGTTAAATCGGTCTTTGATCACTCTTACTGTTTGTTTATAACTTTCTTGTTTTGTTTACGATGTATTTTTCATCCCGATAAATATGTTTTTAGGTGTGAGTGTGATAACTTTTTAGTGTTTTTGAACATTCTATAAAATGAAACAGTATCTCCATCAATTTGATAATTTAAACTGAATGTATTTATGCATAGGAAAGCGAAGAATTTTTGCTTTATTCATAAAGGGGTCCCTTAGTTTTGATCAAGTTCACTCCCAAAGTTGAATTAGTCGGCTTTTTAGTTTCCTCTTCAAACTATATATCTTTGAGAGTCATTTTCCTCTTCAACAATGATATAGTTTCAAAACATTGGCATACATATACCACCCTTTTATTAAGTAAAGATCAACTTGCATGACTTGTAGTTTTTTGTTCTCATGCACGATCTATTAACTAGCATACAAATGGCACTGACTTTCAGCAAATTGACATTTAAATGACCAAGGGTCATAAAATTCGTACACAAGAGTGATATTTGTAACAGCGTACGACTTATTCATGGCTGTTAACGGGATATCAATTTGCTTGGTAGTAACAAAAACTGAGCTTTTAAGGTTTCCTTGCCTTGTATGAATTTTGGCACACTCCAAATCGGAGATTATGGAAGAAAATGTTTCAACTAAAAAATGCCAAGCTAGGAGATGTAAGAATTACGGATCAAGGGAATGCATAGAAATATCCTTTCTACTTAAAGCGATCTAAATTTTCTTGTCCTGTTTCTGTTTTTAGCTATTTTGAATTTTCAAGTAGTACCTCGTAAAAGAGCCAGCGCGTTTATTCCGGTTTTTGAAATGCAACTTGTTATTTTTTTTTTTTTTTTTTTTTTTTTTTTTTTTTTTTTGCATACGATCGTCTTTTAAGCCAGCCAATTAGTAGTTTCAGTAATTGGCTGAAATATCATTTAGCTTAATCCGAATCGAAATTTTCCAAAAAAAAATAAATTGGTGAAGAAACATATCCATTGTGTTTTTATCTAATGGTGTTGGCATCTTCTTCCTCACATAACATGGTACGTGTAACCCCAGTAGGGAAAATTGGCACCCCGAGCGCACAGGATCACAAAGGATAATTGGTGATTTGAACCAAACATAAGAGAAATAATAAGAAAGACAGAAGATAAGAAGCACACAATCACAACACAAGATATACGTGGTTCACCTTTACATCCACGATCAACACCACCAGAAAAATTTCCATTAAATCAAAGACCATTACATGCTCTTTCCGCGACCCAAGACATGACCCAAAGAGTTAACAAGACATATCCGAGAACACCATCGAAGAAACCATAGAAATGTATTCTCTAACCATTCCTCGAACCATCCTCATGTCTTCTCTTCTACACCTTCTTCACAGCCGCTAAAGTTTTAGTGTTTCTATTAAAATTTTAGTGTTTCTAAAAGAAAATGTACTGTAAATTCTTAAAAATAATCTACTATACGCGACCTGAAAGATTTTAATATAGTAAGAAATTAAAATACATCTTCGTCATCCATTGCATAATGTATTGACAAAAATCCTTGTTAGTCTCTTATTTAATTTAGAAAACATAAGAATGCGTCTTTTTTTCGCCAAAAACTCGTTCGTTTTAATTAAAGGAACCCTTCGTGATTGGAGCAGTCGGATTTGTAGTTTCCTCCATCATTTCGGTCTTCAAATTATCCGGCATCCAATTCTCCATTTTTTGTTTTGTGTTTACAATTTATTATCTACAATGTTAGAATTCAAAACACATTGACATACATATATCCCCTTTTATAGGTAGAGATGTGAGACGAGCATGCTGCATGCAAGAGTGGTTGGTTCTTTCGTCCACACGCATTTTACTAACCAGCGTATAATTCCACATGCTTGCCGCAATTTGAATTTTGAATACCAAGTGTGTCATACAAGAGTGATATTTGTTCCAACACAAAACTTATTAACTACAGACCGAGTAATAATTTGTGAAGAGCACATAATCTGTGATAGTAATCCTTACCAAAATTTTGCTAAGTGATCCAACATCATCCTATCCGACCCCATCATTAGCTTCTTGTGCAGCTCAAATTTTGAGGAGACGAAAATTGTCTATGTTTCTTTCCATCTGACATATGAATCTGAATCAGCTGCGTTCCAATTTGGATTCTATGAGGTATGACTTGAGTTTTGACACGGTTTACAAAATGGTCATTGTACAATGAACAAAAGGAAGCTGCATTCCAGTTTAGTTGATGGTGGGAAATAAGGATCAGAAGCTCAGGAATGAGCCGTACAGAATTAACAAGATCTTATCAAGGAAGACATATAGATAATTCATATTTACCAGAGTAAATTTATCCAGAAATAGGAGAGAGTTGTCGTCACTTGTTGCCTCCACCTCCACGTTCTCTATCGCTCCAGAGATAAGTAGAACCATAATGTTTAGGTGCTCTTTCAGTTCTATGTGTGGTTTGCAACGGATTTAGTTGCCGGTTTTGGCTCACCGCCTTAGTGTGATTTTTAGGTGTGGCTGTGATAGTGCTTGGATCGAGATTTATAAGATACAAAAATGAGGCGAAAATCCTCCACCAAATCCTTTTTTTGATAAAGTTTTAGTGTTTCTAAAAGAAAATATATTGTAAATTTTAATAATAATATACTAAACACAACCTGAAAGATTTTAAAACAATAAGAAATTAAAGTACATCTTCATCATCGATTGCATAAGCCGCATAAGGTATATGTATTAACAAAAATCGTTGTTAACTCTCTTATTTAATTTAAAACATTTAAAACATAAAAATATGTCCTTTCTTCACCAAAATCGCTTTCGTTTTGATCAAGGGAACCCTTCCTGATTGTAACAGTCGGCTTTTTAGTTTCCACCATCATCTCAATCTTCAAATTATCTCACATCCAATTCTCCATTTTTTATTTTGTGTTTACGATTTTTATCAACAATGTTAGAATTCAAAACATTGACATTTGACATACATATATCCGTTGTCAGACTAGCATGCTGCATGCAAGATTGGTTGGTTTTTTGGTTCACGAACATTTTATTAACCAGCGTATCAATTCCACATGCTTGCCGCAATTTGAATTTTAAATACCAAGTGTGTCATACAAGTGTGATATTTGTTGGCATATAATCTGTGATTGGAATCCTTAATCTATCATGTGACTCGACTTCATCTGAATATTACATTGTGACCCAAATTTTGCCAAGTGATCCAACCAACATCATCCTATATGCGACCCCATTATTAGCTTCTTGTGCAGCTCAAATTTTGAGGAGACGAAAATGGTCTTCTTTTATCTACTTTCCATCTGAGATATGAATCTGACTCGGCCCAAGCCAAACGTCAAATTGGTTTTCTTTTATCTATTTTTTTTCGTTTTAAATTCTATGTGGTATGACTTGAGTTTTGACTCGGTTCATAAATGGTAATTCTACATTGAACAAAAGGAAGCAATGCCTAAAGTTGCATTCCAATTTAGTTGATGGTGGGAAAATAAGGATCAGAAGCTCACGAATGAGCCGCATGGAATTAACAAGATCCTATTAAGGAAGACATGCAGATGATTCGGATTTATCTACATGTTTGTATTGTATCATTATGTAAGAAATCATTTTCTTGCTATTGATATCCGCGTAACTAAATGGAATCGAGATCTTCCAGGTCTTTAGGCTTAGTCCTATGGGCTAGATATCTAGCTGTTAGATTGGCCATCCACGTTAGCCTGGGCAACCTCCTAAGTCCTATGGGCTAGATATCTAGCTGCTAGATTGGCCATCCACGTCATCTGTAAGCGCCGAACGGTTTGGCGTTTTTCTGAGCGCCGAACGGTTCGGCGTTTTGGTAACTTTTTGAGCGCCGAACGGTTTGGCGTTTCAATCTTTGCCGTTAGATTTTTGTGATTTTTCTGAGCGCCGAACGGTTCGGCGTTTTGATAACTTTTTGAGCGCCGAACGGTTCGGCGTTTCAATCTCGCTGATAGTGCGACTGCGAGCACCTGCTAGGAGAGAGAAGTAGCCAGATTGAGTGTTAACTTTTTTCCCACGCTTTTTTCATGATTTGCAACACTTTTTGGCCAATCTAGCAGTCCAATCTAGCACATAGGACTTAGACTAAGTCTTATGGGGTGCTAGTCTAGCACCTAGATTAGCAGTCAGGACTACCTCCTAAGTCTTATGGGAGTGCTAATCTAGCAGCTAGATTAGCAGTCCACGTCAGCCCAGCGCTAAACCATTCAGCGCTCAGCGCTGAATGGTTCAGCGCTTTAAATCTCAGCCGTCAGATCAAAATAAATCTCTCAGCGCTGAACCATTCCGCGAAAAGGTAGTTTTTCAAGCGCTGAATCATGTAACTATCTAGCATGCTACTTCACATGCGAGCAACTGGTAGGAGAGAGAACTAGTGTTAACTTTTTTGCCACACTTTTTTTTTGAATTGCAACACTTAAGTGCTAATCTAGCACCTCCAATCTAGCCCATAAGACTTAGTCTAACTTAGTTAGCCTCACTATTTGTTAATTGTAACCTTTTTGTAATATTTTTCCAGTTCTATTTACGTGTTTTGAATTTGTGATAGATTTAGGTGGCAGCTTTGGTTGGTGACAAAACGATTGCCAATACGATTTTTGATAATTTACAGAACTCGGCCAAAACTAAAATCTTTGGATTAAAATTTGAAAATAATTGCTAAACCGCAAATAAAAATTTACCAAATTGAGTTTTGATAATTTAAAGAGCAAGTATAAGAAGAAACGATTCCAAACTAAACAGATTGAGAAAGCTTAAGGTGTTTCCTTTACTCACAAAAAATGCTTAAAGAGAGGCAAGGATGTTATGTTTACTTGCTAAAACCCCTATAACCCAAGTACTCTGTTTTCCAGTTCCCTCCCTCATTTCAATCTTCAAAATTATCTACTCGTAGTTTTCATCCTAACTCCCATAATCATTTTGTAATCATACATTTTAGCTGTGAATGATTTATCAACAATGATATAATTTTTAAGCATTAACAAACATAAACCAACTTTTATAAGCAGGGATCAGCATGCGAGACTTGTTGGTTTCTGGTTGCCACATATAAGATTTATTAACTAGCATGCTATATTGTACATATTGCCGCAAAATGGATTTGAAATGATAAAAATGTCATACAAGAGCAATATTCGTTGAACATACAACTTATTAACCAGCATAGAAATCGAAAATTCCTATTATGTTATAATAATCCACTCGGCACTTAATGTTAGAGCAATTTTTTTTTCCAGTCGTCTAATTCGAGGTTGGCATATGATTTACATTCTACCTCAATTTTATTTTCTTATTCTAAATAAGATTCTGGAATATTGTGTTGTCACCTCATATTTGATTTAGCAGCAACAGTTTAGCTTATGTTGACATCACAATGGAGATTTATGAAACTCTGATAATACTTTAATCATCCGGTTGATTTGATCTCTTAGAAAGAAAAAATGTAGACACCTGCTAATAAAATCTACGTCAATTTAGTGTAAAACTCATTTCGCAGCTCAAAATAAACAAATTCAAAAACTGTACTAAAAGTTTTATCATACCAACCTTTATAGGCACAAACAGTTGGTCTTGACTTAAACTTCTAAGGTAAGCAGTTAGGCTAACAATTGCACTGTTTTGCACTTCAAAAATAATGATCGGCAAGAAAATGTTAAGACCTAAATACACTTGAGGCTTAGACCCCAGTTATCTAGTATGTCATAGTCTACCCACTTTTTTCGCCCAAGGATACCCATTGACCATTGTATTTGTCCCATTTCTCTCTCGGTACATGTATAACCCGGAGAAATACGTTTACATAGACATCACTTTTCAGTTTTCTCCATCATTTCGTTTTTCAAGTTAACTTTCATCCCGACCCCTAGACTCATTTTCTCGGAATATCTATTCTATCGACAATGATAGAATTTGGCGTACATATAGAAAACCTTTTTCATTTTATAGGTAGATCAGCATGCAAAGCTCTTTCCCAAACACGATTAATTAACTAGCATACAAATAGCGCATGCCTCCGACAGATTGAATTTTAAATGACAAATTGTCATGATATTCAATATACAACACTGGTTTATGTTCAATATTCATCTTGCTGAGAAATATGTGCAGTTAGATGAATTAGTTATCGGGCGATTTTAGTGAAACCTCTATGTTTGACAAGGCGGGAAAAGTCTTCCTAAGACTATAGAGTTCTTTCTTTCTTTAGTTTTTGTTCTTGGTTTGGGTCTCCTTAATCCAGTTTGTCGTGTCTAAAAAAAAAAAAAAAAAAACTCAATTATGTTTATCAATCAAAAACAACAACATCAGTATTCGATTTCCACACATTTTATTGATGGACGCACAAATTGCAAGTTCCTGGTACGTAACCTATGATTTGTTCAAAAAAAGTTAAGTGAGGCATAATCTAAATTGCAATCCAAGACGTATCGTGGCCCAAAATGTATCTAATAACATCAGCCTACATTGAGGGCGCCTGAGAAGGTTATTAGCAATACTACACTGTATTTGCTAATAACCTTTTTGAAATCTTTTTCCCGCTTATTGAATCTCGAAACGGTGCACTTAAAAGTTTCACTATTTGTTAATACCATTTTGAATTCTGTTTCCAGTTCTATGTATTTCGAGTTCTAATGGATTTAGATGCCAGTTTTGGTCCTCCACCAATTAAGGGTGTTACGGTGAAAACAAGACTCTGCTAAACCGATTTTTTTTTTATTTTTTTTTTTTTTTTTTAGAACATAGGTTTTCCCCATTTATTTAATAAGATAACTTAATGAAGACAAAGTATATCCAATAAGTTCGATCTACTAAATGGGAAACTGAATGTATACAGCCCTTATTTGATTCCATAGTAGTTTTATTTTCTTTTACACGTGGAAATACATCAATTAAAACCTCAAAATAAAATTAAAAGAACCCTTTTTGTAGTAACGGTAGAGATAACAATTAAGCAGTAAAAAAAGCTAATCAATTACGAAGGTTATAGGGTTAAAACCTGATCCCTCGTCATCCTGAACATTTATTGTCGATGCATCCGCTGGATAACTTTCTATTTTGTAGATGCATTGGGCATCCCTTGTATTACTTTTTAGTTTCCTCCACCGTTTCAAAATTTAAATTCTCTTTCATCCAAACTTTCCAGAATCATTTTGCAATGTGTAATGACATATATAGTTCAACACATTTTGCAATGCAATGTAAGTCACCTTTTATAGGAAGAGCTTAAAGATCAGAAACTCGTTGGTTTTTCATTCTCACACGTAATGTATTAACTAGCATATAAATGGTGCATACCACTAAATTTAAGATGACCTTAAACATCCAAATTATTGACCAACATAGAAATAACAAATACATGTTATGTGACTTATAATTAGTTCAATAAATTAGCCATACCCAATCACGTGATTTAAAATTTACTGCATAATCCAAAAACTTACATTGAATTCCCAACAAAAGTCATTTGAGGAGAGCGCAATTCCCACCAACACTTCGTTGGTTTGAATCTGACAAGAGATCTAAGCCCGCCTCGTCTCAAAATCGTTGTTCTCTGCTTCTTTTTATTTTGTGTTGTTTTATTGTCTGACCTAGGATCTAGCTGACTCTGCTCATACATTTGACTTATTGTCATTTCCGAGCATGGGTTATCCCACTATAGATTCGGACCAGTTTGTTGAGTTAGAAAACGATCCACAACTCGTAATCCTACTTCTATTTTTTCCGAGAAGCTGTTGGCTGAGAAGGGTCTTAAATAAAGAATGATTAATTGGGGGATATTTTACTGTAGCTACCGGCATGGATTTTCAATGCCGGTAGTCCATCGACCATGCCGGTTTTCATTGAAAAATATGCCGGCACATATCCCCCGATTAGTTTTTCTATCCCCCAATTAATCATTCTAAATAAAGGTTATATTTTCGGGCACTTAATGTTTCGTGTTAAAAAATCCAAAAACTTCGACTTTTGGCAATGGTTTTATATCCATTTTACACCCACCATGAGCCCACTTAACCTGTCATGGACTCTTTTGGAACGGTTATCTCAAACTGGTCCAGTTAACTTGATAAGTCCAGTTGACTTCCAGAATGGGGGTGCAATCCTATTGGACACTTGAAAATAGTATCGTTGACCAGTCAACATGAGTGCACTATTAGTATACTATAAAAAAAAATCTTACGTCACTGATCATGCAGTCATGTACGTCATCATTTTAGGGATATAAATTATACTTTTTTTCGGTGTTATTTTGCCCTTTTGGTCATATTTTTCTATTTATGAATTTACGAGGACTCTTTGGGAAGCGAAACTTCACCTTTTTTTGAAGTCCCTTTGCTTCACCATTTTTTAAGTCCCTTTGCAACACAAATCTCTTTTTCCGGGTATTGTATAAAGAAAACCTAGAGCCGCAAACCATCCGCTCCAACCATATATACTAACACTTGTACTTCTAAAGGATGAGATAGCCTAAACATATACTTAGGTGACCCCGGCCCGTTATTGCCCAGTTGAGAAAAGGAAAATCGTGTCATATTGCTTTCCTATATCTTGTCTACTTTGTATGATGTATCGATAATACTTGTAATCGCTCCATTGGAGCTTCTTAACCCGCTTTTGAAATGCAACTTGTTATTTTGTGCTTGTGTATTGTCTTTTTTATACGTAAATTCTTATGGGTCAGTTTTAGCTGCCATTGATGAGCGAAGAACTATGGAAAGACAAGAGAATGTTAAGTAATTGATGACATTTTGAGAATTAAAAATTTATGATTCCATTTTTGAAACCTACTTTTACGATTGCAAAGAATGCACGGTACCGATATTTACAGACCCACACTTACAAACTCTTGACACTAACCAGGACTTTATGAAGAACCGTTTTTTGGGGACCAGCCTTTTTTTGGGGACCAAGGTCCAAAATAAATATGGATGAAATCATTAGTGAAATATTTACAATATGGATGAAATCATTAGTGATACTTGTCCATATTTAATTTCGGCATAAGAATCAAGGATAAACCATGAAATCATTAGTGAAATACTTCTCCGACAATAATAGCATAATGATACTTGTCCATATTTAATTTCGGCATAAGAATCAAGGATAAACCATGAAATCATTAGTGAAATACTTCTCCGACAATAATAGCATAATGATACTTGTCCATATTTAATTTCGGCATAAGAATCAAGGATTTACGTTGCAAAATAGAATTGGTAGGTAATGAGTATTGAATCATTTCAAGATACAAAACCTCTTTTTACAGAAAACCCTAACTTATTCATCTTCTCTTCCACCTCCTACGCCACCACTCATGTTTCACCACTATCTTTTTCTGACGCTTCTGTTCATAATCCCTCGATTCTCTTTCTCTCTTTTTCATTTTTGATTCTTGATTTGGCCGATTAACACTGTTTTAACTGATTGATTTGGATGATTTTTGTGATGCAGAAACCAATTGTACCAAAACAAAGATCGCTGAAAATACAACATTGAAGGGTGGGGTGTTTAGCAGGCTTTAGAGAATCAATCACTTGAAGAAGATATAAATCTTCAGTACTATCAACGACAATGGTGACAAAATTTACGATATCAAGCTAAAAAAATCAAACTCAATATCTCAATTTTTTTGTCTAGAATTCATTGTTTTATAGTTTACCTGTAGTTCATCAAGAATGGATTTTCTCTTAGATGGTTAGTTTGCCGGGTTTGATCTTAGATTGATCTCTGTCTAGGTTTTGAGTCATTTTTGAGTTTTGAAGGCACCGAGAGAAAATGTTTTGTTATTGGCACAAACAGCTCAAACAATGTTATGGTCATTCAAATTTTTCATTCTGAGGAATTAACTGTTGGAAATTTTGAATAGAAATTATGTTAGTTATAATTGAAGGGTTGTTTCCAAGAGAAGTGACCCTCTATGAATGGACTCTTTCCAAGAGTTGTGACTCTCCATGAAAGGACTCTTACAAAGAGATGTGACTCTTGGCGAAGAGACACTATGTCCTTTCCTAAGAGACACCAATCAAGTATATAAACCCCACTCTAGTTTCATTCTAAACACGAGAAAAGCACAAACAAAAATCTGATTTCACTTGCATTCATTGTTGTCATAGTATTGAGAGATAAACACTAAATTTGGTTCGCCGTTTCCTTGAGTTTGGAGTGCTTCTACTCGAGGAAGAAAGATCGTTGTATCCTGGGAGACGTTTCGCAAGTAAGACCCATTAGCACCGGAGTGGGGCGAATTTCGTCTTAAGGACAGAGTATAAGGAGAAGATATCCAACAATCAGCTTCATATAAGGAGAGGATATCCAACAATCTTAAGACGAAATCTCCTTCTTTCTTCTGTACGGTGTATGCTTGGTTTGTTAGGCGACGGTTGTTTGAAAAACGAGCAGTCATTGTTGAAAGTTGAATCGCAAAGCTTCTTTATCTTCTCCCTTCTTCTTCTGTACGTTGTAAGTTCATTTATTTGACGGAGGTTGGAATTAATTTCAAGGGAAGGAAGTTGAATAGGCAGATTAATTAAGTAGATTAGAATTCATTTCGAAGGAAGAAACTGAATCTAATCTAGTGTCAAGCATCAACTGGCCGGTTTGATTTGAAAGTTACGTTATTCATTAACGTCATTTTCAAATAGTTTTTCTCTCATATCTCTGATTCATTTAATTTATTTCTTTACAAATTCTTTACATACTTTGTTAATTGGGGAGAGTTTTGAACTCATCAGTTTTTTGTTTTACATAGGGGATAGCAACGGGAAACAAAATGGAAAATTGTGCACTAATTGACGCGGAAGATCAAAAATGTTGTTGAAATTTTGATAGATCTTCCAAATGGAAAGTAATTTGGATAAATCCTTTTAACGGTTTGTACAAGACATTATGATGATACTCCACGCCAAATTTCAGAATTTTTGGAGAAGTGGAAGTATTTTTACAAATTCCAAAAATCTAAGTCATGTTTCTGCGAAATTTCTGAAGACCATGAAATCAGTTCTAGCCCAGAATGTTTTTCCAACATTTTTTGGTTGCTCTTTTGTTTTCGTGGGAAGAAATGGAAGTTGAACAGTTCGAAGAATTGTTCCACATGTTTGAAGAGGGGTGTCTCTTCATCAAACGACATCAATTATGTGATTGTTGTTTGAGGGTATTGGAATAATTAATGGTTCATATATTGTTGGTGTATAATGATTAAACTACACACAGTCCACTTTAATGGAGAGATTGCTGGTTCCCACGATCAAAATGTAACTTATGGAAGAATAAGTTACTACTATAAATCAAAGTGGTTAATTATGTGTTCTATGATTAATTAAAGACATTCAATGACTAGGTAATCAATTAAATAAGACACATTGGTTGATTCAGTGATTTGGACTAGGCGTTCGAGCAATTCAAACTTATTTGGAATTATTGCGCATGCCAAACGGTCACTGTGAAAGATGTGTCAATTTCCTTTAACACCATTTCGACATTAAATTGGGCAGAAAATGGAAATATTTTGTTAGTGTTAGTAGCAGGAAATTAAGAGCATCTGATGATGAATTTCCTAATTGAGTATATAGCCTTGAAATGTGGGGGTAAACCATATGCTATATACTGTCTAAGAAAAAACAGGGGTGTCTTTAAATCCAAATAATTCATGTCAATCGTCAAATTTAGCTACTTAAATGGTGATTGAACACATGTGATTAGTTTGTAACAAATTGGATGAAAGGGCGGCCGACTTATCCAGATTTGGAAAGTTACAAAATCACGTTGGTTAGTGCATGCACAAATGGATGTAAATTTTTACGGACATGATTTTGGAAATAATTTGTAGCAAGTAAAAATTGGAAGAGAAATTACAAAAATTTGTAATAGTGCTACAAAATGGTGACAAATCTCTAGTTAATAGTCTTAGAGGACCGCGCGTGAAAAATATTTTGATGACTAGAGATAATGTGTTCATCGAGGGGAATAGGTTAATTTAAAGCCTATAAATTATGAGTGAAGATAATGGTAACCCAACCTAGTTGACTGGAGATCCCAAGATCTAGGTTCAAAAGGGACAACTAAGTTATGTATAACTCGGAGTAAACACTGTGGAGATAAAATTCCATCCTATTCCTATGATGAGACAAAGTGTGTTTCCGAAATGTGTTAGGATAAGTTATGCTTTTAATGGTGCCTATATCTTGTATTTACAAGTGGGATATTACAGGGTATTCTTAATGGGACATCACCTATGTGAGTGTAGAATTGTTGCCGATTCTATGGAAATTTTATAAGGTTTTAATTTCCTAGAGCACTCATGAATCCGGGATTTGTTCGGGGAAATGAACACAACCGTAGAACCAAATTAGTGAGAAAAGGCATTGTGTGATAACTATTGTCTGGTTTACATTAAAAACTGAACAATTTAAGATATCGCGTTCACTGGTTAGTGAGTAAATCCGATAGTTATTCACTAAGGAAGGTTCAAAGCCAAAAGCTACCTATCCCCATGCAATGACTTTTCACTTTATCTCTCTTTAGTGTCTGCATAACATTTGCATTCTTAGAAGTTCTATTCAAATGTGGGGGATTGTTGGAAATTTTGAATAGAAATTATGTTAGTTATAATTGAAGGGTTGTTTCCAAGAGAAGTGACCCTCTATGAATGGACTCTTTCCAATAGTTGTGACTCTCCATGAAAGGACTCTTACAAAGAGATGTGACTCTTGGCGAATAGACACTATGTCCTTTCCTAAGAGACACCAATCAAGTATATAAACCCCACTCTAGTTTCATTCTAAACACAAGAAAAGCACACACAAAAATCTGATTTCACTTGCATTCATTGTTGTCATAGTATTGAGAGATAAACACTAAATTTGGTTCGCCGTTTCCTTGAGTTTGGAGTGCTTCTACTCGAGGAAGAAAGATCGTTGTATCCTAGGAGACGTTTCGCAAGTAAGACCCATTAGCACCGGAGTGGGGTGAATTTCGTCTTAAGGACAGAGTATCCAATACTCGACTCGGTCTATGCATAATTCATAGTCTTCTAATCTCTCTGGTTTTCTTTTGTTATTCTTTGGTTCTCGCGTTACGGATCAACATCAGCTGCATATAAGGAGAAGATATCCAACATTAACGATGCAAGGGTTTGGAGAAATGGCTACAAATTTTCAGTGTTATTTTCCATCACAGGTACACCACAGAGAGTGTGGGTCATGTTCAGTCTTATCTTCATCATTAAACGATTGTTGTGTGGGGTGATCACTGATCATTCGAGAGAAACTCTTGCTCATTGCCTTTTATAGGTTAGCATTTGTAGATACGAATTTTACAGAAAGGTCATATAAATCCTATGAGGCCTATATATCTAAAAAAATTTAACTGTGTTTAAAGCTTATCAACCTATATCTGTCTTCACATATTTACTAATGTGGATGCTTAGAAGCATATGAGTTCGCATAATAGAGTGTTGCTTCTTATATAGTCTGATTTATTAATTGTTGACTCATTTATATATTTTCATAAATCAAAAGCAAGAAATAAATCAAAAGAAAAAAATTGTGCATTTGATTATGTCATTGAGTATCGTGGAGAGTAGGTGGGGCAAAGTGTTGAAGATTCTCCACTGATGCCACAAAAGAATTGCATCTTCAAGGTCCTCTATAAGCAAGAGCTGATGTCGTGATGGGCACAGGAGGTATTGCCAACTATAAGCTTCTCAAATGGTTAGCATGTTCAAGGTGCGGAAGTATTCTCAATCTAGGGCTTACACATTCTTTGCCTTGAACAAAGTTTCCTTTTAGTCTAATGTGGTCAATTGATATTTGGCAGGTATTTATTGGATTCTAGATGGTTCTCTATAATTTGTGTACATGTTACTAAGTAATATCATAAAGAGAGGATCCAATATCAACTGTATAGCGCTGCAAGTTGCTTAGGTGATGATAAACTCCGAGCCCTAGATGACTGAGAAAAAAATTGGTAGATCTTAATGAACAAGTTAGGCAGCATAATAATATCTAGGAGCTAGCATTATATATATATAATTATAATCAAGTTGGTGAAAGAGAAAAAATGAGGTTTCGCAAACAAAAGCTATGTTAAGAGAGCTGCAAATAGATCAAGGATGTTGTTCTCGATTACCTGCGTCATTATAACATGTTCAATCGCCATCATAGATTTGTGATTTTTTAAATGTTCAATCGATGTCATGGATGTTTTAAGAACTTTTTTTCTCAAGAGTTGGAGAAGTGCCCGGGGACAAATGCAGTGCAAGATATTCTTTGATCACAGTCATCATGATAGTACAAGCATGTGTGTTCAGTGTTCCTTTAGAATGCAACATAAAGCTCTAATCAGGTCATACTTTAGCGAGTTCTAATAAATTCAATGTTAGTTTATTTTTCAGTTTATTTAAGTTCGTTGGATCGATTTTTTTCTGTCTGATGATTTCTTTAACATGCATAGCTTTTCACATTTTATTGTTTATCGCGAGACTTTGCAGGTATAAATGCAACTGAACGTTTGTTTTGGTTGCTTTACAATGCAATGAACTTTTTGTCAGCACTTTGGATGTGGTCTGTGTTTCCTTTGATCATTCTAGCTAGGTGGTATTATTATGATGTATTTACGTGTTTGCTCAACAAAAACATCCCAATACAAATCCTGATAACGTTAGGTTCATGCACACAAATACTATCACTCCAGAATATTTATTTTTTTGACTGAAAAGGGCAAAATTGATTAAAAAGAGCTGAAGTCACTAAAAGCATCAGTGAATCACTGCATCCCAATTACATATTAGAGTGGACAAAGAAAAATTATGAAAGATGTCTGTGTTCATAGCCCAACTGAATAACAAGCACTTAACTGCTGTTATCAATTGAGAAGAAACTCTAGCATGATTATTAAACAGCCTGTTGTTGCGCTCCTTCCATAAGGTCCACCAAATTGCGAAAGGCAATAGACTCCAGATTTTCCTTATCCTGTTAGAATTCTTCTTTTCTCCCCACTCCCATAAATTCATCTCCACATTACTGGGAAGAACCCAGTTAACTCCAAAGCTCTTCCGGAAATAAGACCAAATGTCAGAAACAGCTTTGCAGTGAAGAAAAAGATTTTCATTTGTCTCTGTACACTGATCACACAGAAGACATTTTGCATTTTGCACCCTTCCAGCTTTGAAAAGATAGTCTAAAGTTGGAGCCCTATTATAGCATAAAGTCCAAACAAAGAAAGACACCTTCAAAGGCACCTTAGAGTTCCACAGTTGCTTGTCAGGAAATCTCAACAAACCCCCATCTTCTAAAGCTGTATATTTGCCACTGCAAGATCATCTCCATATCTCCATTTCCTCACATCATCTTCAACATTCACAGCAGGCTCACCAATTACCTGCAAAAGATTAGCAACATCCACAATCTCTTGATCATTAAGATTTCTAGTGAATTGGAAATCCCAGGCACCATCAGCTGTAATCATATCCTTCACTAGTGACAACTTATTTCTAGAAATTTTAAACAAGTTAGGAAATAAGCTCCTAAGAGATCTTTCACCCATCCAAAAATCCTCCCAGAATTGAACGGAACCACCATTCCTCACAGAAATAATTGTGCCATCTTTGACAAAATCTTTGGCTTTAAGAATTCCTGTCCAAAGGCTATGGCAAACAGCCTTATTAGTGTGGTTTGGGAACAAAGCCTCCACATCCCCACCAAATTTAGTAGCTCTCTTTCTTAATTATATCTTCCTTTTGCCCTTAAATATGGACATCAGCGCACATATTGTTTGAGTTGGGGCAGTGATGGTCAAATTAACTGAAAAACTAGGCTTTTGAGAAATTTATTGAGATATCACTATGAATTAGATCCCAATTAACTTAGGGCAATTGTTATACTCTTTTCTCCAGTCCCCCACGGTTCCCTATTTTTCTCCATATTTTAGCTCATTTGGAGTTGTTGGTTATGTAGTAGTTGTATTTTGAATTGCTTAATCATGTATAGTTTTCCTGGGGCAGTAACTTGACCTTATCATCTGCGCAGTGTCGCTGAGTTCCTCCAATGGTACCTTTTTTCACGTTCGCCATTAATGGCATTATCTCACTCTCATAGATCATAGAATGTAAAGTCACGTGTCTACTGCATTCATAACCACATCTTAGCTTTTCTGCTTAACAGTGTCTTTGTAAGGTGAATAGGGTTACTGGAGAATCTCTACATATTCTTCGAGTACCTTGAGGTAACTTATTTATACTTTGTTGCCGATGCTTCAAGTAATGTATTTTAATGTGTTATACGTCGTGTGCAGCTTCTATGGGGTGTTGGACTTCAACTAGGTGAACTCAATGCTGTAGGTTGAGTATGTTCATACTGTTTTGTAAGGGAATAAAGATTCTGTCGGGTCAGGGTAGGATGGGAGCAAATGAAGCAAGTAAAACGTACGACTTTCGCTAGATTCCAGCAACTGAAAGTTACCCCCAACCTACAAGTTGAATTGTTGTCTATGGTGACAATTTTAATCAAGAAAAAAATATTGACGAAGGAAGGAGATTTTGTTGGGTGAAAGATGACGTGGATCAGGTTATTTAATTTAGAGTTTTGTCGATGAAAAATCCAACTAGACACCAAGTAAGATTGGGAGTCACATAGCCAACAACTCAATCGGAGCACATAAGATTGGGAGTCACACACATGGGCAAACTGCCTTGTAACAAAAGCCTCTATTTATTTTGATCAATCGGGGGCAAAAGCTATGAATAGGAGCACATAAACCTGGTATACTCCAACCCAGTCACAACAAGAGAAATCAAACATGATTGGAGAAGAAACAAGAAAAAGCCGAACCAAAGAATTTACAAGAAATTCCACACTCCTCACCATCACAGGTCAATCTAACCATAAATTTGCTTTCTAACATTTTAATTCTGCTTCTGCAGGAGCATTTTGACGGATCAAATGATGCATACGTGCCATTTCTTGATTAGCTATTGCGAGCCTCCGTTGACTGGTATATGTTGGGTTCTCGGTATATGCTTTCACTGCTGCCACTTGTTCCAAACCTGCACATATAATAATGGGGGGAAATTATTTGTAGCCCATTCCTTCTTTTTCTTATATAACAAACCCCCCGTTAAAATACCATATATATATATGAAACCCATAATTAGTTTCATGACTATTAGCTTTACCAAACTAACCTTTCATGATTTTTAATTCAATATCTAATTTTATTTCTTTATTTAACATTTGGCGGAAATAGTCAAAGAAACCATAAATATAGGAGAATCACAGTAATCACATATTTGGTCTTCCGTGAAAACAGTAAAAAACCAAGAATTTAGGAAAAATCGTGACAATCGCTTTCACTGTTATTCTCGCCCACTCTTGTATCTTTTCTTCGGTTTCTTCTTCATTTTTCAAGCAAAACAAAACTAGAGCTCTTACTTTCATGCTTACCACTATATTAAAAAAACAAAAGAAAAAAAAATAACAATTATCACCGTCGATGGTAAGATATCTTCTTTCTTATCTGTATAGAATCATGCTTCCAAGAATCCTATACTCTTTCATCTTATCACTGTAATATTGTTATATGTGTGCGAGCTTAGAAAATACATAGCTCTTTAAAGAATTGTGACACAAATATCCCGTTTATCACCATCTATAAAATTGTTGTTCTGGTTTTTATCTACTCTATATGATTCATCTGCATAGTTGTACTAAATCTTTTAGCGATTGAATTTATCACCACTAAGAGGTGGTTCAGAAATAATCATTCCTGGCTAATAACCCATGCATGTTTGGATTCTGATAATTTTTTATCTAATGGGATCTCTATGATTGGTTGATTGTATTGAGATCTTTTTTGTTCTTGATTTTTTGGTTGTTGATCACAGCTGAGTGAATGTATGTTTTATATGTTGGTGACTCCCCTCGATTGGGTTAATTATAGTCATTCACATGTTGACTGATTATAGCATACCATACTGAAATTAGCCCTAGTGAATACTATTTTTTGCTTATTTTTTCTTTTTTTGTCGTCATGTTCATGAGCGTGGATCACTTGTGGTTAGTCGATAACATTAATCTTGATAAGGCTGGTTCTACTAAGTCGATTTCCAGAGATGATTTCGAGAAAGTAGTTTTGAAGAAAGGAAAACGGAAGATGCAGCAAATGCAAGATATCATGTGAATGTCGCGACAAAAAAGACGAAAGATGTAGTTTTGACATGTAATTGGTGCAACATATGTAATATTCACTTCTAAATAATGTACAAAATGTCGCGTAAAAAATGTAGTTATCACTTGTAATTAGTGTGAAAGATTATAATTTTCTCTGTGCAAAATATTGTTTTCACAGTTATCGCCTTTAATTGGTGTAAAAGATGTAGTTTTTTTGCGTATCATTGGTGCAACAGATGTAATTTTTACTTCTAAATAATGTGCAAAATGTTGTTTTCACAAATTATTATCCTAAAAGATATAGTTATAACCTATAGTTGATGTGAAAAATGTAATTTTCACTTTTAAAATAATGTGCAAAATATTGTTTTCAGTCACCATTTATTATTGTGAAAAATGTAGTTATCGCCTTCAATTGGAGTAAAACCAAATGTTGTTTTCACGAATTATTATCTTAAAAGGTGTTGTTATCTACTCCCTCCGTCCCTATTATATAGGCGGAGTTTGTAAATTTTGTAGTCCCATTAGATAGGCGGATTTCTAGTTTCTACGTTGTTTTTCTCTCATATACCCCTAATTATGATGCATGGTTATCATACAATTTACTTTAATGTGAGGTGGAGATTTATAGATCTATAAATATATAATATTTACATTGGGATAGGATAAGGGTAAATTAGGAAAGTAAGAGAAAATTCATGAAAACCAAAATTTCCTTATTCTACGAGATTTCTACTTTTACGCCTATATAATAGGGACGGAGGGAGTATTTTAATTGGAGTGAAAAAAATGTATTAACACCTGCAAATGAGATGAAAACAAGGGTGTTCGTAGATGTGAGACATTTTTTATTTTATTTTTTTTCAGCTAAGGCTCGCTCCATCATATAGGACTTAGGAGGATAAGCCGCAACATCTGCAAGGAAAGTTATTGGTCAAATGTTTTTCTCTACCGGTATATATGCAAGTCCAACAATTTTCTAGCCACCGATTAGTGTTTACAGAGAAAAAAAGAAGGCAGAAGAATAGGAGAATATTCTCACTGCGGAATTTATAATAGCAGATACACCTGTCAATTTGGTCCGTGTGAATAGGAGGATAATCCGATCCCACATATACGCCCATAACTAATTGACCATTATTAACGAATTTTTTGTTTAAAATTATTTTGTTAATGATATATTGGATAACCTATTAAGGTTAATTTAGTCCACCAAAAAATTTGAACACCTAAATCTAATCCAGAACAATTCATTTTAACCGTAGATCTTATTTTTTGGGCTACACATATATGTCATCTTAATAACGGGCTTATGGAAGAGAGATGAACCAAATTTGGGTTCCTCAGAAATTTCCACTATAATAATGTCTATAAAAAATACTCCCTCCGTCCCTATTATATAAGCGGAATTTTGGTTTTTGTTTGTCCCACTAAATAGACGGACTTTGATTTCCAAGATGAATTTTTCCATATATACCCATATTTATTGTACATAGGTAATTATGTTGGAAATAAGACAAAGGGTAAGACAAAAAAAAAAAAACATATAAAATTATGAATCTCATGCAATTTTCTTAACTAAGAGAATTGTCTCTCTCCGCCTATCTATGTGGTACCGAGGGAGTAGTAAAAACAACCTGTCCATCCTATCTTACATTAAAAGAGAGGGACAATACTAATCATATTCACATACTTACTACATGCGAAGTAGTTGATCATATACTTACAATGATGTCATCTTTTTAGTCAGTAAAAAAGAATAATATTTGATCATATACTTACATGCGACCTGGTATCCTTCCAGCGCCTCCTTTGCTGCCGGAGTTAATTCCACCAATCCAGCCGTCAGCGACACCATGATGATCAAGAAAAAGATTGCGGAAATAATGCTGACATAATTTCTCGCCATTTGAATATGTTTCTTGCACTCCAGATTTTAATGTTCTATTTATATTATCATCATCAGTCCTTACTGCTTCGTCAGCTGGAAGAAAATTTATGTAAAGCGCGTCTTACACTCTATAATATAATATATTCGAGAGATGGGAGTATAATGCGTGCACGTTGTGATCGTGTCCTCCATACATCCAAGAGAAATCACATTACAATATATCTTCTATATAATATACAATCTTGGTATAGGGACGGCAAGAAATGGTAGAGGGGCGACAAGTGTGATAGCAATGTCATTCTTATTGGTTAGGGGGTGTCCTATAGGGGGTGTAGATCGACTAGATTACCCTTTTCACCTTAAATCAATCAAAATCAAATCAATTTTTTTTAAACCTAATGAATCAGAAAAAATTAAATCAGTTTTTTTTTTCATCTTCTCTTCTCCTCCATCAACCGTAACCTCCATTGAAACCGAAAATTTCATCGTCTTCGATTAATCGGCGATTTGAAAAATGTTTGGCAAAAACCCAGTTAGGGTGTAGTTTATCGTGTTGGATTTAAGTTAATTTTGTATCAAAAATTAGGATTTTGTATGAAAATTGAAATTGAAATTTCTGGTTGCTTGTGAGTTACGGTTGGTAATAACTCAAATACGAACCGTAACTGTAGATTGGGTTGATGTTACGGTTGGTTTAAACTCACATACTAACCGTAAGTTCTTAGTTTTGAGAAATATGTTCAGTTACGGTTTTTATTTGCATCATATTTATCAACCGTAATTGAGTTATGGTTTGTTACTCAAACAACCATACCAACCGTAAATAATCCTGTGTCTTAAGAATTTATCAAATAATGATTTATGGTTCAGAAATTAAGTTGACACACCAACCGTAGGGTAGTTACGGTTGGTCTCGATTCATTAGTTACCAACCGTAACTGGTTTTACGATTGGATCTTCCACAAATTTAACCAGTTACGGTTGGTATTCGATAACTTACGAACCGTAACTAAGAGTAACTAAGAGTTACGGTTGGTCACGAGCAAAATTGCAACCGTAAGTTCTTCTGAAAATTCAAAAGTTTTGATTTTGTTATGTACTTTAGAAAATATTGAGCGAGAAAAAGCTAATGGGAACTAATTTAGAAGTATACCGGGTCACTGGAATCACTCATTTTGGTTGAGTGAATCAAAATCTAGGGTTTCACAAATATCACATAAGTTTCCTTTTTCTTCTCCTCTAAACATTATTTTTTTATAACTCTAAAAATCTGATTTTAGAGTTATGATAAGTGAAAATTAATTATCAATACTAATCTTGATTATCATTACTAATCTTGATTATTAACAATAAGGACTAATTAGTCATTTCCAGATTTTTCTTTGATAAGGGGCACTTGAATTACCTTGTAATGACCTTTTTTGTCTTATTAGGTTGCCGCCCCTCTACCATTTCTTTCCGCCTTATACCAAGATTGAAAATATATATTGGACCAACAAAATTAATTATTTTAAAAAAATATTATATTATATTATTGGATAAATATTATTACATGAAACTAGTTGGAAGCCTAACAAGCTAAGCTCCAACGACATACTACTACATTAATTAAACAGGTTGCCGTGCTAACCTACCAGCGAGCCTCATGGGTAATCTAGCCAAGAGAGCCGAAACGGCGGGAGGGGGGCTGAAATTGTGTCACAAGGGGGCAAGCTAACACTACCTTCCATGTTAATTCCTGCAATATTACGCCATTGGAGACTCGAACCTGGGACCTTCTGGAGCGCATTAAACTTTGGGGAACGGGGATGACCAGCAGAGCTAGGGCCCGTTCTTAAAATAATATTTTTCCACGATTTCCTTTCGATTTTGATTTCCTTTTGATTTCTTTTCCACGGCTTTTCATTCTTCTTTTCGTCTCTCAGCATTTTGTTTTGTCGCTATTCGTTTTTAGGGTTCCAGTTTTTCTTTTTTCTTTTAGGGTTTCGCTTACAAGTTTCATGGCCAGATCCCCCGGGGCTTCCCCTTCCCGGCGACCATTTACAGCAATTCACTCTTCCCAGGTGTCTTTGCACCCAACTTCTTCATCTTCCATTGCAGAGGAAGCTGCTTTCGACAATGGCAGTCGTCAATGTCGGCTATCCTTTTCAAGAATTTTGAAAACGTGCCTTGACAAGGTGATTGTCAACCCTGCCAATTTGAATGCTCGGCTTTAGCTTATTTTGTTTCCCATTTGTACTCTTGATTTATACAGACCGAGAAGCTCAGTGGAGGCGAAATCTGGTAACCGAAAATGTCTACAAGTTGTTTCCATCAACCAAGCCTTATCTGTTTGGAAGGAGGCCAACGACTGTTTCTTACTGGTTAACAAAATGTTGCAACTTCCAGTCCGTATCCCCAAGCAAGCATATGTGAATAAACAGAGCATAGCTAATATTACAACTTGCTGCAAGAAAATAAGCTGTGGTCATTTTGCCACTGCAATTCGTGTGCTTTCTTTAAATGGAGTTGTACCCTGTAATGAACAAACCTTTGCTGATATGCACGACAAACATCCAGCAGTGTCCCTTGTGATGATGTTTCAGTGGACCCAATTATAACGGATTGTCAAGAAGTTCTGGGAGCTATTAAGAGTCTCCCTAAGGGCACTTCGTGCGGGCAAGATGGATTGCGTGCGCAAGACTTAGTTGATGCGATGAGTGGGAGCTATTAAGAGTCTCCCTAAAGCTAGACTAACTTTAACTAAGTTTCCAAATATAATTAGGTTTATCATCTAACTTATTTTCCTAATTAAAAGTGACTAACCTTGATGGTAAACAAATATTAATTTCAAAAAGAATTGAAGGGGCAACAACGCCTAATTTGACCCGACCAATATAACATCGGGACCACAAGCCCCAGCTAACTTATACGCTTAGGCTCTAGATTTCAACCAAATCACAACTAATTTAATATGGAGATTACGTTAGACCCTATAATTTCTATCCACGACAGGGGTCATAGGCCTCGACTAATTTGACCCGACCGACAAAATACCATGATTGCAGTCACCTATTAAGAAGTCGGTCGCAAGTCCCAGCTCTTATAATAGGGACAAGACATCATAACTTGGTTGTTTAATAAATAGCGATAAATTCACAACTTTCATACAGTGGCTTGATACGGGTATTTGTTTCTCAAATCTATTTTCTTCGATTCATGTTTTATAACTATTCTTTTGAATTCTCTATTTTTGTTGTTTCTTTTTTTTTTCCTTTAAATAAACCCTGTTTAGATCACTATTCTCTTAAGTTGGATGTTGGTATGTACATGGCTAAATAATATGGTATCCTAAAAAATATAAGTGTTGTTATAAAAGAAAAACAAGAACTTAACTAATTACCATCCAACTTACTGCTTTCTTTTTCTTTTGTTTTCTTTGTCTATATTATTCAACCATTTCATTTTACTGAGTTCAACATTAACCAGATTAATGAACATTTGTTTATCAAATACTAAAAGAAAAAAAATCAATTTCAATAAAGTTTCTTTCTATGACCGTTTTCTTTGAATCATCAATTATGTAATCTCTGTGATTGTTCACTTTGAATTTGATTTCTTCTAAACATAATAGAGTTGGGAATGGTAAATTAAGAGTCTATCAGAACATATAAAATATATGACAATGTATATTTCAAGTGATTAATATATTTTTTTAAAGATATAATTTGCTAGAGTTGTGCACCTGAATGTAATATGATTTTATTGTTACTAATTTTATAGAAGTATGGAACCCTAAAACAATATAAGTTATCTACTTTATAACTGACTAAGTTATAGTCTTTTAAAAGTATTTGGATATGTTAAATGAATTGTTACAAAGGAATAACGTATGTAACTTAAGACTAAAGTAGAGGTTGAGCCGGGGCCGTAAGGCCCTGGTGATACCTAGTCCATAATGTATCACTATATCAAAATTTACATCAAAATCTAAAACCTCCATTATTGGCGACTTCAAAAATTCAAAAAATTCAAACTACTCGGGACATTTAAGGAGAGTGCAATTGCATCACTGTTGTCCCACTATACCGCGTTTGTTTGAATCTGATTTGTGTTCTGAATCTGATTTAATCAGAGTCAAATGGCGTATCTTTTTTTTTTTTTTTTTTTTTTTATTATTATTTTTTTTTTAACTTGCATATCTTTCTTTCTTTTTTTATTGAGAATTTTCTAAAAATTCATTATTAACTATTACAAAGCTTTGGGTAGTAACTTAGCAACAACCTGGGGACCAACTCCTTTTTGAATAGTAATACCTAACCTATGAAAATGAAACTACCAAAACCACTACTTGCATCGTTGCTAACTAAACATTTCTTCAGACGCTTGAAAAAACATAAAGTATCTTCTCCAAGTTCTCCTAAAGTAGATAATGCTAGAACACCCAGGCCATATCCATGAGAGACACACTTGTCAAAGACTCAAAGCATTTAGTTCGGGAGATAAAGGTGAGTGTTTTCCATATAGGTGATGATAAAAATAGCAGTGATTGAAGATGTAGTGATTACATACACAGTGATTGCAGATATAGTGATTCCAAAACTAGTGATTTCCGTCATAATTGTAAGGGTAGAACGAACAACAAAGAATTAGAGCAAGGGATTCAGACCAAACATAAATTATGTGGGAATCATGAAGAGAAGGCTCCAGTGAGAAAATTAGCTAGAGAGACGGTAGCAAAGAGCCGTTAGAGAGAAAAGAAAGGGCAACACTAAGAAAAACAAGACCCGGAGAGAGAAGCAGTCGTACAGAGAGAGAAGCATGTTCAAGCATGAAATTCATCAAATCAACAAACTTAAATATTGCATTTCATATAATAACAAAAAAAATCAAAGGAATTTTGCATGTTCATTTCTACCTATAAAAGGTGGTAAATCTATGCCAAAAATTATATTATTGTTCATAAATAATATAATTCAATAAATCATACACAGCTATATACATTGCAAAAAATTCTGAAGTTGAGAATGAAAGGTAATTTGAAGATTGAAATGATGGAGGAAACTAAAAAAGATGACTATGTAATCAGGTGAGTAGCAAAAAGATGAGTAGACAAAAATGGATTATATAATCCTTGGTATCCCATAAATTTGTATGCATTAGCACTCTAATAGAATACTCCAAAACTATTTCATCTTTGTTATTTTTATATGATTATGAACATCATGATAATCTTGGAGAGCTCCGCTATATGGGTAATTATCTTCTTGGGGATAACAACGGCGGTCGAGAGGACTGTTATGAAAGTAGAAGAGTTACTTTAAATATCAACAACGGTTTAAGAGATGGAGTGACAATGAAAATCCAATTCCAATTCGCTGATAATGATCTTGGTGTTCAGTTAATTGCAAATAGGCAATGTATTCAGTGTAGCTTTCGTGTCAACAACTTTGATTTTAACGAGTCTTTACTATTGGGAAACAGTTTTCATGCAATTTTTTCTTTATTTATTTTTTTTTGTTTTTTCTCGGGCTACATCTAGTAGTTTGAAATTTTTTCTTATAAAAAAAATCTTTTTTTCCGATCAAAAAAAAAAAAAAAAAAATTTGTACATCTACTTTTAATTTTTTTTTCCTTCCAGTTCTATGTATTTTGACTTTGTAATGTCATTTAAGTGCCGGTTTTTCTTCAATTTTAAGGTGTTTTTAGAAATGACAATGAATGTTAGCCTTGCATAAATGAGATAAGCTAATAATAAATTATATGGTATTGTAATCATTTTTGTAACATCAACTGGATCAATTATAATCGTCAATACAATTAGTAGAAATTATTATTAAAACTTATATACTCAGTGAATTTTTTTCTTTATCTTTTGCACTATTATTAGCATACCTAGGGGGTTATATCCGCCAAGTCAATAAATACTTTTCCGGAACTACGCTGTAAACATGAAAAACTCTATCGTGATCCGGTTGAGTTAACTCACCACATTAGTCATTTTCTTTATGTGTCATCTTGATCAACAACTAAATATATTTCCACTGATGTTGCTTTTCAGTTTCCTCCACCATTCCAATCTTTAACTTTCATCACGACATTGAGACTCGTTGTCATCATCAACGGTGTAATTCAAAATATAGTCATACATATACCACCATCTATATAAAGCCTGAGGCAGGGACGGAGCCAGGATTTTCAAACAAGGGGGCGAAGCTAAAATTTTTTTACACAAACTATTAAATTTTTTTTATTAAACCAAAGCCATTTAACTTGATAATTATCAAAACATTACACGACGTTCTTTTTAAATCTCGAAAATCATCAATAATTGAATCAATGCTAAACTTCTTAGCAATTTCTTTTTCGATATGCACAATCAAAGAGTCTCCAAGGAATTCATCACCCTTTTTACTACGAAGTCTAGTTTTGATAATCTTCATTCTTTGAAAAAACCCGCTTCTATTGTTGCAAGAGAAACTGGTAGGGTAAGCACAAGTTCTATCACTCTATGTATAAGAGAATATGTAGTCGATTTCCCATTCTTCACCAACCATTCACACAAACTAGATAAATTCCTCAATTTCTTGAACTCTTCAGAAGAGACAACACTATGCTCATAATGGTGAAGTTGTATCTTCAAGTGTAATTTATCTTGTTCCGAGAAATCCTTTGGATAAAACTTATCGACCAATCTGCAAATATCATCAACTCTAAATGATTTTTTCCCTTCACGAGGATCCAAAGCTGAACTAAGGATAAGTAATTCCATCGTTTCTTCGTTGAACCTACTATTCGGTTCTGATAACTGAGCATCTATAGCAGCATTAAAGATATCCACACGATAGTGTTCCATAATCGGAAAAGTACTCGAATGATGACGAGCTCCTACTCCTCTTATTAATGGAACACTGGGTTGCACGGACGGTCCATTTCTTGAGCCGTGTCCGACTCGCGGCGGACACGGGATGCGCGTGGGACACTGACACGATGCGTGTCCGACGCACCAATTTGCGCGTCCTGCGCGCGTCTGGTTTGGACGCACCGATGACGCGTGTCCGACGCATTTTGTTTTCATTTTCATATAAACTTTTTCCTTTATTTTTACTATTATTAACCAAATGAAGAAAGACGAACATTTAGATCAATAATTTAGGTCTTTATTAGGATTTTGTAATTAGAAATGACATCACGTATACCCTTAGTTGGACATGTGTTGATCTAAGAATGCATTTTGATTGTGCTATGTGTTTAATAGTGACTGATTATTTGACATTCGGCGTGTATAAACAAACGATATCTTCTTTTCTTTTGAAATTTATACGTATATAACATCATTTTCTAATTTTTATGGTCGAAATACCTGACTTTGCTATATAAATACATGATTATATATATAAATAAAATATGTATATACGTGTCCGCGTCCTAGTTTTTTGAAAATTTTGTAGTGTCCGCGTCAGCGTCGTGTCGTGTCCGCGTCTACGCGTCCGCATCTGTGCAACCCAGATGGAACATAATTAGAATTGAAATTAGGAACATCTATATTTCTAGCAGCACAAAATGCACGTACCTCACTGATTAAGTCATCTGGCCCATCATCTCTCAAATGTAACATACAAACAACCCTAAATTATAAATGTAACAAAATCTAACCCACATTGAAATTTACATTCAATTCAATAATCTAAAACCCAAATTCAAACAACACTATGTTAAATTGAATTTTACATTCAGATCAATAATTTTAGACTTTAGTTATTAAAAAACCAAATTTATAAAAAGTAGAAAAATACCTTCAATAAAATCAATACAATCACTTTCTTGCAGAGATGAAAAAATTTCAGAGGTAAGAGGTTTTTGTTTTAGTATTCTTGTTCACTTTCTTTCTGATCTCTCAATATTCTTTCCCGTATAAATTTATTAAAAAAGATATTCTTTCCTGCATAAATTTATTAAGAAATCAATGCCGAATCCCCAAATCTCTAAGGACTAAAGACTAAAACTGATAAACTATAAAGAAAGACGTGCGTAACAAGCACAATTACGTGTCCAGGCTAAGAAAAGTCAAACTCAAAAGTGCGGATGAATAGTCTATTATTCCCCACGTGTTTGCAAAAAGCTCAACAAACTTAAAAGAATATCTCTAAATAGTCCTTACAGTATATACAATTTATTTAGGGGGGCTGCCAATGGATTTTTTCCAAAAACTAATATATTTAACAACGATTAGCGGAGATTTTTGATATTTTAAGGGAGGCGGCCGCCACCCCTGTTCAATACACAGCTCCGTCCCTGGCCTGAGGTGAGAGCAATTGCCTCTCGCTGCTGTCACACTAAGCCTATTTTTACTTCTTTGGGCATAGTTTCCCCATCGAAAAATTGCTGGCACCGGTGACTGAACCAGTTTCCCCATCGAAAAGATTTTGATAAATTGGGTGGACCAAAACTTAAAGTTTCATGATTTAGGGGATAAATTATTAATTTAGTGGATTAAACATGAAATATACATGATATTAAGGGTTACTTAGAAATTTTAAGGGGGCTAGAGCCAGGTTTAACCAACCTGTGGCTCCGCCCCTGCCCGGCACATTCCAATGGCGGCCAATACCACAAGCTACTCACTTCCACATGAAATTTATGCCAAATTGGATCATAAATCATGATTGGAAAATGCTCCAAGTAAAAAATGTAGGTAAGAGCTGTTGTCAGAACTATGGAAGAGAATGCATAGAAATGTCCTTTCTGCTTAGAGCAATTTGTAGATGTTTTCCCTTTGATTCGTTTTTTTTTTTCCTTTGGATTTTCAAGTAGTATCAAGTTTACATGCGGAATGCGGTGTGTTTATACGGGCTATTGAAACACAACTTGTTATTTTGTGCATGCGAACTGTCTATTTTATCTATTCTTTACACATTATAATGAGTCACTTACCTGCTGTCATTGACAAGCAGAACTATGGAAAGACGGAGAAGAAGCATAACCAATTATCCATGAACTTAATGGCTCATGGCTGGCATCCTCTTCTTCACATAACTTGCTGTAACCCTTTAAATCCGTTAAAACTTCAAGTTCAGCTGGACTTGATGGTTTCACTTTGATCATCCATCCATCTTCATAAGGACTTGAATCAATCTAATCAAAATTGTGATATATATTCATGACAACAATTAATTGTAGATTACATTGTGACCCAAATTTTACCAAGTGATCCGACATTAGCGTATACTAAGCCGACCCCATTATAGGCCATTTGAGGAGAGGGAATGGAAATTGCTTCTAGCCACGGTCCCACTAACAAGTTTTTGTGTGTGATAATGCTTGGATTGAGATTTTAAGATACAAAAATAATATGACTACCAGGCTAGGAAAAATAAAAATAAATTGGGAAACCCTTTTTTTTTACATGGCTTGATTGGGGTATACCCAGATTAATTGGGGTATACCCAATCTCAAGGGGACATCGTGTGTCATTATTAAAAAGAGTGATTTTACTTTAATACCCTTGAACTAATTAAATTTTAAAAATAAACTCATTTCTTAATTTCATTAACCCTAAAATTAAAAAACTAAACAACTCTTAATCTTCTCTTCTTCTTCTTCATCTTCATCTTCCATCGACCAAAGTCATATAAAAATCTTCAACTTTGATTTTCCAAAAAAATTGTTGACTCTACCTAGCGAAAAGAAGACTATAAATGATGTTTAAACTCAAACCCATTATTGTGTTGTGTGATTTGATTGTTATATTAAGTTAGAAATCGAAAATTATGATTTCTGTGTTTTTGGTCGGCAAGGTCGTAACATGCATATCTTGCCGACTTTTCATAACAGCCATGGAAGTGACTGTAAATTTTTCAACAGCCGGCATGGTATTTTTTGAATACCTTGCCGACTTATACCGCCGGCGGGGTTTTTCAACCGCCAGCAGGGTATTTTTCTCAACAGCCGACGTGGTTTTTTTGTAGACTTTGCCGACTAATATTTTTCAATAGCCCTCTCCTGTGTGTCAAAAAAACTAAAGTCGGCATGTTCTTCATTTACATACCTTGACGACTTATACCGCCGGCGGGGTATTTTTCACCAGCCGGCGGTTTTTTTTTTGTAGAACTTGCCGACTAATATTTTTCAATAGCTATCTCCTGTGTGTCAAAAAAATAAAAATAAAGTCGGCATGTTCTTCATTTAAATACCTTGCCGGCTAAAATTGGTCGGCATTTTATTCAAACAAAGACCATGCCGGCCATATATAGCCGGCACCTTATTCAAACCTCTACCTTGCCGACCTTTGACATTTTTAAAAACCAAATTTTTTAATCTTAATCGAACTCACAAGACGGATTAAAGGTTTAATCTACTGAATTTTCATTTTCAAAATTTTTATCTAAACTCAATTAATTAGCCTAGTCAGTTTTTTAGTGTTAATTATAAAAGGACATTTTTGCAATTTTGAAAATATTTGGTTAAGGGGTAACCTCTTTTACTTCAAAATGACCAGATCTTGTCTTATTGGGTATACCCCAATTAGTTTGGGTATACCCCAATCAAGCCAGGTTTTTTTAGCCTTATTGTAACTTTTTCCTTTTTTCTCTACTTCTTGTAGAACTTTGACCCAGTCAAATGTCTGTTTGGTCATATTTGGTAATATAAATTATAGTTTGGTTGTAAAAATTATTGTTTGGTCCTAGGCTGATGTCATGGATGATGTAAATGTCACCTTGTAGTGGCAAAAATACCCTTTTGGATAAAGACCATATATATAGTCAAAAAGTAAGAGAGAATAAATCATTCTCAGATTTACTTTCTCTCTCATCTTTCCAGATCTAATCTTTCTCTCTTTTTCTTTCTTCTTTTTTTTTCCTCCTGTTAATGGTGTCTCCATTTTTTTTCTTATCTTTTCTTCCTACTGCTGTAAACGATGGCGATGAAGGTGAAAATCGATTTAGATATTTAGATCGGTAGTTGTAGACGATGAATACGATGATGTTGATAATATTGAATACAATTTTTGAAGGTTTTTTTTTTTCTTTTTTCTGCTGCTGTTGACGATGAAGATGATGAAGAAGATGAAGATATGTTGTTGCTGCTGCTGTTGACGATGAAGACGATGGTGTTAATCGATCTAGATATTTTTTTAGGGTTTTTATATGGGCTTCATTTCTGGAATGAAGTCTGTTTTTTTAGCTTTTTATATGGACTTCATTTCTGGTATGAAGTCTTTTTTTTTTAAAGTTTTTATATGGACTTCATTATGGATTGAAGTCTGTTTTTTTAGGTTTTTATATGGACTTCATTTCTGGAATGAAGTTTGTTTTTTTAGGTTTTTATATGGACTTCATTTCTGGAAAGAAGTGCTACAAGAAAATAAGTAAAAATTAACAAGGAAAGGTAATTTTGTCAGTTTTAATATTTTTAAATAATTACGGACCAAACAGTAAAGGCGTTTGACCGAAGGACCAAACAGACATTTGCCCACCTAAAAAAGGACCGAACGATATTTTTCCATATTCTTCTATCATTAATACATCTTCTCTTCTTATATATCAAAAGAAAACACAAAAACAAAAAAAACAAAAAAAAAAAACGACTTTTGATAGATTTTTAAACTTTTTTTTTAATAGATGTAGTTTATGACTGATGATCTCTGGTAATTTAGTAAACACAAAGTATAAGTAAATATGTCAATAAAAACGGTAAGAAATCAAACACTAAAAGCAAGCTACGTGATCATTAAGGAACGTTGCAGAATATTGGTTTTTATGTTTCACTTTCCAATTTATACTATAAGGAACATTCGTCAAAGATCAAACTTTATACTTTCACCGTTAACCCATTAGGGAATTCGTTTAGAAAGTAGAGAAAATTTAATGACGAGATAAAATCAAGAACGTGAAAAAGAAGAAGCAGAACAAAGAATAAGAATAAGAAGAAGAAATAAGAAGAAGAAAAGTTTGCTACATTCCTTTTAGTTTTATTTCTTAAAATCCCGAGAAAACGAACAGCAGGTATATTCTTGTTCTTTTCCTCTGTTTCTTCCCTAATTTTTATGTTTCACTTTCTTCTCTTTATAAACCGGGTTGTCTACCTTGATCATTAAAGGAAGCTACAGATGTTTCCTTTAATGATCATTTCAATTATCAACCGGGCTGTCTACAGATGTTTCCTTTTAGTTTCCTCCATCATTTCAATTATCACAATATCTTTTATCCCAACCATCGATGTCACTTTCCATTTCAAATATTTTATCATCTGCATGAACAATGATCTAATTCCAACTATTAACATGCACACACCACCTTTTATAGGTAGAGATGAGCATGCAAGATTCCCTTGGTTTGTGCTATCACGCACAATTTATTCGCTAGCATACAAATTGCGTATTCCAGTGTCATGAACTTTATGTACAAGAGTGGTTGGTAGTCGTTAATTGCATCACACAACTTACAGTGATTCTTAACAAACCGAAGGTCTGAACCACACCAAAACAACAATGTAAAAAGGTCTCACAGTTTTTGTGATGGGTCCCTGTGGGCCCCGCCGGAGGACAGCAGGGGTCATTTATAGTGGAGCCCATTGAAAATTGTGTGAGTATCGGTTTTGCCGTAGTTCATTTAGAACTATGATTTTTGGCATACTGAAATCTTTTTGGGCATACCAAGTAAAGACAAAAAAGGAGTGTAAATAGCAAAATCAGAAGCCCCTTAACCAAATATTTTTGGTAATGGCAAATCTGCCCTTTTACGATTAGTGTTAATACTAATGATTAGTTAAAATAATTCTGATTAGTGATTAATGATTAGTGATTAGTTTTAGGATTAATTAAAAAAATTGAGTAAGAAAAAAAAAATTAGGTTTTTTTAGAAGGAGAAGGGGAAAGTGAGAAAAAAATTTGTGTAGATTATTTAGTTACCCTTGAATTGTAGTCATTTAGGCTGTTCGCGGGGTTCGACCTTTGTAGGTTAAAATCATCAAAAGTCTGTGTTTTTTCACTAAGGTTCGGCGAGTCTGGATGAACAGTTCGGCTAACTGAAAGTGTTGATTAAGAGCCGAACCTACCTTGTAGACCAGAGTTCGGCTTGGTTAGAATTGTCCTAACAAGCCGAACCCTACACTGAACTGTCTGGAAGAAAAAATGTTTCGGGTTCGGCTTATATTTAGAAATTCGTAAGCGCCGAACCTGTTGGAAACACATTGTTCGGCTATTTGAATAAGTAGAATATAAGTTTCTAACCCGATCATGTACATTTACGGGTTAATAATTTTTATTGGTTCGGCACATATTGTGAATATCGTAATAGCCGAACCTCGTAAATGTGCTAGGTTCTAGCACATATTATGATTATCGAATACGCTAGAACCCCTGTGCATCTCTTTTCGTGACTAGGTTCGGCTTGAAATTTCATGAAATTTCAAGCCGAACTGTTCATATACACTTACGGGAAGCTTTTTGTGAAGAGCAGTTCGGCTAAAAATGCAACTTAATTTTGAGTAGAACCACAACACTTGTAATCGTCATTTAATCGATGAAAAACAGCAAATAGGAGATTGGGTTTGTAAAACTTACTTTCTTATCCTCGTTTAGGAGTTGGAGATGCGGTTGGTTCAATTTGGTTCAATTGGTGGTTGATTTTCGGTTTCTACACCTTCATCTTCAATTGGTTCTTCTTCTTCAATTGATGGATTAAAAGACGATTTGGTTTGCCTAGTCCCCGCTTTTCTTTGTACGAGTCATTATGTAGTTAGGTTTAATCGACAATCAAATTTTTACGAATCGACAATTAATCACGGTGATGAATTTTTTTTTTTTTCGCGGGAGGGGAAGAGTTCGGCTAGAGGAGGAAGAAGAAGAGATGTTAAGGAAGCTGATTTTGATTTTTAGAAAACTGATTTTAGATTTTTGTATTAAGGGTATATGGGTAATTGAGCTACCCATAGGTTACCCCTTATAAGGTCACCCAAAATGGGACTATCATTTTGTATGCCCGGAAAGTTTTATGTATGCCTAATATCATAGTTCTTCATTTATGCGGTTCAAATAGACTTTTTGCACAACTTATTAACCATATAGCCCACTTTTGGAGAGGAAAACTGTATCTCTTTGCTGTCCACTAAGTCTACTTTTACTGAGCTAAGTTTATAATTTCCACCAATACCACAAAACAAGACTAGAATTGGAGTCTTCTCCGCCTTAAATTAGTCCTACTATTTGTTTATAACGTTTTTTAGATTTTTTTTTTCTAGTTCAATGTATGTTTTGAGTCCGTGGTGAATTTTGGTTTATTCGACGCCAATTTTGGGTGTGAGGTTGCTTGGATTGAGATACACAAATGACTGTGAGACCAAACAAAATTCTTCCAAATTGGATTTTTGATAAGTTTTTTGTTTTTTAAAAAACAAAGCTTATTGCTGATTGATATAATATAATGAGCTGAAAGAAAAGTATATATCAACAATAAAGTTTTACTAATTAATAAGATGAAAATTCATTAAGCAGTAGAAATGTTGTTTAAGTTTTTGCAAAATCTTCTTCCATTTATTAAAAACCCTTTTGGTTTTTATTAAGATCACTATCTGGACACCAGCAGTAGGTTTTTGATTTTTTAGTTCCCTCCATCATTTCAATCTTCCAACTCTGTTTCATCCTACTTATGTTGCAATGCATACATTTGTCCTACATATGCCACGTTTTATAGGTATCTATCATCATGCAATAAGGCTCGGGTCGATTTTCATTAGCACACAGTTTATTGACTAGGATACAAACTGAATTTTGAATTACCATGTGGCATAAGAAAATTCACATACAAGAATAATAATCGTTCCAACTCACAACTTATTGACGAAAACACAAAGTGTAGATTTCTGTCATGTGATTTATAATATGTTAATTGACCCATAACGACCACATTTGTGGAGAGGCAATTGCCTCTCGTTGTTTTCCTGCTGCCTCTTGTTTGTCTGGATATGATTCGAAATCTGACACGACCGACAGATCCTTTGTTGTTTTTTTCTTGGGTTTTGGTTTTGTTCGGTTCATAAATGGCAAAGGACAATGAACGTAAGGAAGCAATGCTTAAAGCTACATTCCAGCCTGGTGTGAAGATGGCTGATGGTCGCAAAACAAGGAATTGCATAAAATGATATAACCTTTTTCTTCGGAAAAAAAAGAAGAAAAAAAATGGAATTGCATAAAATTTAACAAGGAAGAAAAATGTAAGAGGGTGAAGGTGGTCGTGCTGCTGGGTCGTAAAGCCCATTTAACTTATAATAATTTCTGACTTATCTACGTCCTGTAATTGATCTTGATGAAGCTAAAAAGAATTGAAGTTCTCTCGATCTGTTTTATTGTTTATAACACTCTCTGGAATCCTTTTTCCAGTTCTATGTATTTTGAGTTTATAATGAATTTACATGGTAGTTTACGTCCGGGAATTTACCTAAAACTATGACTGAAATGTGCATTTCCTCCAAAAGTGTGACCAATTTGAAAATTCTTCTAAAAGTGTCACCATGATCGGTCAACCGACATATATACCCTAGTCTTTTACGGAAATACCGGATTTTGTCCTCAGATGTGTACATATCGACAACATATGTGTATACATCGGGTAAGGATGTGTAGACACCCCTTCATGGATGTGTACATATAGACACACTGATACCCCACCATATTTTAACCGATGTGTAGATATTATATGTAGACATCCAGAATCTAGGCATAATCATATGTGGACATCCATGTTTCGAAGTCTAGACATCGGACACTATTCATAAAATATGTGGACATCGGGCTATAAATATGAGGACATCCGTTATAAAATGTGGACATCAGCTATAAATATGTGGACATCAGGCTATAAATGTGTAGACATCGGGCTATAAAGGGTACCTTGGGTATTAGGTAAAGTCAGTCACACTTTTGGAAGATATTGGGGATCAGTCACACTTTTGGAAGAAATGCACATTTCAGTCACAGTTTTGTGTATTTTCTCACTATATTTAGGGTGTTTCTTTGGTGTGCAGTGATAATGCAACAAAACTTTGCAAAACCAATTTTTGATAAATTTTAGTTTCTTCGAAATAAAGTGTACTGCCCATTTAGTAAATACAGAAAATACATTTAGAACCATCAAACACGTTAATAAGGTTAAAAATTCTCTTGAGTTGATGCCTAAGGATTTTTTCTTTACTCACACAAAGCTCTTAGCGTGTTGATTAGATAACTCCAACGACCCATGTAGGCGGCTGTTTAGTTTCCACCATCATTTGAATCCTCCAATTATCCTTCAGCCTAGCCTCTAAAATCATTTGTAAAAAATGCATACATTTTCAGTTGTATATGATTTATAGACAATTAGCTAATGATATAATTCAGATCATCGGTACACATACCACGTTATGTGGGTATAAGATCAGAAAAGAACACTCGCTGGTTTTTCGTACTCACACAGTTTATTAACTGGAATATGAATTGCACATTGCTGCCGAAAATTGGATTTTTTCAATGACGCAGTTGTCATAAAATTTATTTATTTTTATTTTTTTGAGGAAAAAGGATATATTGAAAGAAAAAAGGGTATTTAGAAAGGGATGTACAGCTTGATCAAAAGATCAGTCTCAGAAAAGCAAAACAAAAAAACCTCAATTACATAAGAACAATATCATCCCAGTTGTGCAGAATTTGAGTAATTGAGAAATCACTAAAAATCTGCGTATCCATGCTCCACAAACAGATATTCAACATTACTGAATGCTCCAATTCATCCTTTGATTTACATCTTCCTCCATGAACTCGACTATTTCTCTCCAACCAAATCACCCTGAAGATCGAGAATGGCAGAAGTTGCCACACTATTTTCCTCCTTCTAGTTACATTGCAGACATTCCAGCTTAACAGCAACCCAGTGAGCTCCCTCGGCATAACCCACATCACTTATAAAGATTGTATAAACGTGGTAATAAAATTTATTGACAACACTGATACTGGTTCCATCACACAACTTATTAGCCACCATACAAATTACAAACTCCTGCTATTGCTATATATGTCTTTTAAGAGACCCATATGTCGCAGTAACTCCTAATCTATCAGGTAACTCAAACTACAGATTAATCCAAAAACTGCATTGCGAGTCTGTGACACAAATTTTACTAAGAGATCCAGCATCAACCTACATTAAGTCAACCCATATGGACCACTTGTGGATAGGAAGATTGCATCTCGCTGTTGTCCCGCTCGAGTCTATTTTTATTTTTAACAAGTAAGGTTTAGAGAAAACTAAATAAATACCTCTACCTTTCGGTTTAGACTATTTAATTAATATACCCTTTTTTAAGGCTAAAACTTCTTCCATTTTCCATAAACTCTTCAGGATTTGATTCAGGTGACACTCCGTACACAAGTATAGGCATTTTTTAGTTTCCTCCATCATTCCAATACTCAAATTATCTTTGATCCAACCCTCGAGAATCATGCTGCAATACATATAGTTTGCATACATATGTCACGTTTTATAGGTAGAGATCAGCATATAATAAGACTATGGTTGGTTTTTCGTTCTCACCCACAATTTATTAACGAGCATACAAATTGCACATTAGTGCGGCAAATTCAATTTTGAATGACCATGTGTCAAAAGAAATTTAGATACAAAAGTAATATTCGTTCAAACTCACAACTTATTAACCAAAGCACAAATTGCAAATTCGCTCTATGTGACTTATAACTTGTTAATTAACCCATAATGGCCACATTATAGGCCATCTGATGAGAGGAAAATTGCCTCTCGTACCTGTCCTACTACCCCTTGTTTGTCTGAATCCAATTCGAGATGATGGATAAAGGTTAAGGTGGCCATGGTGGGCACTATGACGATGAACCATCAGGAAAGAAGATGGGGTAGTAACTTATAATTTCTGACTTATGTACATGTCTGTGATTGATCTGATGAAGCTAAACAGAATTGTAGTCCTTTCGGTCATTATTATTTAGTACCTATTATGAATATATTTTTCAAGTTTAGGTTTGTAATGTATGTAGAGTTTGTAATGGATTTACGTATCAGTTTAGGTTGTCAGGTATGACAGTGATAATGCAATAGAACTTTTCCAAAACCAATTTCTAATAAATTTTAGTTTCTTCGAACAATTGTTGCCTATATAATAAAATAATCTAATGCACAAAAAGTAGAAGTGTTTAAAAGAATCAAGGGGGTTAATAAAGTTAATCAAGAAGGCACGATTTGGAGATACCTCCATAAATTGGGTGATATTCAAGGGAAAATAATATATTTTGGAAGACTTCTAATAATTGAAGTACCCCTGTCCAAGTGTTTTTGGGATACTTCAAATAATATATTTTGATTAGATGAAAAAGAAAAGGATTTTGGAAGACTTTTGTGATATGAGAAGGTGCTTAAATTGATTTTAATGACTCCTAATTGCAACTTTTTGTAGACAATCAAACTTTCATTTATGAAAAAAAAAAAACAAAACCAAATCCTAATTCAAACACTAAGTCAATCAAATTTACATTTACAGAGCCATAGTCGGTAATCGGTATTGTATTCATCCGACAAAACAATACCGACTGAACTGTCGGTATTGTATTCATCCGACAAAACAATACCGACTGAACTGTCGTCATTGTATTCATCCAACAAAATAATACCGACTATTAACCTGCTATTGAAATTCAAATTCGATTTTTTGTTTTTAAATACAATTTCGGTTTTTTGTTTTTAAATACAATTTTGATTATCATAATTTGCGTCGCTACTCAAAATGATTTCTTTAATAACCTAAATAAAAAATCATTCATCATGATTTTTATGATTTTTTTGATGGGGAAGAAAAGTGGGGGATACTAAAAAAACCTGGCTTGATTGGGGTATACCCAAACTAATTGGGGTATACCCAATTTTAAAGGGGCATTTTTTGTGGGTTTTAGGGGGAGTCCTAATGGGTAAGTTACAAAACTACCCTTAACCATTAATAATCTTACCTTAAATCAGATTTTATTCTCTTCATTTCATCTTCCTCTCTTCTTCTTCTCCTCCCCACCATACCGACCCCCACCACCACCACCATCAAAAAAACTTGACGATCAATTCGTTAAAATTGTCGATTCCAAAACTCCGATTAATCTTCATCAATGGATCCGCCGAGGGCTAGTAAGATGAAGCAAACAAATAGAAAGCGCAATGAATTCAATCCCGAAATTGCAAAAATAGTTCAACAAAAAGTGAAGAAAAAAAAAACCGTCGAAGAAGGAGAAATCGAAACCGCCGAAAAAGCAGAAATGGTGCGATTAAGAAAGTAAGTGCCTACTTAAACTCACTCTAGTACTTCAATTTCATGTTTGAATTGGCAGTTGCGAAGCCGACAAGGTATTTTGTTATCGACCTTGCCGGATTTTCATAGTTAGGGTTTGGCCGGCAAGCTATAAGGTTGAAGAACTTCTTAGGAAGTATAGTTTTTGTGCTTGCTACTAGCGGGAGCGGGCGGAGTTATTGTTGTATACCTTGCCGGCGTCAGTTTTTTTTTTTAATGAAGATGACAACATTTTGTTTTTTACCCAGCCGGCTGCTTCTTTTGAATGTTTCGTGATTCCTAGAGTTTTTTAATCCGGAAGGGTATTTGTATAAAACCGGCGGTTTGTCAGCCGGCAATGTATGTGTGATGGACCTTGCCGACCTGTATAGTGAAAATTTATTGTTTTTATGTGTACATTTTTGTTGGGAGCTAGGAAGGCTATTTTTAGTGATACCCTTAAAATTTCGCGACTTAGCGCACGCATCTTTGGTGGACCCTTTCGGCCATGTTTCCACTTAGGATAGGTTATATTTGTCGACCTCAAAGGGATGTAATGTTTTTTTCTGAATTGTTCTTGTTCGGGGTGGAGCGAGGCAAAGAAGAAAGCTCTGAAATCTATTAGTCCTCCTTCAAGACCTCCTCGTGTTGGTGGAAAACTCTTGACTTCACAACATCGGGGTCACCTAGGGGTTTAAAGGGTCCACTAGGGTCGCCTAGGGGTTTAAAGGCTTGATGCACATGCTAAGTGCATTCGTTTTTTATGTTTCAATCAATGTAGTAACCAAAATTGCATGAATAAAATGAATTACATCTTCCATATTTTCTGTTTTCTGTTTGGTATAAGTACAAGTCGGCAAGGTTATAAATCCTTAACATGCCGGCTACAGGTCAGCCGGCAGTGTTGAAAACTATTTGCTTGCCGACCTTATGACCGCCGGCATTGTAGGAAAATTTTCCATGCCGAATAGTAATATTCGGCCCAAGATAGTCGGCGTGTTCTTCAACCGAGACAATGCCGGCCGAAACCTGGTCGACAGCTTATTCAAAGTGGACCCTGCCGGTTGAACATTGGTCGGCAGGTTATTCAAAGCGGACCTTGCCGGCCAGGGAACAATCGACACCTTATTCAAACCACGACCTTGCCGGCCTTGTGCATTTTCAAAACCAAATTTTTTTGATCGAAATCGAACTCATAAGTGAAATGTTTAATTTACTGAATTTATAATTTCAAAATTTTAATCTAAACTCAATTAATTAACTTAATCAAAATTTTAGTGTTAATTAACCAAGGGCATATTAGCCATTTAGAAAATACAAGGTTAAGGGGTGGCTTGGCTTTATTTCATAATGACCTGATTTTGTCTTATTGGGTATACCCCAATTAATCTGGGTATACCCCAATTAAGCCAGGTAAAAAAATAGGTTTTGTTATAAACGTGTAATTATGTTAAGAATATCTAGGGCAAATTCCGTTTATTACTTCGGGATGCCTTGTGTCTAGCCCTATAAATAGAGGCTCTAATGTTAGTCTATTATACACATCTAATAAGATTTTCTCTCCTTCTTCGTCTCTACTTTGTGTCTTTCCTTCTCTATTTTCTAGTTCCACAACACGTCATCAGCACGTAGCTCTAATCATCGAGCGTATGATATGTGAAGCCGACGGCATAAATAGGGATTTTTTCTTTTTCTTTTTCTCCCGTACTTTCATTATATTTTATTCGTCTTCAACTTGGCTTTTTCTTTTAAGTTTTAACTGCTTTTTATAATATTGCCAGGATATGAATATATGATCCAGCAAAGTGATGACTCAACGGGTCTAAACTTTGATCAAAGCCGTGAACCTCTATCTACCGTACGTACAAGAGTTATGGTGTGTACCCACTTTGATGCTTGTTTAATAGCATTATTTTTCTTTTACCAATTTCTTTATTTTATTTTTTTGGTTCACAATTTATGTGCGAGTGTTTTACATGAATCACTAAATTGATTCTTAAATCAATTTAAGTTGTCCTGCTGGACACGTTATTGTTTTGTCTTGCTAACAATAACCGGATTCATATTTATGAGTCCACCAATATGGTCTACAACCATTGCGGAGTATCCTTTAGATACGCGGTACACTTATGCCGATGGATTTGATGTCTTCGAATATAGCACAAACCACGAATGGTTATTTTTGAAGTTTATCGGTTGTAACCACAAAAAGATAACGAATAATGGATTCTTTTAAAGGTGCAAATTATGCTAATTTTTGTCAATAATTACATGACGATAGCATATATTGATTTCTATCTCTAACAAGAAATCTATAATCTAGTAAAATTCTTGTAAATTTTAGAAAAGATGGTATTTAGTTTCTATTCCCCTAATGAAACTGTAATCATCAAAAACTGGTATTACCGCAGTCAAATTATTTTTACGGTAACTAATCACGTGCATGGTTGAAAAACCTCCGGCCAATAAATTTGGTATCTTTGTCTGGTAGATAAGGATCATGTGATTTATCCATATGGTTTCAATTTTTTTTACAAGAAAAACCATTCGTCAACCATAAAATGGATTGTCCGTACGCGATGACTAAAACATTTTTTTTTTCAATCGTCGATACGATTTTGGTGTATCGCATACATCAATTGATATTGATTTTCTCTTCTCCGTCGATTTTATGAGATGAGATGAGATGTAAATAAATTGGCATAATTATTTTTAAGCCAATGTTATTCACCACAAAGTGGATTTTTTTTTCTAAAACGAATATCGATTTGTTTTTCTCTATTAATCTCAAAATTGCATATTGATATCTTGATATTATTAATTGCAAATACCAGTGTACGAGGAATTGCTACATTCCTGAGGGATATTTAGCAATTTTTGTTTTTATTTTCCTCTTGGTATTAGTTATCCAAAATTGAGATCGTTCAACTTGATGTTGGAATACGGTAGGACTTAAAAGATCAATGGGTGCGCTTCGGCTTGTTAGCTATATCATTAGTCCTTGTTGTGACTATATCGATCTTGATATAATTTTCTTTTGATAAAGAAGTGTCCATAATTTCATTCTAGTTCATTATCTCGTTGATCCTTGAGGTCATGAAATTATTTTGGACTTTTATTTGTATATTTTGGCTGTAACTAATAAAATACATGGTTGATGTTCAATTTGTATCTCAAGTAGATTACAATTTTGGGATAATTTTTTTATGGCTCTTGGAATCAGTATTTACTATCCCACCTGGTATCGTTAACATCCAGAAATTATTATAAGTATATGTCCTCGAATTAATCGGATAATACTTTACGATATTTGTTTTCGTTTTTATAAGATGAAAATATTTCCGCCATAATTAGGGGGAGACTATACACTACCAGCAAAAGTTGGTGTTAATTAACTTGAATGTTATATCAGTTTCTCTCCCATCATGATCAAATTGAAAAAATCCGCCATTGACTAGGCGTGAAATATCATATTTGCTTTTCCATAAGCGTTTACCTCTTTAAGAGGAAAATCCAGTCACATCTAGTAAAATAAGTAGCGTTCTATAATAGGCTCTTTGGTAGTGCTCCAATTAAGTGTACCAAAAACACGATTCACATTCTCGAAGTTATTATCTCCTCAATTGAATAAGAAGAGATTGTAATGCCCATGGGCGCTGGTACCATCAATTCTATGATTTTTTTTTCAAGATATGCATACACTTGAGAATTATGTGGGATCGTAATTAATTAATATATTGTCGAATATTCATTTAAAGTAGCTACCGAAATAAATGATGGTGGTTTTGAACCCCTATGCGGAGGAATATCGACACATGTGATTGGTTGGCATATAATCCAAATTATGTTGGATTAATTTCTCAATTGACGCAATTTTGGATCCAAAACTTATCACCTTAAAAATGCCATGCCTATTAATTACAGGTTGGTGTAGTCATATTGCGTCGTTATACGAGAAATGTATTCGTTTCAGGGTCTTATTTATTTTCAAACCCTAGGATTGATTTATTAATTTTTCTCTTTATATAATGCACATGGCGTGGTTGAAGGACTCATACTGCATTCACACAAGAAATGTGGTCGTAGAACATATTAAATTTGTAATCCTTGGAGGATTTTCAAATTATATTTGGGCAGCCACCTTATTTTCTTACATAAAGTTTAACAATCCTTTATGTGTTTTTAGAAATTTGGTACAAGACCAAAAATCCGAATTAATTAGTTGATGATATCAGCTTTATAGGTCTCTTGAGGAGTCCTTAAAAACACCAAAATCCACGCTTTAGCAGCATAAATTCTATTTTAATTTCTTTCTTCAATCTGCAGTTAGAATTATGCTAGCTTAAACTGGTATTTGAGATAGACTACAATTATGATTTTGATGCTCATTTTCTGTAATACTCATATAGTTGAGTTAGCATCCATAATCTTCAAAAGTTGTACTCTTTTTCCTTTGTTTCAGGTTTTATCCCATGTGGTTTTCCTGACAAGGTTTTAACGAGGCAACATGACATTTTATTTTATTTTATTTCAAAATGTTGATATTTGGGCTATTTTTCCTTTGTCCAAGTTTTTTCCCATTGGGTTTTACTGGCGAGGTTTTAGCAAGCAATTTAATTCAACATGGTGGTCATCCAAGGGGGAGTTGTATCGATTTCGGTTATTTGGTGGATTCCCACCATTAACTAGATCATTTTGTTAGACCACATCAACATAAACTTCTCCTATGAATTTGGATATCATTCTGATCCATATAAGGTATGATCACAATTTGTTTTCACCTTTGGTACTGTAACTACATATTGGCACCTTGTTGAAGAAACTACGTCAACTACATATGCAAATCATCTCCGAAGATAGCAAACCAAGACATAAGTTCTCAATGAATTTGGAGAAGCTTGAAGATTCGAGTACACTACTATTAGAAGACTAACACAAAAGAAGACTTCATCAGAACAAATATCTTCTACATTCAAGAAATTCGTTCATCGAAATTGGGAAGTCTCGACTCAAAGATTTTCAAGCCAATAATATATTGAAATACTCATCAGGGGGAGCGCCATCATCAATTAAGGTGCATTCATTGGACTTTATCGAGTTGTACTCTTTTTCCTTCGTCAAGGTTTTGTCCCAATGGGTTTTCCTTGTCAAGGTTTTAACGAGGCAACATTTGTGTGTCCAACAATGTTTCGAGTCTTTACATGCTTATGCAATTTCAGGTTTTTCTCTTTTGAGTTTTCCTGGTCCGTTTATAATTAGCTTAGACACAATGTCATCAGGGGGAGTGTTATAAACGTGTAATTATGTTAAGAATATCTAGGGCAAATTCCGTTTATTACTGGGATGCCCTTGTGTCTAGCCCTATAAATAGAGGCTCTAATGTTAGTCTATTATACACATCTAATAAGATTTTCTCTCCTTCTTCGTCTCTACTTTGTGTCTTTCCTTCTCTATTTTCTAGTTCCACAACAGGTTTTTAGTTTTCTTTTTAATTTTTATTAGAATAAGGATAATATGGTTATTTCAGACCTTAAAAAAAAGGATCCCTTAACAAAAATACATCCCATTTAACTTTGAGTATCCCCAATTGCGTCTTGTTAATCAAATAGTGAGACGTTTCTTAATTTTGATTGGGATAGCTACAAATATTTTCCTTACTCGAGGGAAGGACTTTGAGTTTTGATTGATAAAACTCCCCTAACCCAAGTAGTCGTCCGTTTAGTTTCCTACATAATTTCAATCACCGAATTATCTTTCAGCCTAAGCTCCGGAATCATTTTATAAAATGCATACATTTTAAGTTGTGTGTGATTATCGACAATTAGTGATGTAACACTGGTACACATACCACCTTAATTTTATTGGCAGAGATCACGATGAAACCCTCGTCTGTTTTTCATACTCGAACAATGTATTTATGAATACTCAGATTGATGGTACTTGCACAAACTGAATTTTAAATGAGTGCATAATTAAGGAAAAGCCATACTTTCACTCTGTTTCAGTAAAAATGATACTTTCATATTCTTTCTCTTCGATTTGGCCTAGTTTTAGGCATAAATGAAACTGTAGAAGTATTTCATGTTCTGAAACTGAGGTAGTATATATATGCATAAAAATTTCATTCCAAAATAAAAGAAAGATGCATAATAGTCTATACAGTAGTATTTTGGTTCAAGCATCCACTAATTTGGTTATGCACCCACTAAAACGATGTGCATGTCTCAAAAATAATATCCCAACGAAAAATGGTGTATAACGCGTTATGCAATCAGTAGTGTTTCGTTTTTCTTCGATCGACCCTCCCCTCCATGGCAGCGGTGTTCTAGTTATCTCTTATAGTATGTCTTTCAATAAAGGTCTGATATTTCAATTTTTATACATTTTTTCTTTTCGAATTCAGTCTAGTTTAGATTTCAAAATTCTCATATGCTATATACATATATATTAATTGAACTGAAATAGTAGTCTCTGAATTATGGTTTTACAACAACAAAATAAGCATCCCCATGTATTACTCTTTAGTTTCCCTCCATCATTTCAATCTTCAAATTATTCTTCATCCTAACTTCTAGACCCATTTTGGATATGATTTATACTATTCCCTCTGTTTTTAGAAAAGTGATAATTTCAATTTTTCATTTTAGCCTAAAAATAGGCCAAATTGAAAAAAATGAAAGTATTTTTCTCAGAAACGGAGGGAGTACTTTTTATAGGTAGAGATTAGCATGCAAGACTCGCTAATTTATCGCTCTCACGCACAATTTACTAACTAGCATACAAGTTGCACATATATGCAGCCATGCAGGAAAACTGAATTTTAAATGACCATGTGACAGTAAAATGTATATACAAGATCAGGGATAAAATTTACTAATTGATCCAACATCAGAGAATAATGAGGTGACCCATTATAGGCCATCATATCACTTTGCTGATATTCAATACTTTTTAACTTTGTAAAAACGGGAAAAAAAAAGAAGGTAAATATATAATCAATGGCTACTTAACATCGAAAATAGCAACTAGTGACAACCAAAAGTGATCCATAAAGAAGGGGTTTCGACAATATTTCTGCAAGCAATGTTGTTATATGTTCTAATCACGAGTAAAATCGAGGATGCTGTATCTGAGATCAAGAACATAAGGGCCAAATTGGGAATAATGAATTTGCAGAGGAGAATGCTCCAAGCAAACAATGTCAGGATAAGAGCTGTGGTACGAGCTGCGGAGGGAACCCATAAAAATGTCCTTTCTACCGAGAGATTTAGATGTCTTTGTTTCGGTTTTGAGTTATTTTTTGAATTTTCAATTAATATGAAGCTTACATGGTAAAGGCGACGTTTTGGAATGCAACTCGTTATTTTGTGCCTGTACATTGTATTGTTTTAATACTCGTCTTTATATTATTATTAAGGGTCACTTACTGGGAAATCGAAATTCGTAAGAAAATGGAAAAGAAAGCATATCCATAAAGTTAAGCACAACTTAATGGTTGGCATCTTATTCTTCATAGAACTTGGTGTTAAATCCTTTGAATCCATTAGAGATTCAAGTGCAGCTGGACTTTGATGGTTTCACTTTGATCACCCACCCATCTTCACAAGGACTTGAATTTATCTAATCAAAATTGAAAACAATTGCAGTGTTACATTCACTTGGTTTCACTTTTGTACAAAGTGTAAAATACCTGGGTATATGACTTTTAATTTGTTAAGTAACCCGTAATTTGTCACAGTAACTTTTCATCTGTAAGTGACTCAATAAGTTACTTCAAAAACTACATTGTATCAGCCTACACTGAGGCGACCCCATTATATGCCATTTGAGGAAAGCTGGAGGGGGCATTGGCCTCTCGCTATTTTCCCACTAAAAAGTTTGTGGCTGTGATAATGCTGAATTGAGATTTTTAATAAGATACTTGTCAGGTTGCAGAAAAAACCATGTCAAACTGATTTTTGGACAGTGTTTTGTTATTTTTCAATGGATAGTTTCTCGCTGATGTTGTATGATAATTTAATAAGTAACAAAATCAAAAGTAAGGTTCACTTTCCAATTTAGCTACAGAGGTTTCGATTACTAAACTTTGCTTTGGCTCCTCCTCATCGTCCTCCTCCAGCTCCCCAAACTTTGCACCAGCTTTTACATCTTGAGTCTGTTCAATTTATCGATCAAATTTTTATTGACCTTAACATTTTTTCCTTCCCTGATTTCTAGCTTTGCTTGGGTTATCAAGTGCCCGACTCGTCTTCTCTGTTTCAATTTCAAAGAACAAACATTCAATATATAATACTAAAACCATTAACAAAACCGTAATTGAGTAACAATACACATCAGGAATTCGATAGCCGTATCTTTGTCCTATATCTTGGGCCTCTCATCCATAGCATATCTGTTAAATGCTCTTTTTTCCCAATAATCACATGATGGTAAAGGCTTGTGAACAATATCAATATCAATATCATTATCAAATGATTTGGTTTTTTTCTCATTGATTTTGAACATCTTATGCTCCTTTGTGAAGAAAGCTACAGAGGTTTCGATTACTAAAGATACAAAATACCCTATATTTCGATTGAGATTAATCCCAAAAATCAAGAGGTCGACTATTTAGTTTCCTCCATCATTTCAATCGTCAAATTATCTTTCATCCTAACCTTGCGACTCATATTGCAATGCATATATTTTATATTCTGCATGATTTATCCACAATGATCTAATTGAAAACATTGACATGCATATACCTCTTTTTAGAGGTAGAGATCAGCATGCATGACAGCATGAGTCCTTGGCCGGTTTATCTTTATCATGCACAATTTATCAACTAGCATACTAATTGCACATACTTTGTTACAAATTGAATTTCAAATGGCCAAGTGTCATAAAATTTACATGCAAGAGTGATATTCTTTCCAATTTTAGAAAAAATAGGCATGCCCGAATTTTCTCCCGAAAATAGGGCGCCCACAAAATTTTTGCATGTGGGTTTGTAGGTGAATAAAAATCGAAAAATGGGTGTGACGACAGTTTTCACTAACAAAAAAGATGTGGTCCTAAAGCCTGGTAACTTATAATTTCCGACTTTTTTTTTTTTTTTTTGAAGCATGAAATTGTATTTAAGTTAGGAAGAAATAACACGAGGGTACATTGTACCCATAGAGTCTGCCATTACAATAGGACCAATACACGATGGTGTTTTGTGGTCCCAGATTGTTGTGGATAGATTTCCCGTTGTGTTGTCATCTGCTGCTTTGTTTGCTAACCCGTCCGCCGCCTGATTTCCTTCTCTGTAAATGTGGTTTATGGTGCAATGCGGAATTTGGGCCAATCTAAGCTTGATTTCTACTATCATATTGTTTAAGTACCAAGGTGGTTCGGCTGTCGAGGTTAAAAACCTTAGAAGATTTTCCGAGTCCGTTTCGAATTGCACCTTTGGCCATTCTCGATCTGTAGCTGTTCTTGACGCTATGAGCATGGCCCAAGTTTCCGCAGTGAGCGCTGTTGTTATCCCTAGTGGTTGTGCAATTGCTAAGATTGTGATAGCATTTTCGTTTCGGCAAATAATTCCCGCTCCTGCTAGTCCCGGATGTCCTCTAGCTGCTCCATCTGTGTTGATTTTGATCCAGTCTGGATGGGGTTTACTCCATCCTACTAAAATTGTGATTGACTTGGGAATCTGATGCATAATGTTTGTAGAAGATTGCATTCCTGGTAGTACCGGTGGGAGGTTCTGTTGAGCCCAGGTGTATTCCTGTTGTAGGCGGGTAGCCATTTGGAGTATGTTTGTTGGGTTTGTTTGCTTTTGGTTGTAAACGACGTCATTTCTAGCTAGCCAAAGGGACCAAAAGAGAAAGCAGAATGTGGTGGTGGTTTCGTTACCGATTTTATCCTGAAGAAATAGGGATATAGATGTCTGTAGGTTTATTGAAGTGAGTATTCCTTGGTGGGCGCTCTGCGAAGTGGATATCCGGGGAAGCAGTAGGTTCCACGAATCCATAGCGATCGGACAATGTAGCAGGATATGTTTTGCAGTTTCAGGGTCAGAATTGCATTGGGGGCAAAGATTGGAGTTGGCGAGACGGATGTGATTGAGTAGTTGGAGGGTTGGTAAACCCTCGTTAAGTGCTTTCCACAAGAAAAGCTGTACTTTTGGTGGACAGGGGAGCGTCCATAGGAAGTTGGTTGGAGGGGGTGGTGGGTTGTGCTGCAATTGATCTGAAATGTATGTTAGGCATTTGTATCCTGAAGCCGTCGTGTATTTTCCTGATTTTGTGAAGGGCCAGATTATTCTATCCGGCTGGTTCTCATGTGGAAGGTGAAGGTTGACGATTCTTTGCACTGTGTTTGGTGGGAGGATGCTCAGCTTTTCGTGGTTCCAAGACCGGGTTAATGGGTCAATGATATCAGCTACTGATTTTATGGGGTAGCAAAGTGTTGGGTCTATGTTATTTTCGAACTGAGGGATCCAGTTTGCTTGGATTGGGGTGGTGGAGCCGTTTCCTATCTGGTGAAAGAGATGTTTTTTCAGGGTTGGTATGAGGGAAGCCAGATTCCTCCAAAGGGGGCTTGTGGACGAGGGAGGAGGAGGGATGTTTTGGAGGATTGGTTGATGTTTAAGGTATTTCTCGTTGTACAACGAGGCCACTATAGAGTTTGGTTTCTCATGTATGTTCCAGATTCTCTTCATAAGGAGGGCTTTGTTATGCTCTTTGCTGCTTCTAATTCCCAATCCTCCTTTTGATTTAGGTTTGATGAGTTTATCAAATCCTATTGGATGAAGTTTCCTTACGGTTGAGTCGTGTCCCCAAAAGAAGTCTCTCGTTATGCGGTCCATTTTTGTGTGGATATGAGCCGGAAGCAATTGTGTTTGCATGAGATGATTGGCTGTAGGTGTGAGAGAAGTTTTAATGAGAACTAATCTTCCTGCCTGATTTAGGCATTTCGTCATCCAACCTTTTGCTTTTCGAGCTAGTCGCTGAAGAAGGGGGGCAAAAATATGTTGAGATGTTCTTCCTTGTTTAAATTGTACTCCTAGGTATGTGGGTGGGTTTGATGTTGTTGGCATGCCGAAAGTTTGTTGAAGTTCGATTACCTGATGTTGTTCGAGATTTCGATGATGGATTATTGTCGATTTTGAGGTATTGATATGTTGACTCTTTGAGGTACTGTAAGCTTGCAATAAGTGCTTGAGATGGTTTGTGCCCTATGTTGTTGCTTTATATGTTATTAGCAGATCATCCGCGTACATAAGATGCAGTATTGGGGGTGCTTTTTGTGAGATGCGCAGTCCCTCTACCTTTTTTTGCGCTTCTAGGTTTCCCAAATTTGTTGAGAGGATTTCCGCACAGATAATAAAGATATAAGAAGAGAGGGGATCACCTTGCCTAATTCCTCTAGTGGGGGTAATGTACCCGTGTGGAGTGCCGTTGATGTTGACTGAATATGTTACTGTGGTGATGCATAGCATGATATATTCCACAAAGAGTTGTGGGAAACCCATTTTGGTAAAAGCTAGTTTGATGAATCCCCAATCTAAAGAGTCATAAGCTGTTTGTATGTCGAGCTTGAGAGCCACTTTTGGGTCCTTGGTTCGGCTAGAGGATTTGATATAATGGAAAATCTCACCGGCAATTGCTATGTTATCATGAATAGATCTTTGGGGCACAAAAGCACTTTGGTAGGGGCTTATGAGGAAGGGGAGAATAGGTCTTAAGCGGTTGACTAAGATTTTTGAGATAATTTTGTAGGTGACATTGCATAGTCCTATTGGTACGTATTGAGAGGGCTTAGAAGGGTGATCTACTTACCGGGATAAGGGTGAGGTTAGTGTGATTCATGAGTGGGTGTATGTTAGGGAGTAAAAAAGCTGCGTGCCATATCAATTAGTTGTGTCAGGGTTGTTTCCCAGGAAAACTTTGAAGAACCCTGCTAGTGTAGCCGCGGGTCTCGGGGCACGTTGAGCCAATGGAAAAGAGCGCTTTTTGATTTCCTTCGGGTTACCTCACGAGTAAGAAGAGAACATTGTTGAGGGGTTAGCCTCGGGGTAATGTCTTCAAACAGCTGGTCATCAATTCTTGTACTTGGTGATGTATATTGATCGGTGAAGTGATCTAGCATAACTTTGATGATTGCGTCCTTATCATGGATCCAATTATTTTGTTGATCTTGGAGTTGTTGGATGTTGTTGCAGCTTCGATGAATTGTAGCCTTGGTGTGAAAGAATGTTGTGTTTCGATCTCCCGATTGTAACCACTGTATTCTAGATCTTTGTTGCCAGTAGATTGCATGGCATTCGAGCAGGGTGAGGTGATCTATGCGAAGCTGTTTTTCTTGTAGGAGCCACTGGTCCAGCGCTGGGCCCGTCTGCGTAGCACATTGATGTTGTGCCTGCTTGATTTTGGCGGTTGATTTTTTAATTAGAGTAGGTAAATGGCCGAAGGTTACCTTATTCCATTCTGTCAGGGTTTCGCTGGTTGATATGAGCTTTAGTTGGAGATTTAAGGAGGGGTCCGAGTCATGCATTTTGTCCCAAGCTGAGTTGACCACTTGCTGTAATTGCGGGTGAGATAGCCATAAATGTTCGAATTTGTAGTTCTTGTTTCCTTGCCATTCCAGGGCTTTGATTTGTAGAAGAATGGGGGCATGATCTGAAGCTATTCGTGGCAAATGCGTGATTGCCGCGTGAGGATTGGCAGTTCTCCACTGTTGGTTTGATATAGCTCTATCGATGCGTTCCTGGATATTGTCTTGGCCTTGCTGGTTGTTTGTCCAAGTGTAAGGGTCGCCTCGGAATCCTAGGTCTAAGAATCCCATCTGATCAATTAGATTAAGGAAAGGCTGAGTTTGAGCATAGGTGACTGATCTGCCGCCTTTCTTTTCGGATTGGTCCATCACTTCATTAAAATCTCCGATGAGAATCCAAGGAGTAGATGTGCTGGGGAATAGGGATGGGAAATCTTGCCAAAAATCTTTTCTTGCGGCCGGTTGTGGTGGACCATATATCTGGTGCAAATCCATGGTTGGGTCAAATTTGGGGGTGACAATGGCGTGAATAAAACTTTGGGATGTCCTTAGGATTTGCAGGTTGACATCATTATTCCATAATAGGCATAGACCTCCTTTTCTTCCAATTTTGGGGACAGAACAGTGGTTCTGGAATTGTAATGTTTGAGCAATGTGAATCATTTGATTGTTATTGGCTAATGTTTCTGAGATGAATAAGATGGTTGGTTTATATATAGAGATTAGTCCTCGTAGGTGTTGTGTTGTTGGTGGTTGGTTTATGCCCTGGCAGTTCCATGCCAGGATTGAAATGGTTAGGGAGGGAAGAGTTGGTTGGGTTCTGGGTTGTTTGGTATTGATAGAGATTTGAGGTAGGTGGGAATTGGGCTTGGGCTTTTAAATGTTTCAGGACGAATGTGATTGTAGCCTGAAGGGAACCTCAGGTCAGCGAATGGAGGAAGAGATACTGAAATTCAATAGTGGTAAGAGGAGGCGAACATAGTTGACGAAATCAAGCAAGATCAAAAAAATTTATTTTCTTCCAAAAAATTTAAATGCTACAAGAGATAACTTTATTTTCTTCCAAAAAAAATTTCCTTAGTTCCATGTATTTTGAGTTCTTGATGTGATTAGGTGCCTTTTGCTCTCACTTTAGGGTGCTTTTAGGTGTGGCGGTGAATGGTAGCCTCGCATAAGTGAGCTTTTGTAACCATCAACTGGAACAAGATAGTCAAAACACTAGAATAATCTAGCCTAGACAAATAAAGCTCCCACGTTGAATGGTGAGGAAATCCTCGCTTTCTATTGGCCGAAATAGGTCTTTTTTGAGTTTTGTAAAACGAGCGTTTTGGTGAGAACACACGCTTTCTAACATCTGGTGTATGTATTTCAAGTACGTCTAAACACTGATGCTTATTCTGCACACCAAAATTTTGAAGGTAAAAAAAACACCAAAGATCACCGATAAAACACCAAAGAAATAAAAACAAAATTTGGTATATTTAAATTAGTTGTACAGAGGGGTGGCTGGGTTGGGTCTGGTAGTGGTGGTTGGTTTTGGGTAGGGGCCTGGGTCCAGCTTTAGCCTAGCATGGAAAGAAAAAGAAAAAAAACAAAACAAAACAAAATTTGAAGGAAATAAACCGAAAAATCACCAATAACACTACCAAAATTTGAAGGAAAAAAACTGACCTTTGAAGGAGTACGCGAATCTACAAAATCACCAACAAAACAGTTAAACCAAAGTACTCAAGAAAAGCCAAGAAAAAAAAGGAGAAAGAGATTTGGGATTTACCTTTGACAGGATCTTTACCAAAATACTCGAGAGAAACCGACCAACATACAGTATTATTTTGTCGGGTAGATTGGGAAGTTGGTTGGGGTTTGGCTTCATGCCATCAAAAGAAAGTGATCTTAATCTTTCCCAAATTAACTAAGGCCTAGATTTAGGGCAGATGTCACTCCAAAAATTACAAGAAAAACCCACCCCGATTCTAAATCCGGAGTAATGAAATCCGTTTTTAAACGGATTCGAGAACCCGAGTCATAAACTCATAATAACCATGCAGTGCACAGTGCCCTAATTTAGTTTTCTGCACAGCAAATACAAACCGATTTCGCAATGAAGAAAATGAAGCTGATGGGTTCTTCTTCTTGTTCTTCAGGTTCATCCATTCAAAGAGTTGATCGAAAGGATTTAACAGATGATGTTTGGTTTGAGATTTTTCTTCATCTTTCTTTTAGTGCAGTCTTCAAGTTCAGGTGCGTTTCGAAGGTATGGTTTTCAATACTCTCAAACCCTAATTTTATTAGAAAATGGTATCAACTCAACTATTTATCTCTCCCATGGGGATTATTCCAATATGCTGCTCCTGATTCATTAGAAAACCATTCCCAAGATAACAACATATTGAGAAGATTTTTTATAATTGCGTATCCTGATTCACATTCAAAGTTCATGTCTCATCATCAAACTGGGTTTTCTTTAAGCTTTCTAAATTCAGTTTCCCAGAAATTAAGTGGTAGTATTGACCACCAAGGAAAGACAGATCTTTTCGTGGTTGGTTCAAGCTGTGGTTTAGTACTGTGCACAACAACTAGTGATCCAACTACTTATTACGTGTGTAATCCACTCACTCAAAAATGGGTGGAACTTCCACCACCAAGAAAAAATAAATGGGTTGTCACTGGTTTCATATGTACATCATCACTCGTTTCTAAGAGTACTTATAAGGTTATCCGTATACCGAAATTTGAAACTGGAACAAAAGAATTTATAGTTGAGGTGTTTTGTTCTGGATTGGGTGAATGGAATATCTATGAGGTTTCATGTTCAAAGTATGTTACTTGGAAATTCTACCTTTCTGACAATCGTTTTGCCTATAATGGCGTTTTGTACTGGTGTCAAAAGGGAAGTCGCAGTATCTTAGCTATCTGTGTTAATGGAAACCTTGCTAACCATGGAACAACTCGTGGGAGGATTGAATGTAAGTTAATCGATATGCCTGACCGAGCAAAAGATGGAGATGGTGATGATGATATCGACAATTTAATCGAATGTCTCGGGGAGTCAGAAGGATACATCTGCTTCGCTAGGTACAGTAAAACAGAGAAGAGTTTGAGTGTTTGGGTGCTTGATGGAGACTGCTGGTATACGTTGCACAAGGATATTAAGCTTCGTGATTGGTTTGCAGAAATGAAATCTCAGTATTTATCTAGATCAGTTTCGGAGGTTGATTTCATTATAAACATTGAGGTTTTAGGTCTCAGTCCAGTTGACAAAAATGTGGTTATACTTAGTTCTGAGAAGCGCAATTGGGCGTATAACACCAAGACCGGGGTATATGAACAATTATGTCATCCTCATGTGAGAACCTCGTCAACTATTTTAAACCATAGGCGACAATACTTCCACCACTTTTTTCGAGTGACACATGAATCACTCTTGGATGTTCAAATATGAGGAGAAATTAAGGTCATTAGAAGTGTTGCACTCTGTGGCTTATTTATTGGCGAAATTAAGTGCAAACTTCGGAGAAGACTGTTTTTGGAGTGATCCTCCTTTCCCAATCAAATACAAAATCATCCAACATGATATTTTTAAAAGAGTCGATATTAATCGACCAACTAGGAAGAAACACTTTGATTTCTACAATAAGAGAGTTTAAAGGCTTTAGAACTTGTTTCTTAGCAATCACAATATCATTCCTTTCCAACCACACAACCCACCATATAGCAAACGGCAAACAATATCTCAAGAAGACAAGAAGTTTGATAGATACCTTCAATTTTCACTTCCATAAGAACTCGAGAACGGACATCGGATGAACCCAAGCAATGCCTAACAGATGAAGAAAGTGTTCCCAAATCTTCCATACGAATGGACAATGGAGGAAAAGGTGTTCCACTGACTCCTCATTGTTATTGCAAAAAGCACACATATTCATCACTGCCATCCCTCTTCTCGATAACATGGAAAGAGTTGGTACAACTCTATGAGCTGCTTCCCAAACCAGAAAACTAATTTTTGGAGGAATTGTTTTGTTCCTGTTGATGGTGGTTTTTTAGACAAGGGGTAAAATCGTAAAACCCCATGACCTAGTGTTACCCGCAACACATTGAATAAGAGCATTTAACTCAGGTGTAAATAATTAATAGGGGTATTTTTTCAAAATACCAGATTAGGGTTTTCAACACAGAACCCTAATTCCAAACCAAGCCGCATACTGCGCACCATGGCAACCATGCCAAACCAAGCCGCAAACTGCGCACCATGGCAACCATGCCAAACCAAGGCGCATACTGCGCACCATGGCAACCATGCCAAACCAAGCCGCATACTGCAGCACCATGGCAACCATGCCAAACCAAGCCGCATATTGCGCACCATGGCAACCATGCCAAACCAAGCCGCATCTTCGCACCATGGCAACCATGCCAAACCAAGCCGCATCTCGCGCACCATGGCAACCATGCCAAATCAAGCCGCAACTGCGCACCATGGCAACCATGCCAAACCAAGCCGCATATCATGCACCATGGCAACCATGCCAAACCAAGCCGCTTATCTTGCGCACCATGGCAACCATGCCAAACCAAGCCGCACCCTGCGCACCATGGCAACCATGCCAAACCAAGCCGCACTCTGCGCACCATGGCAACCATGCCAAAACAAGCCGCATCATTGGCGCGCACCATGGCAACAACGCCAACCCGAGCCGCTATGCCTTCGGCCCACGCCCAACATAGCGCCCTAGGTTCGCAAGACTTGCAACTAGGTCAACATGGCCGCACGTGCCATTGGCACATGCCAACACGTGCCGCAAGCCATATTTCTAAGCCGCTATGCCTTTGGCCCACGCCAAACATAGCGCCCTAGGCTTGCAAGACTTGCAACTAGGTCAACATGGCCGCACGTGCCATTGGCACATGCCAACACGTGTCGCAAGCCATAATTCCAAGCCGCTATGCCTTTGGCCCACGCCAAACATAGCGCCCTAGGCTTGCAAGACTTGCAACTAGGTCAACATGGCCGCACGTGCCATTGGCACATGCCAACACGTGTCGCAAGCCATAATTCCAAGCCGCTATGCCTTTGACCCACGCCAAACATAGCGCCCTAGGCTTGCAAAACATGCAACTAGGTCAACATGGCCGCACGTGCCATTGGCACATGCCAACACGTGTCGCAAGCCATAATTCCAAGCCGTATGCCTTTGGCCCACGCCAAACATAGCGCCCTAGGCTTGCAAAACATGCAACTAGGTCAACATAGCCGTACGTGCCAATGGCACATGCCAACATGCTCGCTAGCTAGCTTCCTATCAAGGTCACGGCCCTAACGGCCCGCATGCCATTGGCACATGCCAACATGCTCGCTAGCTAGCTTCCATATCAAGGTCACGGCCCTAATGGCCCGCATGCCATTGGCACATGCCAACATGCTTGCTAGCTAGTTTCCCTATCACGGCCCTAACGCCCCTCATGCCATTGGCACATGCCAACATGCTCGCTAGCTAGCTTCCCTATCAAGGTCACGGCCCTAACGGCCCCGCATGCCATTGGCACATGCCAACATGCTCGCTAGCTAGCTTCCCTATCAAGGTCACGGCCCTAATGGCCCCGCATGCCATTGGCACATGCCAACATGTTTGCTAGCTAGTTTCCTTATCACGGCCCTAACGGCCACGCATGCCATTGGCACATGCCAACATGCTCGCTAGCTGGTTTCCCTATCAAGGTCACGGCCCTATTGGCCACGCATGCCATTGGCACATGCAAAACGCACACGCTGGTAGCCTAACTTGCAAACCGTGTAACCTACCACCAAGGCATTCCGCACATGCCATTGGCACATGCCAAACGCACACGCTGGTAGCCAAAACTTGCAAACCGTGTAACCTACCACCAAGGCATTCCGCACATGCCATTGGCACATGCCAAACGCACACGCTGGTAGCCAAAACTTGCAAACCGTGCAACCTACCACCAAGGCATTCCGCACATGCCACACGCGCCACTAGCAGCGCCACTTGCACTCAAGATGCAACCAACACTCGAGACATCAACACTGGCGGGGATGCTTCTTTAGGTTTTGGTTTGGCGGTCACAAACATGCAGCGTACACTACGCTCACATTAAGAAAGCGTGAAAAGGAATAAAGCGGTCAAATAAAAGAGGAAATAATGGTGAAAAACGTTTTCACCCATTAAACCATGCTATTACCACCTCCTCCCATTATTTCACCCTTTACTCTCTTCCTTCATGAGGCCGGGTACGTTTCAATCTCGACTTGTATAAATAGGTCTTACCTATTTCCACCAGACACAAGTCTCGGTCAGGAGAAATATACTACACTTACACTCTCAGAAAGGCAACTTTGCAAGCTCTCTCAAAAGCTTCCATCTCTTGCAAGCTCCCTAAGCTTTCACTTTACGATACAAGTCGAGATACTACTCTCCTCAACACCTTTCTTTGCTTCCTCCCCAAATCAACCCTTCTCCTCCACTTTGTGACCGAAGCAAGTCTGGAACGGCCATTTCTTGGTTTAGGCCGGACTTGTCAGATCGATCTCTCGAACCTATAAAGTGCTCACGTGCAGCACATTTGTTTAGGGTTTGAATCGGGTTTCTCACTCACCTACCGAAATTACCGAAATCAGCAGAAACGATTTTCACCCATAAACAATTGGCGACCACAGCGGGAGGATTGATCTTTCGGTTACAACATCAAGTTCTAGCTCCCATCCGCAAATTTCGTGCAAGCATGGTCGGCTATCAGGCAATCTCCACAAACATGGATCCCGCCCAAGGTCATGATAACTCCTCAATTTCTGAAAGCGGCACCACCAATGGAGAGGTCCCAAGACTGGTTGACCTGATACGTGTTCAGGAGATCCACACCAGAAACATGGACCTAATGAAGGACGCGATTACCAGCATACTCGACTTCCTCATCAATCTAGTATCGGGGCCAAGTGATCCATGCTCCCAGAAAGATCAAGAGCAGGGGACTAATATCCCGAATGAGCGTGCTCAAATCAACGGTTTCGTCACTGACTGGAAGCCGGCGGACCAGGAGGCGACCATGTTGATAGAAAACTTATGTGAATTGATGCACCTCTCCAAGGACCAGCGGATAAAAACATTCTCTGCTATCAACCGAATAGCACTAAACGCATCACTAGTTCCTGCACCCACGGGGACTCCGAGGATCCCCGGAAGATCCGCCAACAATATTGTTTTCACCGACGACGACATGATGGTAGAAGACGGTCACAACCGGGCCTTGCATGTTACGGCTCTCGTCAAGAACATAGAGTTTCGAAGAGCGCTCATTGACACGGGTGCATCTTCCAATGTCATCACTCTCAAGACACTCAAAGCTGCCAAGGTGCGACCTAATGAGATCGTACGACGGCCCACTACGATGACGGATTTTGAGGGCAACCAAACTAGCACATACGGCTACATAAACTTGGAGCTGGCAGTAGGGCCAATCCAATCAAGCGTGAAGTTTGAAGTAATTGAAAAAGAACCAGACTACCACATGATCTTGGGAAGGCCGTGGGTGCACAATCTCAAAATCGTCCCTTCAACATACCACCGGTGCACTGAAACAGTATTGAACGGAGAAGTCGTTCGCATTTCCGCGTCTCTGTCCCCTATGCACCAGTCTCTTTGCATAGAAGCACATGGGCCGAAGGAGGGTTCAAAAGGCGTGGCGACCAAGATTCTGCGAGTTTTCGCTACCAAAATGGACATCGCTCGAGATAGCGACAAACCGGAGATACCCATGCAGAGGAGGCCGTCCTTCCACCACCTCCTCAGAAGGAAGACTCGCCAGTCTCTTGCCACCGGGCGTAACCCGTGCCCGCACCAAGCGAGAGTACACCCTTACCGCAAGACGAAGCAAAAAGGGAAAGCTCACCTTATCAATTGTTAGCAATTAGCGGGGGGGAGACCATGGCCCGTCTCTCCGCCCGAAGGAATGTCTTCACAATAACCAGGAGGAAGTTCCAGACGCCCCTCAGAAGCTACAAGATGGGACCGACTTAACCACCGACGAACTCGAAATCAATATAGGGAATGAGGAGTTTCCGCGACCCATTCCGATCGGTTCGACTCTACATCTGCGAACGCTCAAAGCTAGTCGACCTACTCAAAGAATATCGGGACGTCTTCGCATGCACTTATGAAGAAATGCCTGGCTTGGATGGAAAACTGGTCACCCACCATCTGCATGTGATACCCGGATCCAAACCGGTCAAGCGGCCTCCAAGACAATTCGAGACACGATGTAGAAGAACAAATCAAGGCGGAGGTCCAAAATTACTAGGCAGCTGGATTCATCAGGCCTATTCATCATCCTACTTGGTTGGCCAATATCGTTCCGTTAAAAAGAAGAATGGTGGATCGGATGTTGTGTCGATTTCGGAGATTTGAACAAGTCTTGCCCCCAAAGATGATTTTCCGCTACCTAACATCGACATCTGCCGGTAGATGCTACCCAGTGGGCATGGTATGTTCTCTTTCATGGATGGATATAGCGGCTACAACCAGATAAAGATGTATGAGCACGACGCAAGTAAGACTGCTTTCCGTACCCCTCTCGGAAACTTCTATTACACCGTAATGCCTTTGGTACGAAGAACGCTGGCGCTACTTACCAACGCGCCATGACTACCATCTTCCACGATATGATGCACAAGCAAGTCGAAGATTACGTAGATAACGTGGTGGTTAAATCAAAGACTCGAGTAGATCATCCAGAAACGCTGCGCCAAGTGTTCGAAAGATGCCGCGAATACAAGTTGAAGATGAATCCTCTGAAATGCGCCTTTGTTGTCTCTTGGGGGAAATTCTTGGGATTCCAAGTGACGGCCGCAGGAATAAAAGTTGATCCAGTAAAAACGCAAGCTATCCTCACGATGCCGCCACCACGAACCGTAAAGGAGCTCCAGATTTTCATGGGCAAGGTAAACTACATTCGTCGCTTCATACCGGGGCTGGCACAACTCACCACTACGTTTACTCCTCTGCTAAAGAAAGGAGCGAATTTCGCATGGGCTACGCCTCAGCAAAAAGCGTACCAGAAGATCCAGCAAATATTGTCCTCTCCAGCCATCATGAAGCCTCCTATGCGAGGGAAACCACTATGTCTCTACACAGCCTTTAGCGATACTGCCGTTGGAGCTCTCCTCGCACAAGAGGACGACAAAGGAATGAAATACCTCATATACTATTTCAGTCGAACGTTGAGAGACGCGAACTCAGATACCCCAAAGCGGAAAAGGCGTGTTTAGCACTGATTTATTCCATCCAGAAGTTCAGGCACTACCTCCTCTCCAATAAAGTGGTGCTAGTATCCAAATCAGACCCAGAAAGTTTCTCCTCTCGAAACCGGGCTCGATAGGAAGGTAGGCTAAATGGCTCCTACGGCTGTCAAAGGAGTTCGACATAACGTGCGTCTCCCCAAGGGCCATAAAGGGACAAGTCTGTTTCGGACTGTTAGCAGCATTCCTGTGGGAAGATACCGCGAGAATTACGAGAAGATCTCCCGGGAGATCTTGAGATATCTTTTAGTCAAAGAAGAAACGTGGCTGCGTTGTTCTTCGACGGCTCTTCCACCCCAAAGCACTAATACCGGGAGGAGAGGGTGTTGTACTAGTATCTCTGCTGGAGAAGTCTTCTCGCACTCTTTCAAGCTAGACTTTCAGGTGCACCAATAACTCAGCTGAATACGAAGCTTTCCTCATCGGACTATCACTAGCTAAACAAGTCTGGGCCACGCGTTTGGAGATAAGAGGAGATTCCAAGTTACTCATCAACCAGGTAAACGGGATCTATGCATTGAAGGAAACTTATTTGGCACCATACAGTGGCTGAAGCACAAAAACTACTCAATTATTTCGTTGAAGCAACCATCACACATGTCACCCGGTAATGAGCAACAAGCATCCGATCGCTTAGCTACGCTAGCCTCAAAGCTGCGGTTTGAAGGGACCGAGGAAACCCTGATAAGTAAACGGCGAACGATAGCTTCAGCGTGGCTTTCACAACCCGAGAAAGCCGAAGATGACGACCGGAGAACTCCTATCATTCAAAGAACTCAACAACTCACTCTTTCAAGGAAGGTCGACCTCAAGACCTTGCGGGAATTTCTTTATGCTTCAAGGTGTTACAGTATCGCCGAAATCCAGACGGATCTCTGTCAAGGTGTCTCGGGAAAGAAGAAGCATAACGGCGGCTTGAACGTATTCATCTTTGAAGTCAGGATAACATCGGTGGTAACTCTCTACCGTCGTTTCCAACGACTTGGATACTGCGGCGAGAGATGGAAACCCAATCCCGATTGCTCCAAAAAGCGTGCCCAAATTGCCGGGCGCCCCCATGTCGGTCGTGAAATCCTCAACATCATCCATGCCGGGATCTGGCGGGAGCCGTGCATCACTTTCCTTCGCGATAGCATTCTTCCTACTAACAAAGAGGATGCGTCCAAACTAAGACGAGGAAGTCCAAAGGTTCGTGTTCCATGAGTCCAAAAGAGGTGTTTGGTCCGGTTATGTTAAGAGATGCACGAAGGGCGAACACCAAGGAAAACGAAATTATTCTGAGATACACGAGAGGTACTACTGGCCGACCATGGAAGGCAGCGCGGCTACCTTCGTTCGGAAATCCGAGAATGCAGATTCATGGAAACCTCATCCACACGCCTCCAACACCCTTGCACGCAATAAGTAGCCCGTGGCCCTTTTCTGTGGGGACTCGACATCATCCGGAAGACCAACCCCCATCCTCAAAGCTGACATGAGTACATAATAACCGCGACCAAGTACTTCACCAAGTGGGTTGAGGCGTCCGTGAAAGGAACCACTTTGGAGCCACAATCGCGGCATTCATCAAGGAACACATCATCTGCCATTTTGGCGTACCTAAACACATCATCACCGACAACGGCACACCTTTCGCTAACAAGCAAGTACAGGAACTACTTGAGAGGTACGGAATCAAACAAGTCTTCTCTACCATCTATTGTCCTCAGGGAAATGGGCAAGCCGAAAGTACCAACAAGACTACGATCCGAATCCTCGGCCGGACAATTACATGACAATCCCGAACTTGGCATGAGCAATTGCCAATGGCCCTGCGGGCGTACTGGAACATCTCCTCGAAGCTCCACCGGCGTGTCTCCTTACTCCCTCGTCTACGGTGCATCCCTGCACGCAATCCTCCATCAGAAATCAAGATCCCATCGCGAGTCCCCGCGTACGGCGGACCCCGGTGGAGCAGCCGAATCACTCAATGCGAGTGCAGGAATCGGATACTCTAGACTCCAAAGATCCCGGGCGAGAGGAACATGCGCAAATATACGTGACAGGATTTCCGGGCGTACAACAGCCATGTAAAACCCGGGGTTTTCAAGGAAGGAGATCACGGGTGCTAAAAACCGCCAAACACATCCAGCAAACGCATCAAGACACACCAAAGTTTTCTCCCAAATGGGAAGGGCCGTACATAATCACTAAAGCATATAACGGCGGTTACTACAAGATCATCAAAGAAGATGGGGAAAGCTAGAGACGAGGTTATCAATGGAAAATGGCTAAAGGCGTACTACGCCTGATCATTCCACCGCAACATGCTACATCAAAAGTGTGAACGTCCGGGCATTTTCTCCGCTTTTACTTTCTTTCTTACCGATTATGGAATTTCAATACAAAGCCAATGGATTAATGAGAATCTCTTTATTTTCTTCAAAAAAAAAAAAAAAAAAAAGAGAAAGGGAGCCTTCGAATCTCATAATGCAAATCAGAAAAGCCCATCTAGTAAATTATAATCCCTACAAAATATCATCTTCAATCGGCCATGATATCTTTCGGTCCTACTCTTTAAATCTCGAGTTAACTCCTCAATCTTAGAGACTCCAGGGCCAAAATTTCCTCTTCTTCCAAGCATGTCTTTCGTGGCGGGAATCACACGCAGCAAGAATACCAGCCCTCATCAACCTTCACAATATTGAGGCGGTGCATGACATTAACGTTAAATTCAAAGACTCGCAGTGGTAGACACCATGTTCTCCCACTTTTGAATGGCTGACTCACAACTGAGCATGAATGGACACATTCTCCATCTCAACAATCATTGGCAGAAGACGGTTCACTACGGAAACCAAAGCGGACGAGCAGCACTTCACCACGTTCACAGTAGCAATATGGCCATACGTTTTCCATATCCTCGTATAAAGGGCTACGAATTCTTTCCGCGCAAGAAACCACCAACATTCCGATAATTGGAGGAGAGACACCTCATCGAGTCCCAAACGATGAACCTGCAGAAGGGTATTCGTGACAAGAGAGCCCTCAATCAAAGCATTCTCTAAATCTGCGGCGATCAACAAGGTCGGACTTGAAGGAAGAGGAACAACTAGGTCATCCTCGTCGATAATGATGACACATGCTCCAAAGGATATCTGCACAAGGAAATTCTCCCATTTACACAACAAGCATTAAAGTGTGTGTCAATCCGCCAAAGAAGAAGAAAACATCTGGGGTATGATTTTCTTAACCCGAATAACATTTGTTGGGACGCTCATGCAAGAATCGGACCTCGCGCCCTCATCAGGAGAACTTTGATTGGTTAGAAGATGACTCGAATCTGCGTGACATGACAAAGAGGAAATCCAACAAGAAGAATCTTTTCTCAAACAAGGAATATGATGCGTTTGCATTGGGAATAAATACGGGATTCTAAAAAAGGAAAGGAAGCAATGAGGGACGTAACGCTTTCAGATCTTAGCATGAACAATGCCCTAATTGAAGCCGCACGTAAAGTAAAACAAAATAAGGAAACTTTACAACATGCGAAGAAACGCCTACTCCTTCTCTACATAAGTCTGCAAGCACGACTTCCAAGTTACCGCCCCCACCAATTGCGCCGACCTCCCAATGGTCGCCCAAGTTTCCAAGCATGGTTTCCAAGATTAGACCGACTTCCCAATGCCGCCCAAGTCACGCCTGCCAAGCATTGTTTCCAAGATTAGACCGACTTCCCAATGTCGCCCAAGTCACGCTTGCAAGCATGGTTTCCAAGATCCCACCAGGCCCCACCAATTGCGCCAACTTCCCAACATCGCCTAAGCTGCATTAGGCCCATGGTTGTGCCAGCCTCCGATTTGTGCAAAACTACCCGAGGCAAGGATCCCAAATCCTATTTATAAAGGTCGGACAAGCCTCCTTCAATTTTCTTTACGGGTTGTTGTTAATAGTTTGTCACCATCTTATGCTTACCTCGCAACAAAGCCCATGTTCCGAGCTAGCGGGGACTTAATGTTGATGGTGGTTTTTTAGACAAGGGTAAAATCGTAAAACCCCATGACCTAGTGTTACCATGACACATTGAATAAGAGAATTTAACTCGGGTGTAAATAATTAATAGGGGTATTTTTCAAAATGCAGTTAGGGTTTTCAACACGAACCCTAATTCCAAAACCAAGCCCCGCATACTGCGCACCATGGCAACCATGCCAAACCAAGCCCATCTCGCACCATGGCAACCATGCCAAACCAAGCCGCATCTCTGCGCACCATGGCAACCATGCCAAACCAAGCCGCATCTGGCGCACCATGGCAACCATGCCAAACCAAGCCGCATCTTTGCGCACCATGGCAACCATGCCAAACCAAGCCGCATCCTGCGCACCATGGCAACCATGCCAAACCAAGCCGCATCGCGCACCATGGCAACCATGCCAAACCAAGCGCATCATCTGCGCACCATGGCAACCATGCCAAACCAAGCCGCATCTTTGCGCGCACCATGGCAACCATGCCAAACCAAGCCGCATCTGCGCACCATGGCAACCATGCCAAACCAAGCGCATCTTTGCGCACCATGGCAACCATGCCAAACCAAGCTATGCTTTGGCTCTGACCATATCTGCACCATGGCAACCATGCCAAAACAAGCCGCATCTGCGCACCATGGGAACAACGCCAAATTCCGAGCCGCTATGCCTTTGGCACCCACGCGCGACTAACATAGCGCCCTAGGTTCGCTAGGCAAGACTTGCAACTAGGTCAACATGGCCGCCGCGTGCCATTGGCACATGCCAACACGTGCCGCAAGCCATATTTCTAAGCGTATGCCTTTGGCCCCGCCAAACATAGCGCTCTAGGCTTGCAAGACTTGCAACTAGGTCAACATGGCCGCACGTGCCATTGGCACATGCCAACACGTATCCATAAGCCATAATTCCAAGCCGCTATGCCTTTGGCCCACGCCAAACATAGCCCCTAGGCTTGCAAGACTTGCAACTAGGTCAACATGGCCGCACGTGCCATTGGCACATGCCAACCACGTGTCGCAAGCCATAATTCCAAGCCGCTATGCCTTTGGCCCACGCCAAACATAGCGCCTAGGCTTGCAAACTTGCAACTAGGTCAACATGGCCGCACGTGCCATTGGCACATGCCAACACGTGTCGCCAAGCCATAATTCCAAGCGCTATGCCTTTGGCCAACCCAAACATAGCGCCCTAGGCTTGCAAAAACATGCAACTAGGTCAACATGGCCGTACGTGCCAATGGCATATGCCAACATGCTCGCTAGCTAGCTTCAAGCCCTATCAAGGTCACGGTGCCCCGCATGCCATTGGCACATGCCAACATGCTCGCTAGCTAGCTTCCCTATCAAGGTCACGGCCTACTTTGCCCCACATGCCATTGGCACATGCCAACATGCTTGCTAGCTAGTTTCCCTATCAAGGTCACCTAATGACCCCGCATGCCATTGGCACATGCCAACATGCTCGCTAGCTAGCTTCCCTATCAAGGTCACGGCCCTAACGGCCCCGCATGCCATTGGCACATGCCAACATGCTCGCTAGCTAGCTTCCCTATCAACAGTCACGGCCCTAATGGCCCCGCATGCCATTGGCACATGCCAACATGTTTGCTAGCTAGTTTCCTTATCACGTCCCCTACCACCAAGGCATGCCATTGGCACATGCCAACATGCTCGCTAGCTGGTTTCCCTATCAAGGTCACGGCCCTAATGGCCACGCATGCCATTGGCACATGCCAAACGCACACGCTGGTAGCCTAACTTGCAAATCTTGTAACCTACCACCAAGGCATTACGCACATGCCAAACGCGCACGTAGCCCTAACACCGACCCGTGCAAGCCAAAACTTGCAAACCATTTGGTGTAACCTACCACCAAGGCATTCCGCACATGCCATTGGCACATGCCAAACGCACACGCAAGGCATTGGTAGCCAAAACTTGCAAACCGTGCAACCTACCACCACAAGGCATTCGCACATGCCATTGGCACATGCCACACGCGCCACTAGCAGCGCCACTTGCACTCAAGATGCAACCAACACTCGAGACATCAACACAAGCGGGGATGCTTCTTTAGGGTTTTGGTTTGGCGGTCTGACATGCGGCGTACACTACGCTCACATTAAGAAAGCGTGAAAAGGAATAAAGCGGTCAAATAAAAGAGGAAATAATGGTGAAAAACGTTTTCACCCATTAAACCATGCGGTTACCACCTCCTCGCATTATTTCACCCTTTACTCTCTTCCTTCATGAGGCCGAGTGCGTTTCAATCTCGACTTGTATAAATAGGTCTTACCTATTTCCACCGGACAACAAGTCTCGGTCAGGAGAAATATACTACACTTACACTCTCAGAAAGGCAACTTTGCAAGCTCTCTCAAAAGCTTCCATCTCTTGCAAGCTCCTAAGCTTTCACTTTCTGATACAAGTCGAGATACTACTCTCCTCAACACCTTTCTTTGCTTCCCTCCCCAAATCAACCCTTCTCCTCCACTTTGTGACCGAAGCAAGTCTGGAACGGCCATTTCTTGGTTTAGGCCGGGACTTGTACGGATCGATCTCTCGAACCTATAAAGTGCTCACGTGCTGAGCACATTTGTTTAGGGTTTGAATCAGTTTCTCACTCACCTACCGAAATTACCGAAATCAGCAGAAACGATTTTCACCCATAAACAGTTCCATATGTTGTCAGATGGAAACTTAGTTGGTGCGGTTCGTCCCTGGTCATGCATAAGCCAAGTACAGTAAAACTTCGATAAATTAATAGTTTTGGGACTGCTAAATTCTATCAATTTAGCGAAGTATTAATTTATCGATAAATTAATAAGTTATATTATATCGAAACATACAAAATTTAACTTTAACTTTTTAAAATAAGTGTGTAGTATCAAATATTTAGAGATTTTATTTTCAATTCAAATTATTTTTTAATTATTTCATGCCATATTATGTGTATAAATGATGTTAAAATTAAAATAAGAAAAAGAAAACACAATAAAATCATTTCGGAACTTCAACAAAAAAATTAAAGATGAAGTCCAACGTATTATAAATGTGAACAAAAACAAATAACCGAAGATGCCTATTTTCATAAGCACAATAATATAACATCGTCACACAGATTATTAATTTATATGTTAGTTGGGCCTTATTGGAAACTTAAATTTTTTATTATCTTATAAATTTAGCGGGGTTATTAATTTATCACACTGGCCCAAGTCGGGACTGACAAAAAATATTATCTTAGCGAAGATATTATTTTATCGCGGATTAATTTAATGAAGTTTTACTGTATAACAAGAACTAACCGAGAACGTACCTTGCGAGCTGGAAGTCCATTTGCGTTTATCGCTTACAACAAGAATCCCTTGATTGTTTAAAATTCTAGAGAACTCCATCACCTCTTGAATTTCCTGATCTTTAAGCCCTTCTACAAGGATCTATGTTCCAACACTGCATTTCAACGTTTCCATTAATTCTTGTTCTCGTTTTTCCTTTCATCTCTAAACACTTTCAGGAGTTTGTCTAAATAAACAAAAAAATGTACATGTGGGTATCAGTTTAATTAGGTCGTCTGTTCATACTATCAATTCTGTGTTAATTTGACAGAAATCCTCATGAAAATGAATTTTAAATGATGCAGTGTCATGCATTATCAATTCTGTGATTACATTTGTGCATTCGTTCTCTGCACCGTCTCACACATAATTTATTAACTGGCATACAAATTGCAATCTGCAAATGACTGGTATGAGATTATTATCCACCACTTTGACCTAAAATCTATCGCCCAAGTAAATCTGTAGCACAACCCAAAATTTGTATTGTAATCTAAATTTTACTATGAACCATCAGAGAATTCATATTTCTGACTCATCTACATCTCTGTAATAATATTATTATGTAAGAATTCACTTTTGTTATTGATTCTTTCGGTCTTTCAATAGTCTCACTGTCTCATTATATATAACTTATTCTTTTTTGTTTTCGAAATCTTTTTTCAGCACTATGTGTTTTGAGTTTATAATGTGGTGCCAGTTTGGCTTTAATTTAGCATGTTTTCTTAAGTGTGGCAGTGAATGTTAGCCTTGCATAAGGAAGATAACCAATGAACGAACTGAATCTTTTATAATCATCAAAGGGAACTAATATAATTACAATTTGATAGTTAACATCGATGATTCTGCTCCGACTATTTGGAGGTGTTCATTAGTGTCATCAACGTGAATTATAAAGGGTCAAAAAAAAATCTCAATGTACTAGTTAAAAAAGGAAACGAAGTCTTCATTAGTGTCACAACTTTTTTTTTTTTTTTTTACCTTCTAAGATATAAAACAAAGCTTGTCTAAGTTAGGCTAGATAAAGAGCGGACGAGATTTATCTAGGAAGGATAAATCTACGACTGTGGTTTTTTCAACTAACCATTATAAATACTTTATTAATTAGTGTCCTATTAATTACTCATCATGAATGATAAATTAATTTTTTATGATAAATGTTCATTTAATGAATTTAATAAATACATATTTTTATTAATATTAATAAATAAGTTTATTAAAAACTATATATATATATTGATCGGTAAAGAATTTGGTGCTGGCGAGTTTCGAACTCAGGTAACTGGTATCATCACCCAATGACTTTGCCACTGTACTACAGTGATCCCGGTTAAAAAATATATTAATAATTTTCAATGGTGGTAGTGAAAGAAGCAGTGGGTGGTGGAAACAGTGGCATGTATTTGTGAGTGGGAGGTGGTAACATTACTGGTGGTGGAAAAAATAGTGGGCGTGGATGGTTTTTACATACGGTGGTGGATGCTAATGAATAGTAGTGGACAATAATAGTTTTGTGTCTTTACAAAATGAGCAACATTTTATTGTGATAAATTTAGTTGGCTGTTTTTAGCACAACTGGTAAGGAAAAAACACAAATATTTTGAGGAGGATACTAAATCATATAAGACAATATGATCATGACCGCTTGATCGCTCAAATGGGATCCCAGCTATTTATATTACTCGATCGAATAAATCACGGTTTTTAGTATTAAAATAAAATTGATTACATTTCCCGAATACAAAAAATAAAGTTTGGACAAGTTAGGCTAGATAAAGGCTTAGTTTGGTATTCGCAAATGACTTTTGTAAAAGCACTTTTCTGGCTTTGTGTGCGTTGTTGTCTTTGTCTTGTGAGAAAAAAGCAGTTAGACGTTTGGTAAAATATTAATTAAAGTTAAAGCTGATTAAAAAAACAATCAAATGTGTTTGGTAAAATTTCAGATTCAACCATTGTTGTTATAACAAATGACAAATACAGACATATCACTCATGGTAGTTTTATTCAATTTTATTGGGTTTAAAAATAATTAATTTTTTTACTATATAATATTAATGTTCATACTAATTACCACTATCATTATGATTGTTAAGAAATTATTTTACTTAACAATTAAGTAATTATTTAATATTTGTTTTTATTTTTACTGTTGACAAATTAAGTAATTATTCAAGCAAAAAATGAAACTAAAATTAAGTAATTATTTAATATTTGTTTTTATTTCTATTGTTGACAAAATTAAATAAATGGTATATAAAATAGTTCGAAATAATAAAAAATAATAATATTTAAAGAATGCAATATAAGAAATAATAAAAAATTGATTGTATATAAATTTAAGGGTAACTTTTGTCATTTATAAAATAAAGTAGGGATAAAAAAGATAAATCAAGCATTAAATTTATGTGGGACCACGGCTTATGCTTTTGTAGCTTTTAAAAGCTCCTCCTCCCCAGCTTTTAAAAAGGGTGTTCCTTTATATACCCTTGAAAACACTAATGGTACCCCCAGTAAGTTGAAAAATTAGTTAAAATTCCGTTAATAAATTTTTTTCAAAAAACGGTGAAATTTTTTATACGTCTACCCCTTCCTAAATACCTGCTAGAGTAAGTTATTTCCTGACTGTCAATAGTGAAATTTGCTTCATAGAAGTTGATGAAAGAGGAGACCTGTTAAATGGGTCATGAATTAAAGGTGCAACATGGTTATAAACAAGTGAAGGAAAATCAAGAATACTTATGATAATTGATAAGATCTCTAGATTCCTTGGTAAAAGCCCAGATTTAGTCTGTTATTAATTCCAAATAGTGAAGAATACACCACTACTGGAGTCGAGCTTGATGGCTTGCACATGAAAGCAATAATCCAATCTATGGATTTGTGAGATTTCTCTCCACCGATACACCATAGACCCAAAATAAAACATTAAGGTTCCATTCTTACAATTATTACAAAAAACTTGAAAACCCCATTTATCTTAATTCAACGAAAGAACAAGGAATTTAGACCTCACAAATTTTGATCAATTCTGGTGAATTGATTGTCGGGTTATTTTTTTAATTTTTTTAATTTAGTTGATTTAATCTTTGTATGAGGTTAGATTTCTGGGTTCTTCTTAATTAGAAGAAGATAGGTGTACGTTAAAAAAAATATTCTCGCGATGCAACCATCTTATCGGAGACATAACCCGAAGAAGAAAGTGAGAAGGAGAGACAACGGGTCTTTGTAGGGTTAGGTTTTTGGGTATTCAAAACGAAAAATTAGGGTTTTGTGGGATAAAGTTGAGGTTACAAAATTAGGCTTTTTAAGTTAGAGGTTGATCTATGAAGAGAGAGCGAGGAAGAAGATAATATTTTCCTTTTGGGTTTGTGATTCTGTTCTTCATGATGGGGGTATACGAATTTAACAGCTTAGATGGGGTAGCAAGATAAGTTTTGGGGGTAGATAAATAAAGGGGTATCGTTAGTGTTTCTAGGGGTATATAAAAGAAGACCCTTTAAAAATTGAGGAATTTGGGAAGTGCTTTGGATAAAAAGCATTTTTATTTTTTTTTACCAAACACCAACTTCAAAATTTACCGACATATATAGGTTTTAAAAGTGCTTTTGAAAGCATTACCAAACTCAGCCAAAGAACGATCAAATTTATACTTGCATAACATAAATCTAACGTTATAAATGATCACGTTTAATTAAAATTTAATAATAAATGTACAATTGATATTTCATAATAAATGTTTCTTTAATTAATCAAATGAATATATTTTTTGTTGATACATAATAAATTTATTTGATATTAACCATATCAGTAAGCATTAATAGCGGTTGTGATGGTGGGCAGTGGTGGGTATTGGTGAGACTGGTGGAGTGGTGACGATAATGTGGTGGTGGAAGAAGTAGTGGTAGTAGGGTGAGAAAACGTGTCCTAAGATAAGTAAATTATTTAGTCACCCTTGGATAATTTTTCTTTGTTTTTTTAATATATGCTAATAATTATTTATTAATCTATTACAAAGCTTTGGGTGGAAAACTAGCAACAAGCTGGGCACCAACTCCTTTTTGAATAACAATACCTAGCCTATGAAAAATGAAACTACCCAAACCACTACTTGCATCGTTGCTAACTAAACAATTCTTCAGACGCTTGAAAAAACATAAAGTATCTTCTTTAAGTTCCCCTAAGGTAGAGAAATCTAGAACACCCAAACCATATCCAAATTAGATTTTAGTTTTCAAAATACTTTTTTAATTATTTTTTAAAATTAAAACAATTTTTAAAGGCCAGAATTTTCCAAAAAATAAGATGTTATGATTTTAAGATTTGCCGGGTAGGGAGCAGGAGAAAAAATGAAACCTATAAAAAAAATGACCAAACACAAGGCTACGCGCGAATTAAATGTAATCGGTTCAGTTTCTCACATCTCTCTTTATTCCCCTTTTTTGTCATGGTTTCTGTTTCTGTCATTATTTCTCCCCTACTCATGGTAATAAACACAAATCTATGTAAATTGGGAACCCAACAATTTATATCAACAAGAATAATTAAATTCTAATGCTACCAGATTTTTCAAGATTAATCTAATTGATTTTAAAGTAATTTTAGGTGTTTTTAGTTTTGTTACAAGTTTGGTGAATGACCTTTGATGATTTTTTTTTTGAAGTAGTGAACGAAGTAATGTTCTACTGCCCATATATAGGATTTGCTCTAACGATTAACTATGTTTGTACCAAAGGGTTGTATGACTTACATACACAATATTAAAATATTCGAGGATAAGGACATGTTTATTAACCAACTCCTCAAAACATTTAGACCTAGACAACATGTATGAGTCGTTGGATACATTTGAAAAACATATCCTTGCCCGTGCCATTACGGCACGGGTTGAGACCTAGTTAGTTACTAAAGTTTGGTTGGTCACCATTTAGGGCGCAAACAAGAGGTTATCGCAATTGACAACATCTTTCATCTATAAATCTTTGGTGTATTGGTGTTGTCTTCTTCAATTATTGAAGAAAGTTAGTGATGAGTGTTGACTTTGCTCGATGAAGCGTCTTATGGCTTTGATTTATAGAACTTCCGTAACACGAGTCATTGGCTTGTTAGTTTCCTCCATTATTTCAATTATTTGTTGTGCATGATTTGTGACCAATGATCGGATGCAAAACATTGCCGTACATTTATAGGTAGACATCAGAATGCAAGAGTCCTTCCTCACGCGTATTATATGTACTAGCATACAAACTGCACATACTTACGACAAATTTAATTTTAAATGACTCCCACGAAGTAAACATAGTTTCAGATTTTGGTTATCCCATTATATAGGAGAAACTCTAACTTCAAAATGGCTTTTTCCACGTCTATACCTTTAATTATGATATATGGATTATTATCACAATTTAATTAGTGTATGAAACTCTAACTTCAAAACGGCTTTTTCCACATCTATACCTTTAATTATGATATACGGGTATTATCACAATTTAATTAGTGTATATTGGATAGACAAAGGATAAAACGGAAAAAATGATAAGTTTTTACGTAATCAATTTTTCTTAATTAAAGGATTCAACTATATGTGAAACGATAGGACTACAATTTTTATATAAGTGTGAAATTCATCCAACACACAATTTACTACCTCCGTTTCCAAGAAATAGGCCGGTTTCAATCAAAGATATTGTAACCACATTATGGTCACTTACTTGAAGGTACAATTAAAGATATTGTAACCCATTATCAAATCATGATTGGGCACCACGTAACTTGAAAATTTGGTTGAGATTGTCATGGTTTATAATAAATTATGGGTATCATCGAGACGGATCATCGATTAAACAAAATGAATCAAACATAAAATAAAGAAGACAAGAGAATTAAAGTGGTTTGGCACTAACGCCTACGTCCACTGAGAAACCCCGTAGGGTGAATTAGATTGATCTCCAGACTTATTATGCTGGTGTTTATAGGTAAAAATTGTTTCGCCGATTTCGGTAAATTCGGTAGGTGAGTGAGAAACTGGTTCAAGCCCTAAACAAATGTGCTGCACTTGAGCACTTTATAGATTCGAGAGATCAATCTATACAAGTCCGGCCTAAACCAAGAAATGGCCGTTCCAGACTTGCTTCGGTCACAAAGTGGAGGAGAAGGGTTGATTTGGGAGGAAGCAAAGAAAGGTGTTGAGACGAGAATAGTGCGGGAGAGTAGTATCTCGACTTGTATCATAAAGTAGAAGCTTGGGAAGCTTGCAAGAGATGAAAGCTTTTGGAAGAGCTTGCAAAGTTGCCTTTCTGAGAGTGTAGTATTTTCTCCTGACCGAGACTTGTTGTCTGGTGGAAATAGGTAAGACCTATTTATACAAGTCGAGATTGAAACGTACCCTGGCCTCATGAAGGAAGAGAGTAAAGGGTGAAATAATGAGAGGAGGTGGTAACGCAAGGTGTTTATGGGTGAAAACGTTTTCACCATTATTTCCTCATTTATTTGACCGCTTTATTCCTTTTCACGCTTTCTTAATGTGAGCGTAGTGTACGCTGCAAGCTGTGTACCGCCAAACCAAAACCCTAGAAAGCATCCGCCAGTTTGTGTTGATATCTCGAGTGTTGGTTGCACCTTGAGTGCAAGTGGCGCTGCTAGTATAACACGCACGCGCGATGCGCCTGCCGTTCCGTTCATTTCGTAATTTTGTTGTTTCTATTTATTCTTTATAAGCAAAGATGGGTATATATTATCACAATTTAATTAGTGTATGAAACTCTAACTTCAAAACGGCTTTTTCCACATCTATACCTTTAATTATGATATACGGGTATTATCACAATTTAATAAGTGTATATTGAAGAACGCGAAATTGGGGATATAAAAAGGAATTGGGGATATAAGAAAATGACAAAAACTGGATTCATATATCAATTCGGGGTCACCCCTTATCTAAGTATTTTTTTAAATCCTATTCTACCCCTCACTAATCAGGTTTAGTGGTTAATAATAATTAGTAAAAATCTTAAGTATTTGTTAAATGATTAGTGTGTATTTGTATTTGGGTGAATGAGATGAGAGTAGAAAGATGGAAAAAAATTTTAAGAGGGAACTTTTTTTGGTGAAAGTGGAGGATGATTGTGAAGAGAGAATTGCTGCTAAGAGGTTGAAAATTTGATTTTTTTTTTCTTTGATCCACTATTGTTGCAGCTGAAAAAGCTTGGTGCCGGCATGGTATTCAACCAAAAAACCATGCCGGCATTTGTTGGAAATTTTCATAAATTGTTTGCCACTATCCGGGGGGGTTCGTGGGGGCGTAGCACCCCCGAGGGGCGTAGTTCCGGCATAGTTATCTGATTTTCGATCATGCCGTAAATACTTCCGGTATAGTATTTTGCTTAAATTTCTATGCCGGAACATGATGAAAAGTATCCAGGAAACTTCAATTTTTTTTCACTTGACTACCGGCATTGATAGATTTCTATCGAGCATGCCAGTACCATTTTCCGGCATGGTTCTTCACCAATTCCGGCATGATCTTCATCACTTCCGGCGATGTAAAAAAATATTCCGTTTTGAGTTTTTTCTGGTTTTAATCAGTCCACTTCCGGCACAAGTAGTTAATTCTCGAGCATGCCGGCACCGGTTTCCGGCATAGTATTTTGCTTAAATTTCTATGCCGGAACATGATGAAAAGTATTCAGGAAACTTCAATTTTTTTTTTCACTTGACTACCGGCATTGATAGATTTTTATTGAGCATGCGGTACTTAGTTACTGGCATTGAATGTTAGTTACCAACCATGCCGGAACTGCAGGTTCCCAAGCATGGTCTTCATCAATTCCCGGCATGGTCTTCATCACTTGCAGCATGATCATCATCACTTCCGATTTGAAAAAAAAATAAATTCGTTTCCAAAGTGAGGAGCCGGCAGAGAAGGAGAAGAGAATTTGAAAGAGAGTCAGGAGAGTTTATAATTTGAAAGGGAATGGGGAATATTTGGGTTTCAAAGCTCTAACCATGAAAGTGATTAATAAGAAGTGGAGATGGAAATGGGGGATATGATTTTGTTTTTTGATTTTAAGTTTTTTAATTTTTATTTTGAGGGAAGGGTATTTTAGTATTTTCATACCCAAAAGTCACCCCTTAGCAGACACCATGGGTTGGGAGAAGTAATCAATATCCCCAATTCCTTTTTATATCCCCAATTTCGCGTTCATATTGAATTGCATTTAAGACAAAGGATAAAACGGAAAAAATGATAAATTTTTACATAATCAATTTTTCTTAATTAAAGGATTAAACTACTCCCTTCGTACCTATTATATAGGCGGAGTTTGTAAATTTTGTAGTCCCATTAGGTAGGCGGAGTTCTACTGTCAAAGTTGTTTTTCTCTTATATACCCCTATTTATGATGCATGGTTATTATACAATTTACTTTAATATGTGGTGGAGATTTATAGATCTATTAATATATAATATTTATATTGGGATAAGGTGAGTGTAAGTAAGGAAAGTAAGAGAAAAATTATGAAAACCAAAAACTTCATTATTCTACGAGATTTTTACTTTTCCGCCTATATAATAAGAATGGAGGGAGTATATGTGAAACGATAGGACTACAATTTTTATATAAGTGTGAAATTCATCCAACACACAATTTACTACCTCCGTTTCCAAGAAATAGGCTGGTTTCATGTACAAATTACACATGAAACCAGCATATCATTTCAAAACGGGCGGAGTATTAAATTAATATCATACACATGGGCTAATCTAAAACCTAAAGCCGGGTAAAAATCCTCAAAGTTAGGATGAGTAATGGATGGACAGAGATGCGGATTGGGGTCACCCCGTCAAACCCCGTCGAGTTATGGATTTGAAAAATCCAACCGTGTCCGTCCCAATCATCCACGAATGTACATCCGCGAATCAGATGGTGATACAGGCCGAATGTGGATTAACCGCGGATTAATAAATAAATAAACGACGAACAGAAATCCTACCGGAATTTGTGTTCTACGACGGCCCATCGTTTGCAATTGGCTTACCACATTATGGTCACTTACTTGAAGGTACAATCAAAGATATTGTAACCCATTATCGAATCATGATTGGGCACCACGTAACTTGAAAATTTGGTTGAGATTGTCATGGTTTACCATGATCAGAAACTAGGGATCAAAACAAGACAAGAAGTTTTGAATATCGGTATTTCTAATTACAATGAAGAATGTAGAAATATTGTTACTGGATATGTTAGTGAATGGGAAAACAATGTTACTAGAATGGGCAGGTGGTTTGATTTTGAGAATGATTATAAAACTATAGATGTCAATTACAATGAGAGTGTTTGGTGCGAGTGAATCTGCGGATTTTAAAGTCCAACCGCAACCAAATCGCTAAACGGACCACCCGTGTCCGGCCTAAAAATTTTGCAGATTAGGTTTTACTCGCAATTTTGCGAACGGATATGGATGAAATCCACGATTCCGGACTTTTGCTCACCCTACGAGTGAAAGTGCATAATCTTTGCTACCTATTCCAAATTTTGGTCCACAAAGGCTTAAGCCTATTGGAAAATATTGGCTAAGCCAATTAGCTCGTCAAGCCCCTCTCGTATAAGATTTCTAGTTCCGCCAGTACTAATCATAGATATTACAGTCAGGCGCAGGCCCCTTACTTTCGTAGGTCTATTGCCAACTGATAATCTGATGAACACTGAGTAAAGAAATCTAAAAAATCTAGCTTTTTGGCAACTAAAAATATAGAGAATATAAATTAAAGATTTTTGATAAATTTTTACCGATTCGTATGTACCAATGAACTCAAAGTAAAGAATTATAGTAATCGTACAAGTATTCTGTATGACCACAGTTAATCTTTGTTTCTTCTTTCAGAGGAAATGAGTTCACAAACTTTATATAGTGAAACCCTAATCCTAGATGGGTGCATAGTAGTGAAAGCGTGAAATCTGCTACACGTTAGTACCACAGTTAATCAAATAATAAGATGATTAACGAGACAATAATTTGTCCTTGTATAGTTATCTTTGGAATTGACAAAATCATCTTCGATCTCTCTTCAATATTCAACAAAGACGCCACTGGTTTTAATTGGGATAACTCCCAGAATTCAAGTGGTAGGCATTTTAGTTTCCTCCATCATTTCAATCTTCAAATTATATTTCATTTCAACCTCGCAAATCATGGTGCAATCACTGGAATGTGTATATTTGGAATACATACACCAACTTTTATAGGTTGATCTAGCTGATCCGAGTCTTGTGTTTCCTTTGAGTTTTGACGTAGCCTTTGAGTTTTACTTATTGAATAGCATCACGGGATTCCCGACAGTTTCTCATTTGAAATTCATTCTGCCGGGACACGTACAGTTCATATGCTAGTTAGCAAATGTTGTGCGAGAATGAAAAGCTACCAAATCTTGTGTTCTGATTTATATAAAATGAAAAATGTGTTGTATAACGTAGACTTAAGAAATGGCATATTATATCATTATCGATATATCATGTTCTTACACTACAACAAAAACATAGATGGACCATTCTTAAAAAGTGTGATCTAAATGCTGGATGCTTGTGATCTTTGCCAGTATAATCTAAAGGGTGATCTATAGATAACAACTCTCCATAAATGAAAAGTGTGATCCTACACTATGCAAAGAACATAAGGTTTTGAGAAGTTGAGATCTAAAGATAGGTTTTTAAAAGACAAAGTTTTTAAAGTTGTGATCTTTCCAGTGAGTTTTCAACCCATATTTACCTTATACAAATAGTAACCCAAAGTGTGATCACACATCATTTCTGCACCTGTAAGTCATTTGTCTGAATGAAATTCATTTAATGTCTGACCGAACCAAATACATTTACTGTCAACCAAATTCATTTCAAAACCACCTGTAAAAATTACACATTTCTACTGTAAACTGCAAATGCATTTCTACTGTAAGAATTACACATTTCTCACCGTAACCTGCAAATGCAATTTTAAGTTGGAAATCTCAATCATCCAAAAGAACAGGAAAGGAAACTTCGTCCACGTGCTATCCACTCCAACTTATCTGAAACTTCCTCCCCCTGTTAAGAAAAAACAAATGCATTGGTTCAAAGACCGGCAATAGAATTTGATCTAAGAAGAATATCACGACTCTTATTTCTCTACTTGGGTGAGCTAGTGCCTGTGCTAGTGCCTTTGATTCATATGCATTGGCTGGAAAAAACAAATGCATTGGTTTCGTTTTCTCATCTAAGAGTCTGAGACAAATAATCAATTGGGTATCAACGAGTTTTCTCAGCTAAGAGCTGACAATCCATAATCTTAAACAAACATTATTAGTTACTACCATTCTTCTTTGTTACCTTGCGAGGTCATGGGGTGATGTAATAACATTGTAATGCAACTATCAAAAGGGAGTCTATGTACCTTTAACCCTTCATGAGCCTTTTGACCTTCTTTCCCTTTATCACCAGACTTTTAGGCCATGCAACGTGATATCTCTTGGTATCTCCTACAAGGAATATTTCCTCTTCGCCTTTAAGAGGAATGGGAAGACGAAAGCTTGGCTTTAATGCCTCTTCTACAAGTACACGCACATTTCCTTTACCAATAGGAACGTTGTGTAACATATCACAGCTCTTTGAACGGAAGACCTTTCCTTTAGCCACAGCAATAGATGATCCTGAAGTTTCCAGGCACATTATACAAGATTTTCCCTGTATTCAGAAAACGGATCAACTGCTCAGAATACATATAGATGCAAACAAAAGAACGCTGAATAGGTAAATGTATATCAGTCATCTGTAAATAACTATTCATGGTGTTTAGATAATTCCTTATGGTCTCATACGCTTTGAGTGCTTACATAGCTTATAATAGAAACGGCAAAGGTGGGCTCATAAATATTTATACTTGTTCATATAACATACTAACCTTCCCAATTCCAATATTACGTTTCCTTTGGTTGATTTCATCATCGACATCCTTGTCTTCACTATCCTTGACCACTTTTGGTGAAGAACCATTGGCGACTACGATAAAAAATCAAGAATAATGAACATTCTAAGAGATGCATAACCAAATCTAAAGCCAATATTATGTAAGGAGTTTATACTTACTTTGAAGGTTTGCTCCTTGCTGAATGGTTTTGATGTGAGAATATCGAGGCTTCAGCTCCCTGTTAACATATCGCCAACAACATGATAAGAACACATTAAATAAAGAACTTAGTTAATTCATCATCTAAGCATAATTCAACCTACTGTTCCATATGCAACTTACTTGAATACCCATGAAGATGGCAAGTTGAGCTTCTAGGCGCGAAATCCTCTCACTTTCTGAGCTTGATTCTGTATTTGCACTGTGGCAACTTGGTGCAGTTCCACCCTGCATAATATGTATATCATTACGAGTTTGACTTGAAGATATGCAAACATATTACCACATGAAGTCATCAACAATATTACCATGAACCCACTCTCCAAAGTTACCTTTGTTTGCAGAACAAGAGCTAACTGTTCTTCTACACGAGCTAGTCTTTGCTTCGTTAGACAAAGTTCAGCTTCAACCCTCAATCTTGCTCTCTTTCCTCCCTGCATCTTTGGTCGCGAAGTATGGAAGTAAGATCCTTGTGAGACAAACTTTCCCATCCCTCTAACATTTCCTGAATGTTCGGCAGTCCCAAAGCAAGTGTTAGGATATCATTGCTGCCACTTGTGACTAGGGAGCCTTCATTCACCTGTTCGGTCAACTTGTCCTACAGTTTAAGAGAGAAAACAATCCATATAAAAAAGATACCAACGAGGCAGTAAATGAATCGACATAAAGAATAGTACTTCATTGTTTTATCTTACAATTTTTCGACTCTTTCCTTGGTTGCATCATGTGGAATGTTTCGTTTTTATCTTCCTAGCTTTCTTCCATAAGATGCTCCTATCCAATCCATCAGAAGAAAGCTCTCCTTTTTTTTTCTGCTAGCAACAAAGACACATCAGAAGAAAGCTCTTCTTTCTACAAAATTTAAGAAACCCAATCTTACATACCAATTGTTCCATAAGACCTGCATATCCTTTTCGGCTTAACCTATGAGGATATAGGTTTTTCTTCCGCCTTGTTGACAGGATTTCACGGCGAACCTTTATGTATAACAGATGTGAGATTAGTTTGATAACTTCTTATATATTATACAAATTAAGGAAATATTTGAATATCATGTATGCACGGAAATTTTTACTCAATCTTATCTTCACAAACTCCTCCCAATGCCTTTTGTCAATAAATTTGTACATCATAGGTGGATTACCAAGGAGATCTTCCTGGTCTTTGAATGTCATAATGTACTTCCTTGTCAACCTGCTTTTGAAAGATCTCCACAAAGCCCCTACATTCTGGATCAAGTTTCTCTTGTTTTGGGGCTGTAGAACGAATTTCCCCTGAAATACACAACTAAACTAAGACACAAAAATCCCTAGTTCTTATAACAGATTGTAGCCAAAATATTCCAATTACCTCTAAGCAACACCAGATCTTATCTTTTAAACTCCTTGGAACCTTACTCCACTTTTCATGAATGATAGGAACCATGTGCCGTGCTAAGACTCCCATATAGCTGGACAAGTGAGCCGCGGCAAGTCCTACTGGCTGGCCAAGCTCGTTGTACTCAACCACCTTTTTCAATCCACTGCTGCTTCTAAAAGCCTTGGATAAAGTTGTAGGGCCTCGACGAGCACTTTCCATCGTGGTATCAGCTATATAATTTAAAATGCAAAAAAAAAAGTCTTACGCAGTGATAAAACAACATTAAAATCGAAAGCAATTACAACACCTAGCATGCAAATAACTTACAATCCAAGGTTGTCTCCATGTCTTCTCCACTACCATCATGCATGACTGGTTCCTCAAACTCCATGCTTCTTTGTACTTTATTTAACACAAGCAAGTTAGTCATAGGTTCCTCAAAACCAATGAGATATATATGGATAACAAACATATACATATATGAGAAATTTGTTTAACTAATCGAGCAATCGAAACACTAACAAGTAAAAGTAATAAATCTATTGTATTATATATTAAGCCCATGTTCCATCACAGTTTACACGCATAAAAGGTTCCTCCTCTCTAATATCAACATAAGGGAGGTCACTAACTCTAGCATCATCAGTGCCAAGACATGGATCTTCTTTACTGGGCATTGTTAATACCACTGAAAGTGTTGAATCAAGTTGGTCTTCGACATAAAAAACTTGCTTCGCTTGAGATGCTAAGATAAATGGATCACTTTTATGTCCTCTTCTACTAAGTTCAACAGATTTAAAGCCAAGGTCATCTGTTGAGATTCCATGTGCACTATCTACCCAATCACACTTGAACACCGGTATCCTCCTTGTATTGTAATCTAGTAACCATATTTCGTTGATGACACCGTAATAGGTAAATGGATCAAATACTGGATTTATATCTTTTGCGATGCATACTTGCATCCCACTTGCAAAAATGCTTACTCCACTATTTTGATTGACCCGTTTATCATCAAGTTCCTTGGTATGATACCGATACCCATTAATATCGTATCCCGAATATTTATATACTTCTTGACATGGTCCATGTGCTATCCACTCCAACTTATTTGAAATGTTATTATTTGGTTCATTTAACTCATCCTCCACCTGTTAAGAAAAAACAAAGATGCTTATTTTCATGCTCACCTGCATTTCCAATGTATTTGAAATGTTTACTAATCTAGTATATGGTTTTCATTGAACCTTGGGAGGGGTGAACTTGGAAAAGTCATAAGATAAGGAAAAAATAGATAAAGGTTAGGAGCTAACCTTTTCCTTTAACCAATTGATGAAAGTATCATTGTGTTTATCATGTAGCCATTTCGGACTTCTTGACTGGCGAGGATATTCATTCTTTAATGACAAGATGTGTCGTCTGCATAAAATAATCAACAAAAAATCATGTCAATTGTTCAGAAACACTGGATTTATCTGTATAAAATCATGTCAATTGATAACGAAAGACTTACTCAGCATAAGGTTGAACCTCATCCGTATTTGCCAAGACAGTGCGATGTGCTTGTGCCCAAAGTTCATAATCAACTCTTACAGGAACACCACCAGGAAATGGTTTCCCCTCTGTGACCAAATTTCCAGTTAACGGAATACCAGTTGATTTTGTACCAGAAAACTTTTCAGCACAATGTTCAGTACCTTCATACGCAGTATAATTTTCTGCTATACAGCCTCCTGGACGATTCTTATTCCTTATGTTACTTTTCAAAAATTTGAGGAATCGCTCAAATGGATACATCCATCGAAAATAAACAGGTCCACATAATAAAACTTCTCTAACAAGATGTACTGTTAAGTGAATCATGACATCAAAAATGACGGTGGGAAGTATTTCTCCAAAGGTGAGTGTCTCCACTAGTTTGCTTTCGCATATCATCCAACTTACTTACATCAACCTCTTTGCTACAGAGTGCTTTGAAGAAGAAACATAGTCTGATTATGACGTATCTAACTTTCTTTGGTAAAACTGATCGGATTGCCACAGGCAGTAACTGCTGCATAAGTACGTGAAAATCATGGGACTTCAAACCTTGTAACTTCAGATCATCCATTGAGACACAATTTCTCAGAGATGAAGAATATCCAGAGGGAACCTTCAGCTGGGATAATGTTGTGCAAAACTTTATTTTCTCCTCTTTTGACAATTTGAAACAAGCAGGAGGAAGGTACGTTCCATTCTCTAGGTCCTGGGGCTGTAGTTCTTCCTTTATTCCCATATCCTTCAGGTCTAAACGAGAGTTTAAGCCATCCTTTGATTTACCAAAGAACATCCAATATTGTTCCTATGATACTCTGGAAACATTTTTCTCGATATGCATGACATCTAACATGTGTCGCACAAGAAGGAATTTCCAAAGACTCCAATTCAAAGAAAATAGATTTCTTTTCAAATGCTTCCACATGTTGCTTAACTCTTGGAATATTTCTCTTGTCTAACTCTCTTCTTGCTGATCTCTTCCTTTTCCCGATTTGTATCCACCTTTGTCTTCAACTTCATTCTTCTTTGACTTCTTGACTTACTCGATTTCATACTCTTGTTTAACTCTCTTCCAGCTGATCTTTTCCTTTTCTGTTGTATCCACATGGTCTTCAATTTGATTCTTCTTTGACTTCTTCCCAAATGTGGTTTGCATGTCACGAACCTTGTTAAGTATTTCTTCACCACTCAAGGGATTTGGTGCTTCCGAAAACTCCTGTTGACCATTAAATGCCTTCATTTGATGTCGAAATCGATGTTTAGAAGGTAAAAACCTCCTATGACCAGTATAGCAAACTTTTCTGCTGTGTTTTAACCAATTTGAGTATGTCTTTTCACTGCAAACAGGACAAGCTTTATACCCTTTAGTGGCACAACCACTTAAATCACCATAGGATGGGAAGTCATTGATGGTCCACAATAGCACAGCCCTCAGGATAAACTTTGCTTTTATACGAGTCATAAGCCTCGACACCGACTTCCCATAACAGTTTCAAATCTTCAATAAGGAGAGCTAGATAAACATCAATATCCTTTCTGGATGGCCGGTATCAACATCTTCAACATAATATACTTTTTCTTCACACCGGGATGGTGGAAGGTTGTATATGGTCATCATAACTAGCCAACAACTATGCTTACCACTACCAAATGAGCTATGTGGATTGACTCCATCCGCTGACAACCCTAGCCGGAGATTCCTAGGTTCTTCCGCAAATTCTGGCCACTTATCATCCACTAGCTGCCAAGCTGGAGAGTCTGCAGGATGGCGTAACACACCACTATCCTTGATTCTTTCTTCGCAATGCCATACTAAGTCTTTAGCCCCTACAGATTTATACAACCTCTTGAATCTTGGTATCGGTGAGAAATACCACATTACTTTAGCTGGCACTCCCTTAGATCTTTTGTTTGGATGTTTATTGGGCATCCATCTTGATCTTTTGCATATAGGGCAAGCATTAAAATCCTTGTAATTCTTCCGATAAAGAATACAATCATTGGAACAAGCATGAATCTTCTCATATCCCATTCCCAAAGTATTAAGAGTCTTCTTAGCCTGATATGTAGATTTAGGAAGTTCGTTTTCTTCTGGCAGCAATGTCTTCAGTATATCCAATAACTCCGAGAAGCCTTTATCGGATAACCCATTACCAGCTTTGAAGTTATATAGTTCTGCAATAGCTTCCAACTTAGACTTGGGACATCCTTCATACAACGGTATTTCAGCATCTTCTATTTCCTCTTGAAACTCGGTAGGATCACATGATATATCTTCCATTTCAACCTCTTCATCTTCAAGAAATTCTGCTTCCCCAACATCTTCATCATTTGAAGTATACCCTGCGTCTTCAACAGTTGGAATATTCCCAACATCTTCCCCATGCCAAACCCACTTAGAATATCCAGGATCAAATCCAGTATGAAATAAATGGGATCTTACTTCACCAATGGTCAGACCCGGGGGAACGTTATCACAATCAAAACAAGGACATCTTATAAGAATATGTTTTTTCCTACGTTTATATGAATGCTTTTCATTGTGTTTTTCTTCGTTACGAACTGCAAATCTAAGGAACTGCTCAACTCCGTTACTATATGCATCAGATGTCCTATCTTCTATTATCCAAGACTTATCCATTACTGCGAATGAACTTGATAATTAACCATAATTGAAAAAAAAAAAGATAAACATATTTTGGTAGCCATATGGAAAACAAAGAGACTGAATAAGCCTAAGGAGAAGTCCATGGCACACAACTGAAATCTTAGACACTATTGAACATAAACAGAAATCTAAAACCTGTCAGAGGATGAGTTTCTGTGGACTATGTAACAAATTTAGAGAATACAGGGGTCTAGTTACTAGTTAACAGAACAGCGTTGTAACTAGTAAGATTCATAGCAGCGCAATAGAAAAACAAAATAACAGAACAGCGTTGTAATATTTAGAAGAAGATTAGCGAACCAACCTTTCGCAGTTCCCATGACCCTCGAGACCAACCTCATCACTGACCTTTCCTAATATTGTTCTCCCCTGCTTCATAAACGAAACAAAAGGAAATCTCATCAATCTCCACATACAATATGGACATACAAGGTAATACTATAGTATTCTACAAAGAGAGAATGTGTGTAAAATGCTGCAGAGCAGACTGGATAATGGATTCTAGTCAAACGATTTAAAGCTTGAAGAGAATGTAATATTTTAGCAGCTTCTAATCTTGATTAAAGAAATGAAAATTCATTAGTATATTATTTGCACTTTCTTCCACCACTTGGAAGAATAGAATAGTTGTCTACTGTAATAAAGAAATAAAATAAAAAGCTTTTGGGCAGTTGGACCCTACAAGTAGGACTAGACAAGGCACATGAAAGATTGTTTATTGTAATAAAGAATCAGGTAAAGCTTTTTGGATGTTGGTCAGTTTATTTATACCCTACCAGTAGGCAGCAGCGTCACCCTGAGCCCCATATACATAATTGTGTTTTAAGCAAGAATATGTGTTTATGACTTGAACCAAAATCTAATCATGGCACTAAGTTTTGGTCATTCTTCAACTTAAGTAACTGTACCAAACTTGAAAGTGTGAAGCCTGCAGGATTTGACCTTAAAATTGTGCCAAGTACGATAGGAGATCCTGCAACAGAACACTAGTGCTAAGTTCAGTCACAAACAACAAGTCATGCTAAGTTTTCAACAGCTGTGCAACAATCCTAAATTTCCCTCCAATTATCTAACCCCTGACAAACTATTCAATTTGCATTTACACACCATCAACGTCATGCATATCCACGTACTTGGTAATATCACGATTCACGCCTACTTTTTCAACCTATTCTATTGCTGCTGATGAAAATGTACACTAAAGAGACTTAGACTCGCAGGGGCTGTATGAACATTCTCATTTGAGTGCCAAAGATCAGCGAACACATATATTTATTGGAAGGACTACATTGTAGTTTAAACAATTATAAGCTAAGCAAATCTCATGCAAAAATAATATGCTCCTTCAGACATAAGTCGCAATAACTATATAGTACAACAAACACTTTTTAGTGTCCTCTTCTATGACTCTTTTTGCTGGAACCAACAACTCTTAAAGTATCCATATTCATAGAACGAGCAATTAAAACCACGAATTCAGTACATCAGCAATCCCTAGATTTCAAAGTACCCATCTAGTTAGAATCACCACAGAACAAGATTAGGGAACCAACCTTTCGCAGTTCAACAAGTTCCACCCCCGACCAACCCTCACATGCCTTTCCTAATATCGTCCTCCCGGCTTCATAAAGGAAACAGAAGGAAATTCATTTAATTCAAACTAGAAAGCAGAAAGGTACATAGCATCATTTCAAACTGGTCCTGCCAAACATCATATTAACCAAACTAATTATGCATTCCTTAGATTTTGGACGGAGCATACAATATTCCTTTTTCAAAGTGGCATTCAACAAGATAGCTTTGAGATAAGGCATAACAAACATCATAATATTATTGCAATTGCTACTACAGATGCACGTCTAAAAATAAAAGAAAACTACAATGGTGAAACAGGACAGTGAAGTTTTTGATATCTACTTTAAAATATCATGTAATTTACAAACAAAATGAAAAGAGAATCGAGAAAGTTATCTCAATCGAAGAAGCTAAGTTTACTTACTACCCACAAAGCTCATCATCACAACCTTTCTAGATTCTACTTCCTCAAAAAGCTATCCAGATAACCAAAAATAACAACAACCTCAACAAAGTCTAAAAAACAAGAACAATAGTAATTTGGGCATTTTAGATGTACACTACAATTGTTCGAGTTCCATTCGGGATTTCGGTTCTACTTCCGTCAATTTTGAATAAAGTTAAATTTTAAATTAAAATTGAAACATAAAGTTCAAGTAGATATCCACTAAAAGCTCTAATTCAGAGCATCCATGATGCATGCTAGCAAAAGGCAAAGTTGGCTCTTAACTGCACATTGCCCAATTTGCCTAACTTGCGATCAAATTTCGCAATCCACATATATAACCCAGCACACTTTAACAAAGCAATCTATATTCAAACACCTCAAGCTCATGGAATTGAACCCCCTTAACATGAGCTTGAAATAACCACCAATGAACATATGAATCACAAAATCTTTAAACTAACTTCAAATTTCACAATAATTTCTCCAAAGATCAAATTGATCTCTATAAACTAACTAATCTACTAAGTAAAGGTAAAAAACAACCAACCAAAATCAAAATCGAACATGCAAGTAAAAGTTAATCAAATCACATAAAGTAGAGACAGATTCGAGTTTCAAGTGTATGCCGATCGATCTCTATAAACTAACTAATCTCACTCCGAGTTTTAGATCAAAAAACGACATCGAAATCAAAAATTAAAACCACTAAAACATAAACCCTAAATTCAAATCTCACTTAAATTTCGAATCATTGCGTATTTTAATCGTACCTAAATCGAGAGATGGAGAGATTGATAAATCGAGAGTGAGGTTTGGATCTATCTTCTTTGAATTAGAGTACTGGAAAAAATCGAGTGAGATTTGGTTTCCTCTGTCTGAGAAATCGAGAGAGAGGGAGAGAGAGAGAGGGAGAGAGAAATGAGATTTGGATTTCCTTCCGTGTATTAGTCGAGAATGGCCAACTAGTTTTGATGTTGGACCCGTACAATAAGTTGGGCTTCCTTTTATTTAAAAAAATAGACCCATGTTAGATCACAAAGCGGTCGAAAGTGGTCAAGTGGTCATCCTAAAATCACACTTTCTCCAAAGAATGAGATCCATGGGAAGGTGCTTTGGTACAAACATCAAAATCCTTGTGATCATTAAGTTTTAGTTATAGAAAGATAACAAATCTTCGTAATATGTGATATATAGTATGTGATCTAAAGCATGTTTTGTTGTAGTGATTAGGAGATGAGTACGAGGGTAAGGATAAAAGTTAATTAAAAGATTGAAATGATGGAGAAAACTAAATTCATATTATTATGACAAGATAGACGAATTGTGAGAAATTATCAAGCGGTACGAGTATGAATATAACATGCCAGGTAACAAGATCAATTTAAGCGTCGTATCCATGGTAGGAGAAAGTTCCACCTTAGGACCATTATTTTTGACGTACAAAATGGTGGAATTGTCGGCCTAACTTCTGCTGATATGGGATCCAGTTCATTCTAAAACTCTTTCACTATGATTTATTATTTTTTATTATTGAAGTTTAACTAGGTCATCCCGCTACATGCCATTAGAGGAGAAGGCAGTTGTCTTTGGTTGTTGTCCCATTAATAGCATGTTTGTTTGCATCCGACTTGGTATTTGGATGTGAGTTCATATCTGACGCGATGCGAGATAGATATTAAACCATTTTTATTATTATTTTGAAGCAGATATGACTAATTACTTGACTCAGATCTAACTCCTGATTTTGACTCGTTTGAGTCAGGTAACAAAATACCCCTGACGCACAGAGCCAAGCCATTATACTCCATATTTTTGAGTCAGCTGCGACTCAAATAACAAATATATTCAGTATAACCTAGATGATTTCAGTCAGATTTAGGTGAGCCGAATTCATATGAGTCAAATCCAGAAAAGGGAGAAACAAACACGGTGCGGGTTAATTTTTACTTTTTCGAGCGCATATAGTTTGCCCACATGTGAAAAACCGAGACACTATCCAAGGTTTCACCTATTTGCCACCCACAGTTTTCCTATTTGCCACCTCTATCAAAATATCAAAAGTGATTTTACTTTTCAATTCTATTTTTCCTATTTACCACCTACAAAAGTCAAATTAAATTTGACTACAACAACCACTCTTGTATTTCTTTTTCTTCGTTAATTACCTTTTCATTGAAAACCCATTTTTCTTCATCTTAATTAATCCCCTTTATCATAAAAATCATTACAAATTTATTTCTCCATATTTTATCATCTAATTCATCGTGATATAAACAAATTAATCGGTGAAATTTTTTGTAAATTATTATTATGTAATAATTTAGGGCAAAATTTCCAAACTTTAGATGAATCAACATCCAACAAGTTCATGATCCACAAATTTGGTGTAGTTTTATAATTCTTGGCTTCGACCAAACCACTTTGTCAGCAGTTCTTAAATCAACTGCTAGTTTGCAAACCGATATTGTGACTAGACAAGTCCATGTTTTAATTGTCAGGAGTTCGGTCTGATGATTACATCGTCAACAGTCTGATCGATTCGTATGAGAAGTGGAAGCTATTAATGGAAGCAATGAGATATTTTGAGGAACACACTTCTCGAGATGTGGTACCCTTTACCTCCATGATCACAGCCTTTGCCCAACATGGGGAAGGAGAGGACGCGCGCTCTTAAACTCATTCCGAAAAATGTTTGGTATGGGCTTCACGCTTGATGGGTTTGTCTACGGTTGCCTTTTAAATGCTTGTGTACTACTATGAAACAAGGAAACAAATCCATGTTCATATATTGAAATCAGGGTTCATCTCTGATTTCGCTGGTAATCCGTTAGTAAACATGTATGGTAGGTGCCAATGATGTTAAATGATGGTGTTTCTCCAAATCATATAACTCTAGTCTAGTTAGTATTCTTTGTGCTTGCAATCATGTTGGTCTTGTTACGGAGGCTAAAAGAGTTTTTGAAGCCATGGAACTTTTGTTCCGGATAAAACCTTTGCCTAGGTCATGCTGGGAAACTAAATGAAGCGAAGGAACTTGTAAGAAAGATACCATTTTTCATTAATAAAAGATGGGTGAAGGTTTTTTATTTCTCAATAATAAAAGATGGGGAAGGTGGTGGTCACTGGGTGGAAATGAAGTAGAAGACGGTGGTTGGTGGGCGGAGGTGGAGAAAAAAAGAACTGGTAACTTACGTTGTTTTTTTTTTAGTTGTTGGGTGATTTTTTTTTTGGGTGTAAACAAAAAGTCAATAGGTAATATTTAGGATATTTTAAATTGTATACGGGTGGTAAATAGGAAATATGAGGGTGGTAATTTATGGGAGTGGCAAATAGGAAAATTGTGGGTGACAAATAGGTGAAACCCTATCCAATAAACGATTTGATATCTTATGCTGGCCGAAACAGACACTAAAACCGATTCTGAAAGCCTTAGTCAGATCCAACCAAACGAACAACAAGGCTGCTAATGGGGGTATCATATTTCTTGAGGGTATACCAACCCAGAGGTAATGGATTGTATTGTTATATATGTATTTTGGTACACCCCAAGTATATTAGCGCCCCTAGTAGCATGTTGAAACAAACAAGGTGTGAATCTATATTTTTTTACTTTCACCTAGCATAGTTTACCCATATATCAAACACCCTGACACAATCCCAATATCGGCCGAGATCACAAACAAAAATCATTTGACAGTGTAGATAAGAAAACGAAACCGCAACACCATACGAACAAGCCTCTATACGTTTAGCCACTTCCCTGCACTTGTATATTTAAAAGGAGCGATTGCCGAAACGTGTACCACATGAATCAAGTGCAAGAAAAGCGTGTACCGGAACGCGAAGGGATGCGTACAAGACATGCTCCTCGCCACATCGGAATCCTCATCCGGAACGCGAAGGGATGCGTACAAGGCATGCTCCTCATCCACATCGGAATCCACATCTTACATACATGTCTGTATTATGTCGGAATTCGTTTTTCCTGGTTATGTAGGTAAAAAGAATTGAAGTCCTCTTTGTCTTTCATGAGTCTCACTATTTGTTTATAATCTTTTCTCATGTATTTTCTGTTTATAATGGATACGGGTAGTACCGGTTTGATTTCATCACCAATTTTAGGTGTTAGATTATTTGGATTAGGATACGAAAATGATTGCCAGACCACAGATTTTTTTTTGTGCCATACCCGATTTTTGATCAACTTTAGATTTTTAAAAACAATGTCCGTTGCTGATTGATAGTCTAATAAGCACAAAATAATTAATAATAATCTTATAAAGAAATAGGAAGTTGGTATTATTGGTTGTCTTTCCAATTGGCAAAATCTTTTTGCATTTTTTTTTATGGTCGCCTTTCGGATTGACAAAATCTTCTTCAAGTCCTTAAAAACGATTTTGATTTTGATTAAGATAACTCCTAGAACTCTTGTAGTCGGCTTTTTAGTTTCCTCCATCATTTCGATATTCAAATTATCTTTCATCCTAACCTGGAGAGTCATGTTGCAATGCATATATTTGGCATAATTATACCACCTTTTTATAGGTAAAAATCAGCATGCAGGACTCGTGGGTTTGTTCGTCTTCTCATACAAATTATTAACTAGCATACTATTTGCACACACCTGCTACAAACTGAATTTTAAATGGCCAAATCTCATAAATTTTATATATTAACCAACTTACACATTGCAAATTCTTGTCACGTGACTTATAATTTGTCAAGTAACCTATAAGCTATCACAATACTCCTTAATCTATCAAGTTACTGAAAATCTACAGCTTAATCTAAAGGATGCATTGTTACCCAAATTCTATTAAGTGATCCAACATCAGCCTGAGGAAACTCCATTTGAGGAGACGACAATCACCTATCGTTGCTGTCCTACTAACCCCTTGTTTGTTTGGATTTGATTCGGAATTTCGAGTCAAAAGATAAATCATTTACTTTATCATTTTTCTAATGTCTAATTCGAGGTGTGACTCAGTCTCGCACATATAATTCAGATGTATTTGGGTTTTGTTGGACATGCACAATGCGTAGATAAGAAGGCTGGGCCAGCAAACCATACATAAAACGGTACTAGCCTCCTACTGCAAGCCACTTCACATACTAAGTGCTAGTTCCGCAGAAATAAAACAAGCTGAATTTTATCACATTTTGTTGGGGCTACTGAGGGTTTCAGTAAAGTGCCACCAACAGTTCACAGAAATGCTCAATTGTCTGCTAATTGGTGTTCTTTGGATGGATAACCCATAAGGATGAACTCACGATAACTCTAAATATTTAATAAACTAATGAGTATCAAATTCTTGTCAAACCCAGGTATCAGGCGATAGTTTACTCGGAGGAAAGCATATAGTGTTTTTTTTTTTTTTTTTAAACATGTATATATTAAAAGGAACTAACTAGAGATTACACGGGGAAAGTAATTCCCCTAGAGTCACTTCACAAAATTTGATTAAGAAAAGGCGGGTTTGTTTGATCCCATATCGTTGTTGAATAGTTTCCTTCTTCGCTTCTATCTGCTGCAAAGTTTGCTACACCATTTGCTGCTTGGTTGCCTTCTTTATAATTGTGTTGAATGTGGCAACAAGGTATGTGGCGCATTCTTTGTTTGATTTCTGCAATCATTTGTGATATATACCAAGGAGCTTCCGCAGATGTTCTGATAAAGTGCATTAGATTCTCCGAGTCCATTTCAATTATCACTCTTGGCCATTGTCTTTCCATTGCTATTCTGGTTGCTATTACAGTTTCCCATGTCTCAGCCGTTAGCGCAGTAGTTAAACCTAGAGGTTGTGCAAGAGCCATAATGGTTTGTGCATTCGAGTCCCTGCAGATGAATCCTGTTTCTGCCATACCTGGATGGCCTCTAGCAGCCCTATCTGTGTTTATTTTTATCCAACCCGAATCTGGAATAGACCATCCGACGTGAATATTGTAGTTGTTCTTGTGCTGGTTGTTGCAATCCTCGGATTTGGATCTCCAAGTAATACCGGCGGGGAGATTTTTCTTGCCCATTCAAATTCTTGTTGTTGTGCTACAGCTGTTCTCAGGATGTTTTCATGGTGAGATTGGGATTGGTTGAAGACCAGATCATTTCTCGTTGTCCATAGTGCCCAGAAAAGAAAACAAAAACTTGTGATGGTGGTTTTATCAGTATAAGCTTGTAATAGATGCAACACGGTTGTTTGAGGATTTAAGGTGATAGGATGGTTGTTATGTTGAAGATGGTTTGTTGGTATGCGGTTTAAGAGGTTGGTCCATGCCGCAATTGCCATAGGACAATGAATAAGCATGTGTGTCACCGTTTCTGGGTCGAAATTGTATCTAGGACACATGTTTAAATTGGTGAGGTTGATATGGCGTAATAAAGAGAATGCTGATAATCTTTCGTTGATAGCTTTCTACAAGAAAAGCAAAGCATATAGTGTTGGCCGCTGTACAAATACGTAAGTGTAAAAATTCTATTCATATGGTCTAACCTTTCTCAGTTTCTCTCACAAAGTATTTTTCGGTGTTGGTGGGCTCAGTAAACGGGTGAGACATAAGAATCTAAATCCGAAAACCCGAGTCATAATAACAAGGCAGTACACAGTGCCCTAATTTAGTTTTCTGCCAAGCAAATACAAACCGATATCGCAATGAGGAAAATCAAGATGATGGGTTCTTCTTCTTCTTCTTCATCCATTAAAAGAGTTGATATAACAGATGATGTTTGGTTCGAGATTTTTCTTCATCTTTCTTTTAGCGCAGTCTTCAAGTTCAGGTGTGTTTCGAAGGTATGGTTTTCAATACTCTCAAACCCTAATTTCATTAAAAAATGGTATCGGCTCAACTATTTATCACTCCCATGGGGATTATTTCAATATGCTGCTCCTGATTCATTGGGAAACCAAGATAACAACAAGCTGAGAAATTTTTTTGCAATCGCATACCCTTATTCACATTCAAATTTTATATCACATCATCAAACTGGGTTTTCTTTTAGCTTTCTAAATACAATTTTACAGAATTGTAGTAGTAATAATGACCATCAAGGAACAGATCTTTCCGTTGTTGGTTCAAGCTGTGGTTTAGTTCTGTGCACAACAACTCGTGATCCGACTACTTATTACGTATGTAATCCACTCACTGAAAAATGGGTGGTACTTCCTCCACCACCAAGAGAAGATAAATGGGTTGTCACTGGTTTCATATGTACATCATCACTCGTTTCTATGAGTACTTATAAGGTTATCCGTATACCGAAATTTGAGACTGGAACAAAAGAATTTATAGTTGAAATGTTTTCTTCTAATTTGGGTGAATGGAATAGCTATGATGTTTCATGTCCTCAACATGTTTCTTGGAGTTTCTCCCTTTCTGACAATCGTTTTGCCTATAATGGTGTTTTGTACTGGTGTCAAAAGGGAAGTAGCAGCATCTTAGCTATCTGTGTTAATGGAAACCGTGCTGAGCATGGAACAACTCGTGCCAAAAGGGAAGTAGCAGCATCTTAGTGCCCTAATTAAGTTTTCTGCCCAGCAAATACAGACCGATTTCTCAATGAAGAAAATGAAGCTGATGGGTTCTTCTTCTTATTCTTCAGGTTCATCCATTCGAAGAATTGATCGAATGGATTTAACGGATGATGTTTGGTTTGAGATTTTTCTTCATCTTTCTTTTAGCGCAGTCTTCAAGTTCAGGCGTGTTTCGAAGGTATGGTTTTCAATACTCTCAAACCCTAATTTTATTAGAAAATGGTATCAACTCAACTATTTATCACTCCCATGGGGATTATTCCAATATGCTGCTCCTGATTCATTGGTAAACCAAGATAACAACATGTTGAGAAGATTTTTTACAATTGCATACCCTGATTCACATTTAAAGTTCATGTCTCATTATCAAACTGGGTTTTCTTTTAGCTTTCTAAATTCAGTTTTCCAGAAATGTAGTGGTAGTAATGACCACCAAGGAAGGACAGATCTTTTCGTTGTTGGTTCAAGCTGTGGTTTAGTTCTGTGCACAACAACTCGTGATCCGACTACTTATTACGTATGTAATCCACTCACTGAAAAATGGGTGGTGCTTCCTCCACCACCAAGTGAAGATAAATGGGTTGTCATTGGTTTCATATGTACATCATCACTCGTTTCTAAGAGTACTTATAAGGTTATCCATATACCGAAATTTGAGACTGGAACAAAAGAATTTATAGTTGAAATGTTTTCTTCTGAATTGGGTGAATGGAATAGCTTTGATGTTTCATGTCCTCAGCATGTTACTTGGAAATTCTCCCTCTCTGAAAATCTTGTTGCCTACAATGACTTTTTGTACTGGTGTCAAAAGGGAAGTCGCAGTATCTTAGCTATCTGTGTTAATGGAAACCTTGCTAACCATGGAACAACTCGTGGGAGGATTGAATGTAAGTTAATCGATATGCCTGACCGAGCAAAAGATGGAGATGGTGATGATGATATCGACAATTTAATCGAATGTCTCGGGGAGTCAGAAGGATTCATCTGTTTCGCCAGGTACAGTAAAACAGAGAAGAGTTTGAGTGTTTGGGTGCTTGATGGAGACTGCTGGTATACGTTGAACAAGGATATTATGCTTCATGATTGGTTTGCAGAAATAAAATCTCAGTCTTTATCAAGATCAGTTTCGGAGATTGATTTAATTATAGACATTGAGGTTTTAGGTCTCAGTCCAGTTGACAAAAATGTGGTCATACTTAGTTCCGAGAAGAGAAATTGGGCATATAACAGCAAGACCAGAGTATATGAACCGTTATGTCATCCTCCTATGAGTACCTCAGCAACTGTTTTAAACCATAGGCTACAATGCTTCCTCCACTTTTTTCGAGTGACACCTGAATCATTCTTGGATGTTCAAATATGACTAGAAATTAAAGGTGTTGCACTCTGTGGCTGATTTATTGGCGAAATGGAGTGTCAAATCCGGAGAAGACTGTTATTGGAGTGATCCGCCTTTGTTTATTAGATCCGCAATGGGTACTGGCAGAAGCACTCCGTGTACGTTCTATAGGTTCGGCTAATTTGTAATTTTGCTTTTCTTATTCTTTTTCTTCTTCCTAGAGGTCAGGTTCTTGCACCCCTGTAATTTTGGTTTTCTTTTTTTCTAAATCCTTTCTAAATACTCTCCGGAGTTTGCCAAAACAAAACGAAAAATTAACATGTGGGTATCAGTTTATCTAGGTCTGTTCGTATTATTGATACTGTATTAATCTTACTCATACAACTGTCGCATCCATCTTAGAATAATAAAAGCATGTTACTGGTATTTCTTATTATCCCACTTTTCTGATTTATTTGCTGTAGTATCACTTTCCGATACACAAATGACTGATAATTATCATGCAAACCAGCAACTTGTCAAAACTACAAGTTATCCAAATCGGAGATAATGAATCTCGTTTATTACTTGTTATTATCTACATCTCTATATTAGCATTATTATATAAGAATTCGTTTTCCTTGTTATTGATCCCATTGTAGTTAAATCGGTCTTTGATCACTCTTACTGTTTATTTATAACTTCCTTGTTTTCTTTTCCATATATTATTCGATAAATATGTTTTTAGGTGTGAGTGTGATAAGTCCTGGATTGAGATTTTTAAGAACAAAAATGATAGTCAAGCACGCCGCAAACCAAAGACGATTCTGATAAGTTTTTTGTGTTTCCAAAAGAAAATTTAAAAATATTTTCAAAATCATCTAATAAACACTCCATAAGAAATTAAACAGTCTCTCCATCTATTTGATAATCTAAACATGATCTGTATTACCATGTATTCACAAATATTTTTGTTTAAGAAATCAAAGAAATCGCTTTACTCGAGAAGGCTCCCTTAGTTTTGATTAAGTTAACTCTTAAAGTTGAATTGGTGAGCTTTTTAGTTTCCTCCATCGTTTCACTCTTCAAATTGTATATCTTGGAAAATCATTTTTCTATGCGTACTTTTAGTACTGCATAATTTATCGACAATGTATTTACTAGCATACAATGTATTTATAAGTAAAGATGAGCTTGCATGACTTAGTTTTTTATTCTTATGCACGATCTATTAACTAGCATACAAATGGCACTTACTTGCAGCAAATTGAAATTTAAATGACCAAGGGTCATAAAATTCGTACACAGGAGTGGTATTTGTAACAGCGTACAACTTATTCATGGATGTTAACAGGGATATCGATTTGCTTGGTAGTACCAAACTGAGCTTTAAAGTTGCCTTGCATTATATGAATTTTGGCACACTCCAAATCGGAGATTATGAAAGGAAATGTTTCAAGTAAAAAATGCCAACTTATGAGCTGTGGTAAGAGGTGTAAGAATTACGGATCAAGTGAATGCATAGAAATGTACTTTCTACTAAAAGCGATCTAGATGTTTTTGTACTGATTCCGGCTTTATCTTCTTTTATTTTTGAATTTTCAAGTAGTATGCGCCAGTGCATTTATTCCGCTTTTTGAAATGCAATTTGTTATTTTGTGCATATGATCGTCTTTTAAGCCAGCCAATTAGCAGTTTCAGTAAAATTGACATTATTAGTTTTGATATAAGATAGACAAATGTCATTTAGCTTAATCCGAACCGAAATTCTCAAATTTTTTTGGAGAAGAAACATATGCATTGTGTTTAAATCTAATGGCGCTGACATCTACTTCCTCATATAACTTGGTACATATAACCCTTTGAATCCTTCATCTTTATAAGGAATTGAATTGATCTAACAAAAATTGAAAATGTTATAACAAATATAGTGGCACATCCATTTGGTTGCAGAATTTCGTTGACAAAACCGCATTGGCTCTAGAAAATTAGAAGATATGAGTAGTACTTACCAAACCAAGGTCAATTCATCCGGAAACTGAAGTATGGGTCACCACCTTAGTGTGTTGTTTTAGATGTGTCAGAGATAATGGTTGGATTGAGATTTTCTAAGATACAAAAATGAGGCAAAAATCCTCTGTCAAATCCATTTTTGATGATTTTTTAGATTTATAAGAATATGGTTTATCGCGGATTTTATAACTACCGTTATAAAATCCTACAATATAATAATGTATTTATACCAGTTCTTAAACAATATATTTATCAATTTCATAAATTGAACTTGATGCATACCTGTTGGTATCTTCTGATTACAAAAAACTCCCAGAACTCCAATAATTGGCCTTTTAGTTTCCTCCATTATTTCAATCTTCAAAATATTTTCAGACTCATCTTCAAAACATTAACATACATGTACCACCATTTATAGGTAGAGATGAGCATGCAAGACTGGTTGGTTTTTCGTTTTCACACATTTTTAAATTGAACATTCAAACGGTATACTAAATTTTAAATGACTAAGTGTGTCATACAAGAGCGATATTCTTTCCAACACACAACTTATATATTAACAAACACACATATTGCAAATCCCAGTTATGTGACTGTAATCATTAATCTATCACGTGACTCAATATATACAACTTAGTTTATTAAGTCTACACTTAGGCGACCTTAGTCTCGGAAGATGAATAAACTTCCTTGAGGATTCCTTGACAGGATCCCCAATATATATTTCATAGGATCAAAGTCATTAACTACAGAGAATAATATCTTGACAGGAAATAAGGGAAATAATATCTATTACACCCCCTTAGTCTTAGCGGGAGAGGAGCGGGCGCTTAGACTAGAACGAAAGCGAATAAATAGTTGTCTAGGGAGACCCTTGGTGAAGATATCGGCATATTGATTTTCAGACGGAATGTGCAAGAAACTAATGTCACCAATACGAACGCGCTCACGAACAAAATGTATGTCGATCTCCACATGTTTGGTGCGTTGATGTTGCACCGGATCCCCAGACATGTATATAGCACTCACATTATCACAATAAACCATGGTAGAACGCCCCTCGATATTCTGCTTCAGCACTAGAGCGGGAAACAGTTGCCTGACGCTTGGAGGACCAAGAGACGAGGTTGTCTCCAAGAAAGATACAATAACCAGAAGTTGACCGACGTGAATCTGGACATCCCGCCCAATCAGTATCAGAGTATGCAATTAGGCCAGAAATAGTGGAAACGGATAGAAACAAACCGTGATTAATAGTACGCTTATCGAAGTATGCGCTTGAGAGCATGCATGTGAGGCTCTCTAGGGTCATGCATGAATAAACAAAACCTCTTTGAACCGCATAAGATATATCCGGTCGGGTGAAAGTAAGGTCTTTGTAATGCTAGGCTAAGCTTACGTATAAAGTAGGATCCATGGCCCGATGGACAGGACGTGGCAGAGCTTGGCTTGAGTGTCGACCAGAGTAGCTCTTGAATTGCGATCGTCATGGATGCACGAGCAATGATGTCCTTCGTATATAATGACCGAGATAAAAACAACCACGAGGATGAGCAGTATCGGTGATACCCAAAAATGATGCAACGGGCCAAGATCGGTCATAGCAAATTCACATTTCATCATGTCAATGAAATGAGTACGGAAGAGCATCGGTGGAAGGCGGTGAGTACAATATCATCAACGTATAACATGATAAGTATGCGGTGTCCAATCACAGTGATAAATAAAAGTGAGGGATCACATACACTTTGCCATGAAAACCTGGCCCAGTGATGAAGCTCGCAAATCTGCTGGAACCACGCCCGAGGCGCCTGTTTGAGACCATAAAGGGATCTACGGAGGCGGCAAACATAGTCAGGGCGAGTTGGGTCAACAAATCCAGGGAGGTTGATGCATATAGACTGTCTCGGTCAAATCCCCATGGAGAAAAACATTCTTGACATCCAACTTTGGTGTATGGGCCAAGATCGCGAAGTAGCAATGGTGAGAACAGTGCGAATAGTGGCAGGCTTAACAACCGGACTAAAAGTCTCAAAACAATAAACCCCAACCTGTTGGGATTTACCATTTGCAACAAGTCGTGCCTTATATCTTTGCAGGGAACCATCAGCATGAAACTTGTGACGAAAAAGCCACATAGAACGAATAATATGATCACCAAAAGGTCTCGGCACTAGTTCCCAAGTATTTGTTTTCAACATGGCAATGTACTCATCTTGCATGGCTCTATTCCAGTTTGGATCCCTAAGGGCATATAGGTGAGACCTAGATAGACGGGATATATGTTCTGAGTTTGAACATGGAGGTTTAGTTTGTGAGTTGGTCGGAAAATACCACGACATGCTCGTGTGACTGGACGAGAAGAAGGGGCAGTAGAAGTAGTTGGAATGGTGGAAGTAGGTGCAATGGGAGGACTGGTAGTGGCTGTAGGCAGTTGAGTAGGTGCCGTACAAGTAGGGACAGTAGGGAGGATAGAAGTTGAGGAGGGAATGACTGCCGGAGATTGAGAAGTGCAGTCAGGAGAGTCGTGAGTAGGCAAGGTAGGAGAATTGTTGTTAGATATATGAGAAGAGGATGCAGCGGAAGAGTTCGATGAAATATGGCGATGTGGTGGAGTGTATATTTGCTGTGCAGCGGGAGAATGAGGTTGAGAAGATGTGGATGATGGGTAGGCCAGAGGGACCGGAAATAGAGGTGAAATAGGTGCCGAAGAGAGATCTGTAGTGGGAGGACCACTAAGGGAAGATTCACTGAATGGGAAAACGTTTTCATTCTCTCATTCATAGTGACTTTGATCCTATGAAATATATATTGCTTAGTATTGGCCATTTGAGATATGAATTCGGCCCAAGTCAAGCGTCAGATCTATTTTTGTTTCGTGGTTTTTACAAAATTAAGATGTATGACTTGAGGTTTGGCTAGGTTCATAAATGGGGTCAACGTACAATGAGCAAAAGGAAGCAACGCCTAAAGCTGTATTCCAATTTTGTGTGAAATGGCTGATGGTGGCAACACAAGGAAGCATAATAACTTAGTAAGTATAGAAGTTCACAAATGAGTTGCACAGGAATTAACAAGATCTTATTAAGGAAGACATGTATATAAATAATTATGACTTAGCAACTTGATTGTATTAGTATTATTATGTAAGAGTTCACAGTTCTAAGTATTTTGAGTTTGTGATAGATTTCGGTGAACGATTTGATCAGTTATAGATTGTTTCTATGTGTGATTGATTGCCAAACTGCAAACAAAACTTGGCTAAATCTAATTTTTGATAAGGTTTAGATTATTCAAAATAAAGTATACGATGATGAAACACTTAAAAATTGAGCTTATTCAGAAATCTTATAGGGTGTTTCATTTTCCTCACTAAATACTCATATGATTCTGATTGTTAAAGAAAGCTAAGGATTTGTGGTTTACTCGCTGAAAGCTCATCTAACCCATGTACTCCGCTTTTTAGTTACCTCCATCATTTCAATCTCCATATTGTCTTTTATCTTAACTCCTCGAATCAGTTTGTAATGATATAATTCTAAACATTGAAGCCCATATACCACCTTAAGCAAATCAGTTTATTAACTAGCATACTAATTGCACATATTTCGGCAATTGCGAATGACGGAATGTACTGGTATGACACCTATAAGGTGTATATGGATCCTTGATGTGGAGGATGTTTCTATCGCTCCCGAAGTGGTGACATCTACTCAGCCTTTGAACCAATGGCTACCTCCCGCGGCTAATTTCATCAAAATAAATGTCGCTGCAGTCGATAACAAGAAGTCTTATGCAGCAGCGGCAATTGCAAGAGATGATAAGGGGGCAGTTCTTGGTGCGGCTGCTGCTGCTGCAGTAAATACAACTGACCCTCTGGTTGCTGAAGTTAAAAGCTTTCTACTTGCATTTGAAGTAGCCCAGAAAATTAACAGATACAATATAATTGTGGAGGGAGATTGCCAACAGGTGGTGTATATTTTTCTTAAGAAAATCAACGTTACTCATTCAGCATTACATGGATGAAATATGCACGGAGGCCAGGAAAATGAGCTCGGCTGCGTTCAATTTTGTTCCGAAGAGAGCCAATTCCTTGGCTCCTGCTCTCGCAGCTTATGCTAAGCGTCTTGATGTCCAAAGTTGGTGGACAGCTTCTCATATCCTGTCTTCTATATTGGATCTTGCTAATTCTTGATACTAGCTGAATCCTGTGGGTGTTTGTCTTTTTAGTTCTTGTCTTGCTCATGCAAACGTCCAAAAAAAATAAAAAAAATTGCACATATTTGCAGCAGATTGATTTCTAAGTAATAAGCCATCACCCAAGAGCGATATTCATTCAACAAACAACTTATTTATTAACCAAACCAACCTATAGATCGCAAATTCCTATTTTGTGACTTACAGTATTATTTTTTAACTGACCATTAGCATGGGCGGTGACAGAATTATGGTTACCGGCAGGGACGGAGGGAAATGGGGACAAATGGGTCCCCAGCCCCCACTTGATTTGAAATTCCTTCGGTATAGGCTTATCATTTTTGTAATTTACGGATCTTGTGGGCGCAAACATGCTAAGTAGAATTGAATTTTCATTTTTAATGAGATCAATACTATAAAACTCATATCAAATGTGTGACTTAAAAATAAAGGGGTAGGATCCGTTAACACGGTTATAATGACATAATGTTGACATTTTAGCGCCATTTTCTCTACCAAACCCAACGGGCAATGAATTTGAGGCTAATTTTTTAATGACATGTTATTCTTATAGGTATCTACACTCCCACCAAAATGAGATCATTCCAAGATGTATAAGACCACCATCAACCATTTTGAATATTAATCGTTGAAGATTAACGGTTGAAATTAAAATATGTGGATGGTGAAGTTTCGTATTTCGTAATTCTCTCATTTTTAGTAGGAATGTAGAGTTTTGTACGAAGAACATGTTGCCAGAATATTAGCTTTAAATTCATTGTCGGATGGGTTCGGTAGAAAAAATGATAACCATGTCAATGGATTACGTCATTATAACCATATCAACGGATCCTTCCCCAAAAATAAAAATTCTTCTAAATTTTTATGTTTAATGTAATTAAAATACATAGTGATTTCATTTTCATGTAGTAAAAACTAAAAAATCGAGCGCCCTTCGGCCGCTTACTCCCTATAATGCACAAAAGTTTACTATATGAATTCGCCCCCATTTGAGAAAATGTCTGGCTCCGTCACTGGTTACGGTGAAGCAACAAGCATAAATGACATGGGAGTCCATTTCCCCCCCCCCCCCAAATTTTAGGCTTGGGAGCTAGTTGGGCACGGTTTGTTTGGATCTGGTTCTGGACTAGAATTTGACGTCATGCTAAGATTTAAACTATTATTTTATTTCAATTTCTCTGGTACCAGAATGAATAATTCAGGAGCCTATTGTGACTCAGTTTTATTTCCATTAGTGAAATCGCATGCACTGCCGTTCGAACCAAATAACTAAAGCAAATAAATCTGTCACATTCCCTTTATAACAGCAAGAGAATGTAGCTTTCCTATGTCCCAGTGTTTTCATCCGGACAAAAAGGGGATAAGATCAGTTTGTCACATGTGATTCTCTCAAATGCATGAAAACGTTTTATCTTATCCTTAATTTATTACTGACATTTATGAGTCAATAACAAAACTCTGCCAAAAATGACTTTTGGTAAATTCGTAATTTAGACAGTTTAATCAAACAAACATAAGTTTTTATAACAATTAAACAGTATGAAATTTAATCAAATTATAAGATGGTAGTTTAATAAAATTGTAAGTTGGTTGTATGTATTGTTATACGTTAATGGTTCTGTTTGCATTATACAATCTGCACATCACCGATAGATCTTAAGCTTTCCATTCAGATAACTGAAGATGTTTTCCATCACTCCAGGGAACTCACAGTTATTTCATTCAAATAACTGAAGATATTTTCCTCCACTTAAGTAGTCGGCTTTTTAGTTTCCTCCATGATTTCGATCTTCAAATTATCTTTCATCTTAACCTCCATAATCATTTTGTGATGCGTATATTTTTCAGTTGTGTAGCCTTTACCAACAATGATATAATTCAAAATATTGAAAATTTGGCGTACACAGAGCACCATATATATGATTAGGCTGTAGACATCAGCAAAATGCAAGACTCGGTTGGTGTTTTGTTCTCACGCACAATGTATTAACTAAGCATACAAACTGCACATATCTGCGACAAACTTAATTTAAATGAAAAAGTGTCATAAAATTTAGTATTAATCACTACACAAGTTGGAAATTCCTTGTATGTAACTTACATGAAATCAAATTACAGCATAATTTACCCGATGTGAAACCACGATGTGAAGATAAGAAAGTTGAAGCTTCAAATATATGTGCAGTGCAGTGTGCACATGATTGCGTTGCATATGATTTTGGACACTGAGCAGGAGAAAAGAAAAGACTTCGAAGTAACACAAATGAGATGCACATTAGGATTGGTAATTGTTGGAATATTTTCAACTGCGCTATCCAAGGGGGGGTCTTGGGGGGTACGTAACTGTTTCTACCGTTACAAACATATCCAGAATATTCAAATCCAACAGACGCCATTGATGTCTGATGATGAAGAGACTCATCGTTTCGTGAAGAGATGCGAAAACCTCTATAAATGGCATCTCCCATAACTCGTTGAAAACACATCGAAAAGCTATAAATATCTATATCAATAATTAAATAATATCTTTATCCATTGGAAAAGTGGTCAAAATGTCCCAATTTGGGAGGCATGGTTGCGAAAATGCCCCGGGTTTTTGAAAAATATCAAAAGGCCCCAATCCGTTAACTTTTCCATCCAAGCCAGTTAAGTAGTGAATTCGGCAAACATGTGACTTCACGCATGAGAGAAAAACACAGTAGTACACCTTCAGGGTTAAGGGTTTTGGGTTTCGGGTTTAGGGTTTTGGGTTTTAGGGTTTAGGGTTTAGGGTTTAGGGTTCAGGATGGTGGTGGTGGCGATGGCCGTGACGGTGGTGGTAGCAAAGATGATGGTGTTGGTGGTGGTGGTAGGGTGGCGGTGGTGGTTCTGACGGTGTTTTTGGCGACAGAGTTGGTGGTTCTGGCAGTGGCGCTGGTGGTGGTTAAGGTAGTGGTGAGAATATGACATATGTCACAATATTAAGGGTGGTTATTTTCAACATAATAAAAATTAGGGCTAAAAATGACTTTTCCTCACATATGCAAGTTCATGTGTGTAAAAATTTCATTACTTAACTACTTTGGATGGAAAAGCCGACAGATTGGGAACTTCAACTTTTTTCAAAAACTTGCGGAATTTTTAAGAAGACTCCTCCAAATTAGGGCACTTCAGGTCTTTGCCCTTATCCATTTCATAAGTTGAACATAATTTATACCTCTTGTTATCTTTTGATTTTGAAGTATCAGAGGTTTCCTTTGCTGACCGGAGACACAACTAGATTTGCTAGAAATATATTACAAGATTCAAGTAACTGGCATTTCAGTTTCCTCCATCATTTCAATCTTCAAGTCACCTTTCTTCGTATCATCTAGAATCGTTTTTTAATGGATATACATTTCGTTGTGTATGATTTGTCAACAATCTGATTCAATACATAGGCATACATATACCACCTTTTATGGGCACAGGTCAGGATGCAGGACTCCTTGGTTTGTTGTTATCACGCACAATTTATTAATTGGCATATAAATTGCACATCTACATGACAAGTCTCGTAAAAGTCAATGGAAAGAGTGATATTCATTTCAGCTCATAATTTATTAATATTGTAAAACAATATATATTTTTATTTTAAAGTTTTTAACCATATAATATAATTCTTCTTTTTTTTTATAAATGAAAATCTTATTAGTCCCACATCGAGGAGTTTTTGATCTTGAATTTTTTAAAAGACTATATAAACCTTTTAGTTCCGCTTCTTAAGTTCTATTAGTTGATTATATAATAGTTTTGAGTAATCCAAGGAAAAAGTGTTTTTCTATATTTTAGAGACCAAAAGAACAATGTTTTTTTCGGTTGTTTTCTTTTAAGCGTTCACGATTTTCCTTAACGGTTTCTTCGGAGTTCCCAAGCTCAAGTTCAACATCTACTACGTATGCTAGTTTTAGGTATAATATGGGGTTTTATCCTGGAGGCATCCGTTCTGTGGAGGCTATAACATCACTTTTGGGTGTAGCCGGGCGCTAATATCTTAAGGAAAGGGTGTTGAACAAGTGAGTCATTCGGTTTACCATAGTTTTTGCTAAACCAATCACTTCCATTCCATTATAAAAGAGCTAAGTATTAGTAATTTTTGTTTATCTACTGCAACTCCGATGCATCTTAGTTAACATGCACCTCATCTAAACCTAGTGTACCCTGCTCATTAAAGGAATGAGCATTTTAAAGCAAGAACAATTTCAAAACATGTAGTACGAAGTCGTACTTCTCCGAAAAAGCAACCAACTTATTAAGGTCTCTGACTCTGTACTAGCCACACACTGCTTCTCGTGAAGTATCAGCTTTTTTATAAGGCTACTCAAAGTGCATTAGGACTGCCGTTTCAGCAACCTTAACAAAGACAAAATAAAAACCGCGCCTTATGATTCTGTTTCGGTTTTGCAAGATTTATTTCAAAGACGAACCTCTAAGTAATCTTTTCATTTGTAGCTTAACTTGCACCACCAAAGTAAGATTGAAATTTGGGTTTATTATTCAATTTATAAGATTGTTTAAAGTATGTTTCAATTTCGGTTTCAATGAAAACAATGATTGATTTTGACTTTGGGTTAAGTAAGTCAAACTGTAAAAGTAATGTTAATAAACCACGGTTGTAATTATGTGCCAATATTACACCGAAAAATCCCCAAATTGTCATTTGAATTTTAAAACACTAATCTGTTCCCGCTTATATCGTGTTAACATTTTCATCAAACAATTTATAAAACCATATGTTGATGAAGTTTAGAAACTCCTTCCCCTGCGTTTTCGAGAATCTTCTTCCACCATATTTCAGACATGGCTGGTCTTATTATCTCCCGTAATATGCATTTCAATTAAGGTCAGGTATCAATTCGTACTCTTATCTGTTTTCCATTTAAGTCTACTTTAGATTTTATATTTCATTCAGAGTAGTATCGTCTCTTTTTTCTGTATTTGATGCAGTTTTGGTTTTCATTGTTCTCTCGTTGGTTGCCAGCGGTTCCATTTGAGAATCAGAAAACTCGAACGCTTGTCGGGATCTTTTACAACAACAAAACATGCATTCCCATATATTACTTTTCAGTTTCCTCCATCATTTCAATTTTTAAGTTATTTTTCACCCCAACTGCTCTAAAACCATTTTGGAATGCGTATATGTGATTTATAAACAATGATGTACCAACTTGTATAGGTAGAGATTAACATACAAGACTCGTTGGTTTATAGCTCTCATGCACAATTTATTAACTAGTATACAAGGTGCACATATATGCCTGCGGCAAATAATTGAATTTTAAATGACCATGTGACAGTAAAATGTATATGCAAGATCGGGGATAAAATTACTAATCGATCCAACATCAGTGAATACTAAGGTAACCCATTATAGGCCATTACATTGATTTGCCGATTCTCAATACTTTTAACTCTGTACAAACGGGAAAAAACTATCTGTTGGATCAAGAAAGAAAATTAATTAAAAAAAAAAACATCAATTCTGCTTACCATGAAAAAGAATTTTGTTAAAGGGAGAGCGAAAAGTGATCCGAGGAGTGCAAAAATCGTAGTCGACTCGATAGCTAAGCGAGTCTTACACTGAGTCGAATTTTATTTTCTTTGTGGACCAAAATATCCCTCACCCTTACCGATAGAGTTGAATAAGTTTAACCAAATTCATGTTTGATACTTAAAAAATTAACAAAACTAATTTAAAGAACGAATTCCGAAGAGAATATGATTAGTTTTCAGTATGAATTTTCGTTTTTCACCTTCGATCCAACTGTTCAGCGTCTGTAACTTTCAGATTCAATTTCTTTCTTTGTTTTCAAACGCTCATCAGTTAGTGATCTTTGCGTGGACTGGATTACCATCTCTTATTGTTCCTTTCCTTTTCTTTTTACGAACAGTAGAAAATTAAAATAACCTTTCTTTTGCATTAATTTTCCTCTTGGATTTGTATATTTGATGTTATACTGAGTTCTTGAGAAAAATCTAAAGACTATCAAGAGCATGATCTATGAAACAGCTCGACTTTAGTTTTTCGACCTCTTCCTCCGTGACCATTTCTTTTTGTTCTTGTTAATTAACTGCGGGTTCAATAATCAATTCAATTTTAAAAAAAAAAAATTAAAAAGAAATCAACAATCAATTTGTTCAAACTTAGTCAACTACTGATTCAACAATCAATCGGTGAGATTTTAGTATAGGCAAAGATTCGTTGGGAATATGATGAAAATGAAGATTAAGGCCATTGATCTCAAGTTTGACGTAAGAAAAATCTTGGGATTTGGCAAAAGTGAAAGAACGTTTCAATGTCTTTGGTAAAGTATTATTAACGTCCCATTCAAACATTATTATCGATTCAACCTGGTTCACTGAGTTGACTACGATATTCGCTCTCCTCGGATCACTTTTTGCTCTCCTTCTAACAAAAATCATGAAAAATAGCAACTGGGCACAAACAGAAGTGCTGGCACACGTGCTATAAACAATTTGAAACCACTTAATGTATATATTAAGTCGGACATTATCACAAGAATTTAATTAGACAACATATCATTTAAAATTATTTCATGTAAAATTAACAAGTTTATTGAATAAAAAGAAATAACTCATCAAATATATAATTAGATTATTGTCATGTAAATTAATGTTCTAGTTAAATATAGGTGACGACATTAAAACAACGATATTGAAATATATTTTTCAAATATTAAGGTATTATATGTGTTGTTATAAATAAGCCAACTTAAAATGTTAAAAACTAGCTAGAATAGTGACCCTTTTGTGAAATATACAAAAAATGTGATGTATTATGCCTTGTTATATGGTGTACTAGTACATGTTATGACGTGCTCTCTTAACGTGCTGTGCTGGACTAGGCTACCTGCTTATCCATGTCGCGTGTTGTGCCAATTAGTCAAACCCAGCACATCCCATTTAACTAACGTGATGTGCCGTGCTGGCTAAGTCACGTGCTGGGCTGGGTTGTGCTCAAATTTTAGCGTGCTGGGCTAGGCTGTGTTGTGCTCGTGCTGGCACATCCCAATTTACACCTCTACCCAGTTATCTGGTATGTCATAGTCTAACCACTTTTTTCTCCCAAGGATACCCATTGTATTTGTCCCCTTTCTCTCTCGGTACATGTATAACTCGGAGAAATACGTTTGCACATCACTTTTCAGTTTTCTCCATCATTTCATTTTTCAAGTTAACTTTCGTCCTGACCCCTAGACTCATTTTCTCATAATATCTATTGACAATGATAGAATTTGGCGTACATATGGAAAACTTTTTTCATTTTACACAAAATTGGTTAAAAAGACCAAAATCAACAATTCCTAGGTGAAAAGGACATTTAAATTTTGATAATGTTTAAATGGAAAAAAATGTAAAAATAGCCGGGATGTAAACAGTTTCATCCTGCCCATTTTCAAATACTTTTTCTTATTTTTAATTTACATCAGGATGCATCCAGTTTCATCCTTACTTTATTTAAGTTTAAGTTAGGATGAATCCAGTTTCATCCTTGCTATTTTTAGTGTCCATTTCACACATACTAATTTTTACTCGTCCATTTGAACCATGTTTTAAAAATATTTGGAGAAATGATCCATTTTCCGTTCATTTTATAAGTAGATCAGCATGCAAAGCTCTTTCCCAAACACGATTAATTAACTAGCATACAAATAGCACATGCCTCCGACAGATTGAATTTGAAATGACAAATTGTCATGATATATACTCAATATACAACACTGGTTTATGTTCAATATTCATCTTGCTGAGAAATTTGTGCAGTTAGATGAATGAGTTATCGGGCGATTTTAGTGAAACCTCTATGTTTGACAAGGCGGGAAAAGTCATCCTAAGACTATAGGGTTCTGTCTTTCTTTAGTTTTTGTTCTCGTTAGTTTGGGTCTCCTTAATCCAGGTTTTCCGTGTCTAAAAAAAAAAAAAAAAAAAAAAAAAAAGTCAATTATGTTTATCAATCAAAAACAACAACATCAGTATTTGATTTCACACATTTTATTGATGGACGCACAAATTGCAAGTTCTGGTACGTAACCTATGATTTGTTCAAAAAAAGTTAAGTGAGGCATAATCTACATTGAAATCCAAGACGTATCGTGGCCCAAAATGTATCTAATAACATCATCCTACATTGAGGGCGTCCGAGAAGATTTGACCATCAAGCGATTGCCTCTTGTTGCTAATCCACTAAGCATAGTTTACTCATAACAGAATCCTGAATATGATCAAATGTCGGCCAATACCACACTGTATTTGCTAATAACCTTTTTGAAATCTTTTTCCCTCTTATTGAATATGGAAAAGGTGCACTTAAAAGTTTCACTATTTGTTAATACCATTTTGAATTCTGTTTCCAGTTCTATGTATTTCGAGTTCTAATGGATTTAGGTGCCAGTTTTGGTCCTCCACCAATTTAGGGTGTTACGGTGAAAACAAGACTTTGCTAAACCGATTTTTTTTTCTTTTTTTTTTTTTTGAGAACACAGGTTTTCCCCATTTAATGAGATAACTATTTGTACCGTGTATAAAATACACGGGAGGTACGCAAATCAATACAGGGAGGAAGGGCAGATTAATGCCAGGAGGCATGCAGGGAGTTATATGCAGAATTAATGCATGCAGTATTAATTCTGGGAGGTTTCATACATGCAACAATATACAATGTAATTTTATTCCGCATGAAACTGCTGAAAATATTGTTGCATGTATGAAACTGCTGGAATAAATATTGCATGACTCCATCTTAAATTCTGCATGACATGCTGGAATTAACTCTGCATGCCTCCATCTTCAATTTTGCATGAAACCTCCCGAAGTGTCTGCATGCATTAAGTGCATATAACTCCTGCATGCCTATTGACTTGTCTTGCATGCCTCCGGCATTAATCTGTCATGCATGACTCCCTGTATTGATTTGCGTACCTCCCGTGTATTTTATACACGGTACAAACATTACCCCTTCTTAACCTCCAACTTGTTGGGGGTTAAGAATTTTGTTTTTCCTTTGCGTCGATCGTCGATGACGTAACTCGCTTGATCGCCCCCAAGCGTGAGTAGAGACATTACAAAGACGCCCCAAGCGTGATAACTCGCAATAAAATTTGCTCACGTGCTAGGTGAGACTTTTTGCCACGTGGTGGACTTGTGATGCTCGACAGCTAGTCGAGTCTTGAGTAGAATATAGTGTGTGCTTGCTACTGGGGCAAGGCTTTTTGCTCGCAACGTAACAAGGCTAGCGCTTGTTGCTCGGGCAGGCTGGTTGTTGCTTGTGTTGAGTACAAGTCTTTGGACCAATATCGGGCATTGGGCTCGTGGTTGAGACGAGACTTTATGCTTGCCAAGGTGCAAGTCTTTCATACTCGCATGCAAGACGAGATTTTATGCTTGCGATAAAAGCAAGACTTATGTGCTCACGTGCAAGGTGAGGCTTTAGGTGCTTGCGAAGTGATGCAAGGCTAAATATTGAAGGGTCTAAGCAATCCTAATCTCGCACCTGGTCATGTTGCTATCCACGAACCTCGAACTCGATCATGTTGCTGCTCCAAGTGCACATGAAAGTTTCTTCAACACTGGATTTTTTGCTTCTATATTGTAGGGAATTCAAAGACGATTCTAACGAGCCAAAAATCACTCAATTTGGACTTAAAACGAAGAAGTTATTGTCAAAACAAGGTTGGAAAGGAAGCGCACGTTTATTTGGATTGCATACGTGACGATGCAAGGATGGATCGACGTTGCTGGCGTGGCACCGAATAATGATGATGGCACAGGATGATTAAAGGGGCGACGTTGCTGATATGCCGACGTGGCAATATACCACGGAATAATGGTGTTGATGTGGCAACATCATGGAAATGCTTTAGTGGAACTTAAAGGGATGCTTTTGTGTTCTGACGTTGGCGGTGAAATATCAAGCACAAGATTAGTCGATTAAATGACGTGGCAATATATCAAGTAATAAAGGAACCAATAACGTTATGATTTAAATTTTTGCTGAGTTGTAAAAAGTGTTGGGAAATGATCAATACTATCATTAAAATTTAAAATAGATGAAAGAAAAAAGGTCCGCAAACCGATTTGCGCCATTTTTAATGCTTTAGTGGAACTCTTGGGAAATCTTTTCTTAGGATCATTATCTTTTTTGTGTTCTCGGCAGTTGTACTCGACAATGTTTGAAATATCAAGCACGATGAATGAGTTTTTAAGTTGGGGTCGATTTAAATGGCTTAAAACAACCTTGGGGAGTGATTTTGTATTGAGTTTAACAAGCTCTCCGCTCCTCCTATTTATTTGATTGAAATATCAATAAAATTACATTGTATATTGTTGCATGTATGAAACCTCCCAGAATTAATACTGCATGCATTAATTCTGCATATAACTCCATGCATGCCTATTGACTTGCCTTGCATGCCTCCTGGCATTAATCTTCCCTACATGCCTCCCTGTATTGATTTGCGGACCTCCCGTGTATTTTATACACGGTACAAACAATAACTTAGTGAAGACAAAGTATATCCAATAAGTTCGATCTACTAAATGGGAAACTAATGTATACTGTCCCTTATTTCTAACTAAGTAGAGTACATGTATTTGATTCCATAGTAGTTTTATTTTCTTTTACACGTGGAAATACATAAATCAAAACCTCCAAAATTTTTTTAAAGAACCCTTTCTGTAATAACGGTAGGGATAACAATTAAACAGTAAAAAAGGCTAATTAATTAGGAAGGTTATAGGGTTAAAACCTGATTCGATTTTGTCTTTTATTTCCCTTGTCATCCTGAACATATATTGTCGATGCATCCGCTGGATAACTTTCTATTTTATAGATGCATTGGGCATCCCTTGTATTATTTTTTAGTTTCCTCCACCGTTTCCAAATTTAAAGTCTCTTTCATCCAAACCTCCAGAATCATTTTGCAATGCACAATCACATATTTCAACACATTGGCATATGTATGCCTTTTATAGGTAGAGCTTAGAGATCAGAAACTCGTTTCTTTTTCATTCTCACACGTAATGCATTAACTAGCATATAAATGGTGCATACCACTAAATTTATTAAGATGACCTTAAACATCCAAATTATTAACCAACATAGAAATAGCAAATACATGTTATGTGCCTTATAATTAGTTCAATAAATTATAATTAGTTCAATAAAATAAATTAGCCAAACCCAATACACGTGATTCAAAAAATTTACATCGGGATGCATAATCCAAAAAACTTACATTGAATCCCCAACAAACGTCATTTGATTTGGACAAATGACTCATTTTCCGAATAAATTAGCGCAATTCCCACTAACACTTGGTTGGTTTGAATCTGGCAAGAGATCTAAGCCCGCCTCGTCTCAAAATCTCATGCTGAACAGCGTGGAGGTTCAAGCCTCGTGCCTAATTCGTTCCAAATCAAATGTCATGTCGATTATCCTTTTTATTTTGTGTTGTTTTATTGTCTGACTTAGGATCTAGCTGACTCTGCTCATACATTTGACTTATTGTCATTTCCGAGCATGGTTTAATCCCACAACTCGGACCAGTTTGTTGAGTTAGAAAATGATCCACAACTCGTAATCCTACTTCTATTTTTTTGGCTGAGAAGGGTCTTAAATAAAGGTTATATTTTCGGGCACTTACTATTTCGTGTTAAAAATTCCAAAAACGACACTTTCGACTTTTGGCAATGGTTTTATATCCATTTACACCCACCATGAGCCCACTTAACCTGTCATGGACTCTTTTGCAACGGTTTTCTCAAACTGGGTCCAGTTATCTTGCTAAGTCCAGTTAGACTGTCCAGAACGGGGTCCAATCCTACTGGACACTTGAAAATAGTATCGTTGACCAGTTAACATGAGTGCACAATTAGTATACTCTATAAAAATCTTACGTCACTGATCATGCAGTTATGTACGTCATCATTTTAGGGATATAAATTGTACTTTTTCGGTGTTATTTTGCCCTTTTGATCATACTTTCTATTTTGGAATTTACGAGGACTCTTTGGGATGCGAAAATTCACTTTTTTTTAAGTCCCTTTCCAACAAAAATCGTTTTTTGAAATTCACCCTTTTTTAAGTCCCTTTTCAACAAAAATCTCTTTTTCCGGGTATTGTATAAAGAAAACCTAGAGCCGCAAACCATCCGCTCCAACCATATATACTAGCACTTGTATTACTAAAGGATGAGATAGCCTAAACATATGGAAAGACAAGAGAATGTTAAGTACTTGATGACATTTTGAGAATTGCAAATTCATGATTCTATTTCGAAACCTACTTTTTACGATTGCGAGAGAATGCACGATGGAAATATTCTGAGACCCACACTTACAAACGCGTGACACTAACCAGGACTTTATGAACACAGGTGTATTGAGCACACTTACAACAACACATTACTTAAAATTCAATCGAGCCCAAAATCATATGTATTATTACTCGACCTTTTAGTTTCCTCCATTATTTCGATTATCAAATTATATTTTACCGTAACCATCATATCTATTTTTACTTCCGTATAAATTACGAGCAATGATATATGTAATTCAAAACATTGGCGTAGATATACCACTCTTTTATAGGTAGAGATAAGCATGAAATACTCGTTGGGTTTTCTGTGTCACACACAATTTATTAACTAGCATACAAATTGCACAAGTTAACCTACTGCAAATTTAATTATTAATGACCAGTCATATAAAGTTTATACTCAAAAACTGGTATTGCTCCCAATACATAACCAACACGTAAAGAAAATTCCGGGCCTCTATTTTGTTGAGTGCTTCATAATTTACTAGTGTAACTCTTAATCTATAGAATGACTCGAAACAACACAACCATGAAGATACAGATCATTATTGATATATTGCAATACCCTACAAGACGAATGTCGATCATACCACAAACATCATTAGTGTGTAGATAAGAACAACAATGTAACTTCTCTTGATCAAGGTTTTTGGAGTGTAGATCGGGCTTTCGATACGGCTCTTGAAAAGATGAAAGTTTTGGATGACATTGGTGATGATAGAACTCTAACCGAGGTGGAAGAGGACATGCTCGTGGCGAAAGTTGAGTTTGAAAAGCTCATAGAAGAAAGGAAATTTTTATCCATCAAAAATCTAGAGTCAATGCGATTCTTGATGGTGATAGAAATACCAAGCATTTTCATCGTATATTAAGAAGAAATAGAGTAAGAAACAACATCAATAATCTTAGCATCAATGGTATATGGACCGGGTATAAAGATGAGATTAAGGAAGGCATTGCAAATCACTTTGAGGTAGCATTTAAGGAAGAATCTAATCATAGACCGAGAATTAAAAATATGTGCATAAAGAGTATTGATGAGAATGCTAGAGTTTGGTTAGAGAGGCCTTTTAGTGAAGAAGAGGTGAAGAAAGCGATTCATGATTTGGGAGTGGATAGAGCTCAGTCGGACGGCTTCCCTATGAAATTCTATATTTTGGGTGGGAATTCATTAGAGAAGACTTGATGAAGGTGTTTCAAGATTTCCATGATAACAACATTCTCGATACTTCTTTGAAGAACAACTTTATAGCGTTGATTCCTAAGAAGATTGGCGTGGAAGAGGTAAAGGATTTTCGACCTATTAGCCTCATAGGAAGCGTTTACAAAATCATTTCCAAAGTATTAGTGGAGCGCCTAAAGGTATATCTTCCTATTTTAATCTCTCCTACTCAATCTAGCTTTATTAAAGGGCGTCAAATTTTAGATGGAGTTTTGATAGCAAATGAATGTGTGGATTCTAGACTCCGTCAAAAATTGTCGGGTTAGTGTGCAAATTAGATTTTGAGAAGGCTTTTGATAATGTGAATTGGAATTTCTTAAATGAAGTCTTATTTAAAATGGGCTTTGGAGCGTTTGGCGTGCTTGGATCTGGAATTGCTTATCTTATTCAAAATTTTCGGTTCTTGTGAATGGTACCACTCATGGGTTTTTTGGTAGTGAGAAGGGTATTCGTCAAGGTGATCCTCTTTCTCCTTTTCTTTTCACCATTGTTGGAGAGGTGTTGAGTCATATGTTGAGTAAGGCACAAGAAGTTGGTAAAATTTCGGGTTTCTCGGTGAAGAACGAGGCAACTAAAGTTAATCATCTCCAATTTGCCGATGATACCATTGTTTTTCTTGATGCTAAGCGTGAACAAGTAGATTCTCTTCGGTATTTACTTCTATGTTTTGAGTTAACCTCGGGCTTAAAAATCAACTTTGCTAAATTTGTTTGTTTAGAGTATCTCTCGTTGAAGACATCGATGAATTTGCTAATATGTTGGGGTGCAAGAGGTAAAATTTTCCAAGAATTTATCTCGGTCTTCCTTTGGGTGATAAAGTTAGTGGCACTCAAAAGTGGGAGAAGATTTTTGAATTATGTTACTCAAGACTTTCCTCTTGGAACGGGAGAACGATATCAAGAGGAGGTAAGTTGACTCTCATCAAAAGTATTTTGGCTAGTTTGCCCATTTATTATTTATCAATCTTTCTTGCACCATGCTCCGTTACAAATAAGATTGATAAGATAGTAAGAAACTTTCTTTGGGATGATGATTCGAATAAAAAAAGAATTCATAATGTTGGGCGGTCTATAATCGTAAAATCTAGAGAAGGTGGTGGACTTGGAATCCGGAAGTCTAAATACATAAACTCGGCACTTGTCAAAAAGTGGTGGTGGAGATTTGGAACGGAAAAGAATGCTTTTTGGAGAAAGATAATCGTGGAAAAATTTGGAGAATCATCAACCAGTTGGGAAACTTTGCAACCGAAAGGGCCAAAGGGTTGTAGTTTATGGTACAATATTTATAACGAGCTCGAGGATTTTAACAAACATGTGAAATTTAAGATTGGTGCGGGAAATGAAATTAGATTTTGTGAAGATTTTTGGATTGGAGATGTCGCTTCATGAATATTCAAGAAGGGGTCGTGGATTCTAGATTGTGGATGGTGGATAGACATTATCCGTACAAAGTAAAATTTTTCCTTTGGCTTTTATACCATGAAAGGTTGATGACGACGGACAAGCTTATTAGAAGAGGCATGGATGTGGATAGGGTGTGCGGTTTGTGAAGAAGATGATGAAACAAGTACCCACTTGTTACATGATTGTTGGCGAACAAAGAGAATTTGGGATTATTTTTCCGAAGGATGCAACTTCAATTGGAGTTATGATAGTAATATTTCCACAACTATAAAAAATTGGAGACATGATTGGGGTGATGAAAGACTTAACGGCATATGGAACAACTTACCGGTCGCAATATGGTGGTGCATTTGGAAAGAAAGGAATTCTAGAATCTTCAATCACAAAAAGAGAAACTTGGAAAGTCTAATTCGAGATATTAAGATTCAAGCTTATTTTTGGGTGGAGTCACACACTAAAATGTTTGGGTTGACGGCTAACATGGTGGTAGCTTTATGGGACTCGTATTTCTATCGGCCGCGTTGAGTTGGATATGAGACATTTGGTGTTTATTGTCTTGTTCTTCTCTCTTGACGTTTTGTTCTTTGTTCTTTTCTTTGGGTGATCGACTCCAAACTCGGTTTCCTTTTTTGTTTCGGTTGTATTTATTGGGTTGAGGTACCCCCTAAGTACCTCTTTTTCAATGAATCCTTTCCTATCGACCGATCAAAAAAAAAAAACTTCTCTTGATCAATTTTTTTAATCCATGTTATTCTGGAATTGAGAAAATTAGCTGATAATACCAAAATGTAGACGTTTGGAAATAATTGATGCACTTGAGAGGCAAATTTCTATTGTTTCATTTTACTAATATAAAAAGCTCTATTTGATCGGGAAAGAAAAAAACCAAAGCTATGAAAATGAAACTAGGTTTCGAACAAGCATGTGAAAGGTACAACCACGCCATGATCCGGGTACAAAGAAGCCGGGAACGAAAATGCCAAATTAGAGATCATGAATCGTACGTGAATGGAAAATGCTCCAAGTAAAAAATGTCAAGGTAAGAGCTGTTGTCAGAACTACGAAGGAGAATGAATAGAATGTCCTTTCTACTTAGAGCGATCATTTATATGTTTTCACTTCGATTAGGTTTTTATTTATTCTTTGGATTTTCAAGTAGTATGAAGTTTACATGCTAAATGCGGTGTGTTATGCCCGGTATTGAAACACAACTTGTTATTTTGTGCCTGTGAACTGTCTATTTTACCTATTCTTTACATTATTTTGAGTCACTTAGGCTGCATCATCAGCGACCAGCGGAACTATGGAAAGACGGAGAAGAAGCATATCCATGAACTTAATGGCTGGCATCCTCTTCTTCACATAACTTGCTGTAACCCTTTAAATCCGTCAAAGCTTCAAGTTCAGATGGACTTGATGGTTTCACACGATCATCCATCCATCCATCTTTATAAGGACTTGAATCAATCTAATCAAAATGGTGATATTCGTCACTGTAATTGTAGGTTAATCCAAAAATTACATTGGGACCCAAACTTTACCTAGTGATCCAACATTAGCCTATACTAATTTATAGGCCATTTGAGGAGAGGGCATGGCAATTGTTTCTAGCTACTGTCCCACTAACAATTAGAGGTGTAAATTGGGATGTGCCAGCACGAGCACAGCCCAGCACAGCACGGCACAACACGTTAGTTAAATGGGATATGCTGGGTTTGACTAATTGGCACAGTAGCACGGCACAGCACGCGGCACGGATAAGCACGTGGCCCAGCACAACACAGCACGTTAAGAGCACGTCATAACATGTACAAATACACCATATAACAAGGCATAATACATCACATTTTTTGTATATTTCACAAATGAGTCAATATTCTAGCTAGTTTTTAACATTTTATGTTGGCTTATTTATAACAATACATATAATACCTTAATATTTTGAAAATATATTTCAATATCGTTGTTATAATGTCGTCACCTATATTTAACTAGAACATTAATTTACATGACAATAATCCAATTTTATATTTGATGGGCTATTTCTTTTTATTGAATAAACTTGTTAATTTTACTTGAAATAATTTCAAATGATATGTTGTCTAATTAAATTCTTGTGATAATGTCCAACTTAATGTATACATTAAGTGATTTCAAATTATTTATAGCACGTGTGCCAGCACGACACAGCACGACACGTTTACGTGTGATGTGCCCGTGGGCTGTGCTGTGCCTAGCTTTTGACTAGTAAAGCACATCACGGCACAACACGTTTAAATCGTTGGCACAGCACAGCACAGCACGACACATGGCACGTGAAGCACGCGACTTCGTGTGTCGGGCTGTGCCGGGCCGGCACGTTTTACACCTCTACTAACAATGCTTGGATTGAGATTTCAAGATACGAATAATGAAATTTTAAGATACAAAAATAATACAGAAAATGGGCTATATAGCCAAAAGGGCATTTTTTCTGGGTCAAATGGACGGGTAAAAATTTCGTTTGGGTCAAATGACCAAAAGAATCTTTTAATGGGGAAAGAAGTTACTACCCTTTTGTAAACGTCACGTCTGCCTCTCTATTCATCAAAATCACCCACGATCTCCCTCTTTCTTCAGTAAAACCACCAACGTTCATCCTCATCTTCTCACAAACCAGTATGTTTTCAAAACCACCAAATTCCTCCACCGTCTTCCCATACCAAAAATTCCCAGAAACTAGTTTCATCCACCGTCTGCTAACAATCATCACTACCAGAACTCGTTTTCCTCCACCGTCTCATAACAATTTTCAAAACTAGAAATCAGTTTCATCAACCGGTTCCCCACCATCAACACTAACAAAAATTGGTTTCATCCACCGTCTGTAAAACACCATCAACACTACCCGAGAGGTTTCTTAGAATTAGGGTTTCAATTATTTCAGTGTCTTGTAAGAGTTAGGGTTTCAATCGATCCACAGAATGTCTCCTAATACAAGTAAGTTTTCAAACCCTAACTCTATTTTGTTCTTAATTTCATAATTGCATGATTAATTTGTTGAACTGGTTTTTCTTATTTTCATTTCAGTAGATTAATGTGTTGAATTGCTTGTTTTATTTTCATTTCAATTAGTATGTTTTAGATGAAATTGGTTTGCATCTGGTTATTTAAGTATTTTCAATGTTAAATTGGTTGAAGTGAAATTGGATGAATTTGGTTTTATTTCAGTGTTGAATTTTTTTCAGCAGGTTTATATCAGGATGGAACTGGTTTCATCCAGTGTTAATCTGCAGTGTACATGTCTAACTTGGATGATTTAGCATGAGTACTAGTTTTTTATAATGAATATGTGGATGAAGATTTGTATTACATGTTGAAAGTGATTTCATCTTGCTTAAATGATCATTTTTTTTTGTCAATGAAGTCATGGTGTTTTTATTTTTATTGTTGCTCTTAAATTTCTGGACAACTTCTCGTCAAGTAGCTATGCGTCTTGAGTCAATATCTTCAATATCTTGCTCTTAAATTTACTGGTTTCATTCTGTTAAATCACTCGCATATGCTTTTGTAGAAGTGCGCAAATGATTACAGGATTACCTTAGTATATGTGCTGCATTCGATGAGCTTACTGCTTACAATAGTTTGAGTTTATCTTGTCCATGAATTACATCCTAAACAATAGCATATGCGAGTGATTTAACAGAGTATTGATGTAATTATCTTGTCCTAAACCCATTTGATGAGCTTACTGCATACAATAGCATATTATCTTGTCCTAAACAATAGTTTGTATGTTATATTCATGGATGTAATTGGGTTTCATCTGATACTTGCAGAAAATGGTTTTCACCTAGCATTAAAGATAGGATTTAATTGATTTTCATCCACATATTTAAAATATGATTTAACTGGTTCCATCCAAATTGTTGCAGGAAGCAGTAGCAAGAAGAGTAAGAAGAGTGCTGGTGAATCTAGCACAGGGAATATGGATGATGTGGATGACGAAATGGATGAAGACAAGTCAGAGAAAAAAGAAGGGAAGAAAACGTTCCGATCAAACATGAAACCGACAGTTTAAGTGCTGGATTCACTGGTATTTACTGAAATACAAGAGGCTTTGTTAAGGCAGACTAATTTCTGTAACTTTATTGAGGAGATCAAACAAGGAACAGTGGGCAAGGCCGAATGTAGCAAAAGCTAGGGCGTTAGAGTTCATCATAAGAAATTTTGACCCGAACGAGTTGGCATTCAAGATTGGTGATCAAGTTTTCAAGACCGATCCAAACCATCTTGTTGTTATTTTCAAAATGCAGAGAATACGTATGAGTGAAGAAGATAAGAAACTTTATGGACCAAAAGAAGACCCTAGTTTGAAAACTTCTGAATTTTACAAAAAGTACTTTCTGGAGCCAAAGAGAAGGGATGAGGAGGAGAAAAGGGAAGGTGAAAAGAAGAAAGCTGGAGCCAAAGAGAAGAAAAGGAAAGGGAAGAATACTAGGGACAAATTGGATAAGAAATACATCGTCGAAGGAATAAAGGCTGCTATGAATGAAGAAGGCAAAGAAGAAGACATGGCGATACTTCTGTTATTGTTCATGTTATGTACAATCTTCTTCATAAACACCAGAGGTATGTATATCTACTACAAGTATTTGAGCTGCCTACAGTCAATCAATACCATTAACAGAGTCTCATGGTCGGATATCATCCATGAGCATCTAATGCAAAGCGTTAAAGCCGTACACAAGACACCTTACTTTATCAATGGTTGCAACTTCTATTTTCTGGTGAGTATCATCTTCTATCTTTTGAATATATATATTTTTTTTACATTAAATGAATCATCTAGTGAGTATTATCTTATATGTTTTGTTGTTGCAGTTAAGGATTTTTGAGCAAATAAAGGGCATTGATAGGAAAGAATACAGTGATGCATGGCCTAGGTTTGCAAGATGGGACTTGTATAATGTATCTTGCGAAATTAAGGGGAAGCTTGAAACTCTTTCAAGCAATCAGGTAAAAATCTATCACTATTATAACCATGGATGAAACCAGTTACATCTTATGTTATTAATGGATGAAACCCATTTTATACAAAGTTACATCCTGTGTTATCTATGGATGAAATCAATTGCATCATGTGTTATCATATGATGAAATCAGTTACATCTTGTGTTAATTGAAATGAAAAATATATGTTTATGTGTTTGCAGGTTGTTGATTTTGTTGGTACCTGGAGTGAAGAGGAGAAACAATTATTCCTTGTTTGATAAGGATGAAGAAAACAAAGATGAAGATGATATTTCCAAGTTGAAGAATGAACTAGAGGAGAAGGACAACATTATCCGTCACTTGAATGCCGAGTTATGAGCAAGGAATGCTGAGTTGGAATCAAAGGATGTTGAGTCTGAACCAAAGGATAAGATAATCTCGGACTTGCAAAGTCAAGTGGAAGCCTTGAAAGCGCAACTCAGGCCTCAACCGGAAACTCCGGAAGCTTCACCTCTTGAGATTGTTGTTCACTCTACACCTGCGAACTATTTCGACCTTAAAATCACTCAAGAGATGAACAAACCAGTGGAGGGTGTTGTTCCAGAAGACGCTAGCAAGGCAGGTGAAACCAGTGGAGTCGTAAATCCATAAGATGGCAATATTCTCGAAGCATATCCTGTAGCACCAGTTCCTCCAGCGGAAATCAACGAAGAACAAATTATCGCAACAGAACCTCTGGAAGTTATGAATCAAATTGGATCGATTGAGAAGAGAGTGAAGAATGTATATAAAAGGACTAGAAACTTAATAGCTGAGGATGAACGTGCAGAGAAGAAGAAGAAGAAGGAAGATAAGTTGAGGAAGTTAACAAAGAACAACAAGTTCTGTAAAAATTACTTGAGTGGCGAGAAAGAGAAGTTGAAGAAAAGTTAATAAATGAGTACTTTGGAACTGAAAACTTAAGGTACGTACACGCATTCTTTTGTTGTTATTTTTTTTTCATTCTACTTTTCTTGTTTTTGTAAAAGTACTGCTAAGTTTATATAATAGGATGTATTTGGTTACATCATGTCAAAAAATGAAACCTATGTGCTTGTATGAAATTAGATGAACTTTTTTAAATGCAGCGGCTGCGTTTGGAAATCCAATGGAGGTGTATGTATTACTGGAGAACACATCCAACAACTTGTTTTCAATCAGCCATTGGTGAACACTATTTTGGAGTTCAGAATCGAAAAATGGAGACACATGTTTCAATCTGGCAGTGATACCAAAGGATACTTCAAGTCGATCTTTCTCAGCGCGCTTGCATCGGTAAACATTTAAATCCTACATTTTAAAATGAATGAACTAAGATCTGCAATTTGTTTTCATATAAATTTAAGTCAGTATGTACCTGGCTTGCATCTGTTGCTTGGTTGGTAGTGTTGCTTGAACCATAATTCTCTCCCAGCATGCGCCTAATCATATCTCAATGTTTGATGAGGATGAAACTGGTTTCATCTTATGTTATATAGGATGAAACTGGTTTCATCTTATCTTATATAGGATGAAACAATTATGCTCTAATAGATATATAGGATGTAACTGAGTTTCATCTAACTATTATATATTGGATGTAACTGGGTTTCATCTGATACATGCAGAAACTGGTTTTCAAATCATAATTAAATATATGATGTAATTGAGTTTCATCCATATTAAAAATATGGTTTAACTGGTTTTGATTCAAATTTGTCTTCAGCTTGATGTCATTGCTTGATGTCATTGCGGGAAATGAGATAAAAGCTGCAGATATGATAGTTGCTGAACTGGAGAATAAATATGTCGAAACGCAACTCTTGTTCATCCCAATGCTGAACGAGAATTTTTTTTTCACATTGCTTCACTTTGACATCCATGGCAGAACTTGGACACACTACAATTCTCTATTAGGTTCTTAAAACTATTTAGAGGATGCTAAAATGATGGCGCAAAGAATAAATCATCTCTTTAACATTCACCTTGAAAGTACTAGTATGGATGACATTGATATCGTCGTGAAATCAGATTGTCCACAACAGGGCGAAAGGTAGGTCGTTAACTCTTTGAACTGAAATTAGAACATACAAACGAATCAAACGAAGTTTGAACCGACATTACATTTTTTTTTTTTTTAGATCGAGTAAGTGACATTACATATTCATTTGTGTTGCAGTCCCGATTATTTATTGTATGTAATCTACTTCATGGAATGGGCAATGAAAATGGTTACTCCTTTGAAGGCAAAGATACTCTTGGAGAAGATGGGCACAAGACGAATTGATCTCGCATATGAAATCCTAACTGATGAGAATAGTTGCTGGAAAGTTTGATGTGTTTAGGTTGTTTAGAAATTTTTTATTAATGTAGTTCATTTGGAAGTACTTTTTTTTTTTGTTGAACTATGTCTTCGCATACATTTGTGATCCGTGGATTCGTCTTAATTAAAATATGAACTTTTTTTACTGAAAAATGCATATACTTCAATTTCCTGATAGTTGTGTTTGAATATCTTTGGATGAAACCAGAATGATTACATTTTTTTCTCAGAATATATAAATGATCAAACCAGTTTCACCCTAGCCAAAAATCTCATTTTTTCCCAGAATATGCAGGATGAAACTGGTTACATCATATATAAAACTATTTTCGGAGTGTATAGGTTCAATTTGTTTTTTGTCAGAATATGAAGGATGAAACTAGTTTCACTGTAACACCGTAAAATTTTCTTCAAGGCTTTGAAGTTTGGCCCAACCCAGTATGAGTGTTTTGTAATTATCCCTTAGTAATTTTTGGAGCATGGTTAATGGGTGCTAAGGAAAATACTAGAAACTCTGAGCATGAAATGCACGTGTCATGCATGAGAAGCAAGGGGCATTATTGCCTTTTCTTTTTCTTTCCCATATGGGGTTTTAAAGAAAAGAAAAAAAAACATCTCTTTTGTTTTTCCTGTTCCCTATCATCTCATTTTCTACTCAAATCAATTTCCGGAAGAAAACAAGTTTAGTTCCGAATTCCAAATTTGAGTTGGATGCAACCTTCGTTATCGGCTGAATTCGTCTTCTAAAAAGGTAGGGGTTTCTCCCTTTGAGTTTAATTTTGTATAATAATCTTTTCTGCCCTAGTTTGCTTGAATTAAATGTTATCTTCTCAATTTTTTTTGGATGTTGATTCTACCTTATTTTGAGTTCCAAATAATGCTTAACAACTTTTTAACTTAATTTATTTATATAAATCAATACTTTATTTTTTGGGGTATTTTCCTGACAATGAATTTGACAAGTTTTATCCATAAATTTTCTTGAACTTACCCATATTTTGGCTCTCTTGAACTGTGGATGATGTTGTTTTTGGTCAAATCTCTTAAATTCCTCTATGTTTACACATGCATGTTGATATGTGTCCAAATCTGATTGAATTAAATGGTTTTGGAAAGATTGAAAATGGTTAGCAAACATCAAAGTCCTGTTTTTCCTATTGCTTTAAATTTTAACTTGCCCATGACCTATTTGTTAAAATGACTCAATGAGTATGTTTTCAAAACATTGTACGTTGCCTGATTTCATTGAGATATTTACCATGGTTTTTTTTGTTTCAACAACCTTCATCTTGATGTTTGGTCAGTGGTAAATGATTTACAAATCAAACGCCACCTAAGTTCTAGTCTTCCTCCGTGTTACTGTTGTACATATTACCACTCCCCTTGATCTTTATTTTGTGATTGCTTTCCATCTGAAATGAAATGAAATTTAATTGGTTGACAATTTGGTTTGAAAGTCTACTTATCAATAAACTGGTGTCGCTCATGTATGAAATATTTATAAATCCCACTCTATGCTTTCATTTCAATTCTATTAATCGTACTGGGATCTTTCTATTAAACTTGGAAATGTTTTCCCTCAAGTTCGCGACCTGCGGTAGTATTTAAATGAAATGTTTCATTTAATTTCATGACAATATGCATTTGTCTACAACCACTTGAATTATTGTCTTTTATTGTGAAATGCACATTGAAGTTTGGTGATCTTTGGGAATATTTTCCTTCAACCCAGTACTTGTTTGATTTATCATTGTGGATGTTTTCCTTGGCAACTGGCCCTATGGAAATTAGTACAGATTGGCAATTGGCTATATAAATAATTAGTTTGGCAAGCGCCGTTCAACCTTTGGCCGGGCCGTTGGGAATAGAAGTGTTTGGCAATTGGCCATATAAATAGTAGTTGGGCAAGCGTCGTTTGGCAACCGGGCCGTTGTGAGAATAGAGGTGCTTGGCAATTGGCCATACAAATTATTAGTTTGGCAACTGGCCGTTAAAACTAGAGAAGTTGGCAACTGGCCATTGAACTAGAAGAGTTTTGGCAACTGGCCATGAAGGAATTAGTAAAGTTGCTTCTTGTGGTTTTCCAACTCTTAATTTTGATTACCACTTTGATTATGAAAGGCTTGTATATCTTACAAATGTTCTCGCTACTGTTCTCGTGTTTATTTACATTATCCCGTGGGCAATTTTTGTTTCGCTATTAACTCCTCTTTGGGCATTGCTCACCCCTTTTCTTGTTTTCCTCCGCAGAGTACGAGAGGAGCTTGCAGCAGTAAGCTAGGAAGAGCTTACGGCAGGCCATGAAAGCACTGAAAGTTAGTATTCTGTTTGTCTAATGTGTATATCACGGGGACGGTTCTGGGGTAGTTCTAATGTCGGCTTTTCACCCATACTTGTCGTATTTTGATGTGTAAATAAAGGGAATGCTAAGGCCTTATCTTGATGCACAATAACTGCCTTTCTAAACTTTGTTCTGGACATATATTTCTGCCTGTATAGACTCCCACTTATTCTTTTCTATGTGTTCGACTGTTTTCTTTTGGTAGAAATTATTATATTTTGAAGTGCCGCACTATGTTGAAGTTTGACTCCCTTGTATTAGTTACTATGAAAGAAGGGCATGATTTTCATTGTGCTAACAAGACTCTCTTAGATATTAAATTAATTAGTTAACTATTTCATGCCATCTAATCTTAGATGTACTGTATACTACCGTATTCACGTATGTGCCATTGCTTTAAAAATCTCTTTCGTCCTGTACTTTATGACTAAATGTGTACTTTATGACTAAATGGATACGTATATATATGATCAATTATCTTAGCAATTGGTTTTAACATTGATGAGGGTATATTACTCCTTCCATACCCAAATTGTTTACTTAGTTTGTTTTCATTTAAAAATTGTCTAATCCAGATGGTCTTGTGTATAATTTCTCGTTGGCGAATTTTTAGTGTTCTAATTTATTCCTCTCTAGCTTACTAACTCAGTAGTGAATGGTGTTATATCTCTCACTGCCACACACCTTAGCATCATGTATTGGTACTGCAAATGTGTGTGTTCGCGACTTTTTTTTTTGTTTTTATTTATTTATTTTGGGAGTATATTCATTTCCCATTCCCTATTTTCTTTGTTGATCTTGGAATTTTATCACTACTTCTTTTTCAAAACTATGTACTTGCATTTCGTACCTTGAGTGGCCTTGGGAGTTTCGCCTTCTTTGAATGGGTTGGAACCCAATCCATTTAGAAGGGAAATTTACCTGTCCGTTACATTCACCCTGGCAAAAAAATCTCAATTTTTTCCAGAATATGCAGGATGAAACTGGTTACATCCTAGTCTGTAAAACTGATTGCATTCAAGTTTTACAATGAAAACTGAAAAGAATGCATAATTAAAAAACCAACAGAAGATTATAAGATATATACTATAAAACTGAAGAGAAATATGTTTTTATGTTTTTATGAACAAAAAAAAATTCAAGGTAAATACTAGTTGCGAAAATATAATTCCAGGTAAATGAATCTTAAATGTGCAACAAGAGGCTGCAGAGAAGAATAAACTAATAAAGAAGACGCTGCACAAAAGGAAAAAGATGTTCTTAATCAGCTTCTTAACGTTGTTTTTTTTTTGCGGGAGGATAAGGACATGTCGTCTTGTTATGACGTACCTAAGTATGTCAGTTACCGAATGTAATTGGTCTCTTGAATGCGCTTGCGCTACTAGTGTTAGGAATCCGCTTCGTCGTCGATCAACCAGGTTTTTTTCCTAGGATAGTTGGTGGGTACACGAGATTTCCAGCAGAAACATCAATAGGCTTGTCGTAATCGGGAATGGGCTTGATAGGACGATCGTACGAAGCAAGGAAGCTGAGAATGCTGAAATACGGGTTAATGTACTCGTAAACATTGATGTTAGCTGAAAACATACACGCAATAGCGTGATCACAAGGGAACTGCTCCGTAAACCAAACCCTACAGTTGCAGAAAAACTTCCGAATATTAACAACAAAAATGTACTTGCCGGCCTGTACTTCCCACTCCATGTCACCAGACTTGGTTATTATCCACTGAGAACCAGCACGAATGGAAGCCTGCACTTTTTTCTCTAGCCTGGGACAAATGAATCCTTTATACATCGCCCCCTTCGACTTCTTTTCACTCATGTAATCCATTATCTTAATTCTAATCCAGTTAACAAGTGTTGCAATAGGCATACCTTTTGCAGTCCTAATCCAAGAGTTGAAAGATTCTACAATGTTTGAACACATGTCGCCATAACGACAACCTTCACAATGTGCATTGGACCAACATTCCACTGGAAGTTCACTCAATAATTTGTCATATCTTTCAACTTTTGCATACCTTCACGAAAGCCTTCATGCGTTGATGAATAGAAACATTGTTTGAACAAATCCATTGCAGCACCATGCTCTCCCTTTTTCTTGTTAGTCTTACTGCGGACATTGTTCTTCAAATGCTAGTAACACCAACCATGATGGAAAGTTGGAAAAACATCACGAATCCGTTGGATCAAACCCTCATGGAGATCCTATATAATAGTTAGTACACGAGGACCCAAGATAGATTTTAATTTCTCCAAGAACCAATGCAAATCGTCAATAGTTTCACTTGAAACGATATCGTATGCCAAAGGAAATATTCCTACAGAAACAAAACAAACACAAACACAAACAAAAACACACACAAAAAAAAAAAAAAAAATCATTAAACTGACTGAAACTGCTATTGTACAGAATGAAAACCAGTTTCATTCTATAATCTGACTTCACCAATTATGGATGAAACTGGTTTCATCTATAATCTATATATCAAAACAAGTTCTGAATTTCTTTCAAATTTATAATCTGACATAAAAAATGAATCTAAACTAGAAGACATACCATTATTCGCATTCTTCCAGGTAGCCGCCATAAGACAACCCCTAAATTTTCCAGTTAGGAAAGTAGCATCCAATAACAATACAGGGCGATAATACTCGAAACCGAGATGCAAGCATAGAAGGCTAAGAATAAAATCTTAAACTCGCCCCCTTCAATAACTAAATCAGCCCTAATTCTTGGATCGTTTTTCTTCACGGCTTCACACCACCAAACCAAGTCAGTGTATGATTGAGTGTCTTCGCCATACAATTCCTTGAAACATAATTCTCTCCCGGCATGTGACTTATCATAGATCAATGTTAACCCATAATCACTTTTGAAATAATTAACAATATCCCAGCATTTCTTGTTGGGATTCTGTTTGATCTGGTCAAATATTAAGCTCTTGACAAGTTCGCGCGTTACTGGATCATCCTTTGTTCCGTCACTATAACCAGCACAACATGTATGTTCACCATTATAGATTTTGAGGAATAAATAACCCTTCACATTGGAAGTCTTCGGAGCTGCATTAAACTTCCAGTCGCAATTCAATTCTCCTTGTGATAACTCTCCACAAAAAGTATACCGTTCTGAATTGCTCTTGATTACTCGACCTTGCGACCAAAAAAATGGTTATATTTCTCAACAACAAGACGAGCTTCATCTCGTCCTCCATAAAAATCTTGAGCAACACCTTTTATAATAAACTCCCATTCCAATAGCCTTGCAAGATCTTTTAACTGACATCTTTCCATTGAATGCATGTTCTTGAGACATGGGGATATCTTGAGACGAAGAAATTTCTTGAGAGGAAGGGATAAGTGACTGATCTGAGCTATTGTCTTTACCTAAAAGAAACTCCGTCATTGTACGTTTACGAGTAACTTTACTGCTGTTCAGAAGATGACGAGGAATAACCAACTGATCTGTGTTAGGGTCTGATGCTAAACGCAACTCTCTAATTGTAGGTTCACGAACAAAATCAGGAACACGAAGAGGAACACGTTGAAATAAACGAAGCTCCAAGAAAGAAAACTGCTTAACAATACACAATAATAAGAAAGACAGAAGCTTCACATCGATGTCAACAACATTGCTTTCCCCTCATGGTCAAATACAAAGCGGGTGAGTCACGGTGAAATGTTATTCCAATAAGAACAGACATGCGACTTCATATTAACTTGGTATGGACATGCATCCGTATCCTGGATAACCACACAAAGAAAATTACGATCCATCTACAAGGAATATATAAACAACATTTATGAATATGGATGTATTCAATTGAAAATAAAAAAACAATGAAAAAACCAAATTAAACAAACAGATATATTGACTAAAAATAAAGGATGAAGCTAGTTCCACCCTGCTTTAAAAAACTGGAAAATAAATCAACTAGCCTAGCCTTCACCATCAGGTGCATTCACTACTGGTATAAGACAAGCTAAATTGATACAGTAACCTAGTAGTTATAATAGTTCATTCAAGGATTCCAGACATCGTGCTGAGTTCCGTAGAATTGTAGGATTACAGTAATCTAGTACTCATACTCATCATACCAGTTAGAGCTTTCTTCTATGCAAAAAAAGTAAGCCAATGCAATGACTGATGCTAGGACAATACCTTACCCAGAAAAGCAGTACATCAACCCAAATTGAAAATAATTTTAGTTCACATCCAAATTGAACTGGCAAAACTAATCACTGGAAATTCTAATATGAAGCTGAACCCAAAATTGGTTTAATCAATTTGGTTTGAATACAATAACATAAGAAACACACATGATGATATGATACCAATTCAGTTAACATCAAAACAATGAAAAACTAAAATCACTTTAATCAATTTGGTTTGAATTTTGTGTATATTGCGTTGAAAATAAGAATACTAAACCCTAGAAAACATGATTCGAGATATAACAAATAATATCATCACGTTCAAAATCATCAACTAAACCCAAAATTGGTTATTAGTAAAATCCAGGATAATTAAAATCAACAACTAAAACCAAAAATTTACAAAAATCCCATAATAAAAATTGCTAGATAACACGGCATTACAACAATTAGACCAAAACCAAATCAAAGTTATATCAATTGAAACTTCAAACTTACTGATTCGATGATATTTGATGATTTGAAAGTAAAGTATTCCAAATTTCAAATCAACAATCGTTAATCACCATGTATTGAGCTCCCAGATCTGAAAGGGAAACGAAAATCGCTCTGAACAAAAGGGACGAATCTCTGATTCGAAAATCGCTCAGAGCTTAAAAGAGACGAAGCTCTTCGTTTGTTTTCTTCACGAAGAGAAGAATTTTTATTTGAAAAAAAGGGTTTAAAAGGTTAGGGGGTATTTAAGGTAAAACATATTATTTTATTTTATTTTTCCTATGTGAAATTTCCAAATTGGCTAATTGAATAGTATATTTCTAATTTTTGTCCATATAAACAGTATCAAAAGCTAGAAATCTATTTCACCCAGGAATTGTTTGTTTTGGTCTTTTTGACCAATTTTGTGAAAATAATATGACTACGAGGCTGAGAAAAAAAGAAAAAAAAACATGCCAAACCGACTTTTGATAGATTTTTATTTTATTTGAAATAGATGTATTTTATCGTTGATGTTCTCTGATAATCTAATAAACACAAAGTCTAAGTAAAGATGTCAAAAAAGGAAAAAAAATGGTAAGGAATCAAGGAACGTTGCAGAATATTGGTTTTTATGTTTCACTTTCCAATTTATACTATAAGGAACATTCGTCAAAGATCAAACTTTATACTTTCACCGTTAACCCATTAGGGAATTCGTTTAGAAAGTAGAGAAAATTTAAAGACAAGATCAAATCAAGAACGTGAAAAAGAAGAAGCAGAAAAAAGAAGAAGAAGAAGAAATAAGAAGAAGAAAAGTTTGCTAAATTCCTTTTAGTTTTATTTCTTAAAATCCCGAGAAAACGAACAACAAGTATATTCTTGTTATTTTCCTCTCTTTCTTCCGTACTTTTTATGTTTCACTTTCTTCTCTTTATAAATCGGGCTGTCTACCGTGATCATTAAAGGAAGCTACAGATGTTTCCTTGCTCATTAAACATCCCATACTTTCGAATAAGATAAATCCCAAGAAGAAGTAGTCGAATTTTTAGTTTCCTCCATCATTTCAATTATCACAATATCTTTTATCCCAACCATCGATGTCACTTTCCATTTCAAACATTTTATCATCTGCATACGAAGAATGATCTAATTCCAACTATTAACATGAACACACCACCTTTTATAGGTAGAGATGAGCATGCAAGACTCCCTTGGTTTGTGCTATCACGCACAATTTATTCGCCAGCATACAAATTGCGTATTCCAGGGTCATGAACATTATGTACAAGAGTGGTTGGTAGTCGTTAATTCCATCACACAACTTATTAACCATATAGGCCACTTTTGGAGAGGGAAATTGTATCTCTTTGCTGTCCACTAAGTCTACTTTTACGGAGCTAAGTTTATAATTTCCACCAATACCACAAAACAAGACTAGAATTGGAGTCTTCTCCGCTTTAAATTAGTCCTACTATTTGTTTATAATGTTTTTTAGATCTTTTTTTTTCTAGTTCGATGTATGTTTTGAGTCCGTGATGAATTTTGGTTTGTTCGACACCAATTTTGGGTGTGAGATTGTTTGGATTAAGATATACAGATGAATTTTGGTTTGTTCGAAATAAAGTGTACTGCCCATTTCGTAAAAACAGAAAATACAAGTATTTAGAACAATCAAACACGTTAACAAGGTTAAAAATTCTTTTGACTTGATGCCTAAGGATTTTTTATTTACTCACACAAAGCTCTTAGCGTGTTGATAAGATAACTCCAACGACCCATGTAGGCGGCTATTTAGTTTCCTCCATCATTTGAATCCTCCAATTATCCTTCAGCCTAGCCTCTAAAATCAATTGTAATGCATACATTTTCAGTTGTATATGATTTATAGACAATTAGCTAATGATATAATTCAGAGCATCGGTACACATATATACCACGTTATATGGGTATAAGATCAGAAAGGAACACTCGCTGGTTTTTCGTACTCACACAGTTTATAAACTGGAATATGAATTTCACATTCCTCTCAAAAGATAGATCCTGATTAAATTATGAGAGATATGTACTTTATTTTATTACGAAATTTAGTTGTAATTAGAGTTTTAACATTTCAAAATTATAAAATAATTTCTTAGGAATTTTAACGCAAGATCGAAGATTTGAGAAGACACGTGAAACTTATCTGCAAGGTCATCTTTGTTCTTTGAATCACCATAATCCATTGTTGATGACGACCTTCATCGACTCTTTGTTGATAAAATCATCACCTTCTATCTCGCCTTTCTGGAGGTTAGTTTGGGAACAAATACAGAACGAAAATGGAATTTGGGAAATTATAGGCCCGAGAGAAATTTTGTCTGTCAAACTGGGTGCGCGCATGACTTTCTACGCCTGCGGGTTTGAGAGTGGAAAAAAACGGAAAAACGGGTTTGACAGTAGTTTTCACTTCTGTAATGGATCTTGATGAATCTAAAAAGAATTGAAGTTCTCTCGATCAGTTATATTGTTTATAACATTTTTTGGAATCCTTTTTCCAGTTCTATGTATTTTGAGTTTATAATGAATTTACATGGTAGCTAGTTTACGTTCGTCACCTATTTATTTATTTTTTTTGTTTTTTACAAAGAGAAGGTTATATTAAAAATAAGAAGAAACCAAGAATCAATCCAAGGTCAAAACAGTGAACGCTACATACACATTAAAGTGTCCCAATTACTCCAAATTAAACAAGGATCAATATACTTGAAAGTATCGTTGTCACAAGACCATAGGACTACCAATTGTTTAACCAAATCAATGTACTCTTGAACACACTTATGTCTGCCTCCAAAAACCCTTCAATTTCTCTCCTTCCACAAAATCCAGCAAATTGCATAGTGTAAGATTTGCCAAACATCCTTCCCTCTACCTTGCAGCACATTGATAGACCATGCTTCGAACAATTGAAGTAAAGTTCTTGGCATTGGCCAAGCTATCTTGAATGCTTTAATGAAATATCTCCAAATCTCGAAAGAGTACTTACAGTGGAGGAACATGTGATTTGCTGACTCTCTTGCGTCATTGCACAACACACATTGGTCACTATCAATATTCACTCCCCGATGGTGCAACATATCCCTTGTTGGGAGCGAATCATGGAAGGTAGCCCAAAGGATAAAACATACCTTGTTAAGGATATTGCCTTTCCAAAGAAACCTATCGAAGCCGCACTCATCCAGATTACCTGTAAGACGATCATAACATCTTGAATTGCTGAAGCTATCCAAAATCTCCAATTCATCCTCCGCTTCTATAAGGTCAGGAACTTGACTTAGATCACGCCTTAGGAAATCCCGTTCTAACTATTCATTCAAGTTTAGTGGTCTCTCGAATTCACAATTCCAAACTCCATTCACTATCATGTCAAAAATAGTTGCATCCTTAGCCTTTGTCGCTTTGTAAACAACCAGAAATAAGTCTTGCAATCTCCCCTATCTAGCCAATGATAATGCAACAAAAACTTTGCAAAACCAATGATAAGTCTTGCAGTATCCCCCTATTTAGGGTGTTTCTTTGGTGTTCAGTGATAATGCAATAAAACTTTGCCAAAACCAATTATAGATAAATTTTAGTTTATTCGAAATAAAGTGTACTGCCCATTTCGTAAAAACAGAAAATACAAGTATTTAGAACAATCAAAAATGTTAACAATGTTAAAAAGAAAAAAAAGAAGTTAGAGAGAGAAAACTTGACTTTGGCCGAGCGATTTTGAGCAAAAGTCAAGCTGGTTTTTTCTTCGTTGTTCCCATCTCTGATTTGGTTTTTCTTTAAGTTTTTGATTCGTTTGTGCTGATTTATGAGTTGGATTCAATTATGGTGATTCTGAATCCATCTATACCTCTATCTTCTTCTTCCCACAGGGTAGAGGGGAATGTTAGGGAAGATTTGTCCAGATCTGATCATGTTAGGGATTCATATGGTGATTGTTTGATTCCACCTGGTTTCGAGGATTTTCCTCCTAGCAAGCTTGTATCTAAAGCTTTGTGCTTCAAATCTTTTTCAGCGGAAACAAGATTTGAATCCTGAAGCTTCGATGAAGTTTTTTCCTCCACAAATGGTTGATGGGGAGAGGATTACTCCAGTTTCTTCTTCAGTGTTTCAAAAAGAGATCCATAGATGTGAAGAATTGGTTGCAGGAGGTTTTGTTGGAAGACGACTTTCTTATTATGTGGTTATCAATGATGTAATTCGAGCCTGGAAATGAAAAGGCAATTTGCAGGTACCCATTAATGGTGATAGTTTATTTTTGTTTGAATTTTATAATGAAGAGGATAGAGTTAAAGCTCTTGAACATGGGTCAATTTATATTCTTAACTGTTTTTTCATCATTAGACCTTGGTACAAAACTATTGAAAAGGATATGGAAGAGTTGAGAACTATTCCCATAAGGTTGAACCTAAGAAATGTAGGGGTACCGATTATGATGGATAAAAAAACACTCAACAAAACTAGAATGAGTTATGCCAGAGTGTGTGTTGAAATTGCTGCTGACTGTGATTTTCCCGCTACCATCCCTCTGGCCGGTGATTGATGGTAAGGAAAGAATTGAAGTAAAGGTAGAATACACTTGGAAGCTACCTAGGTGTATGGAATGTAAACTTTTGGACACTCTCTTGTGTCCAAAGGTGGTTAGTATTCCAAAGACAGTGGGGAAGTGGATTCCAAAGAAACCTACTGTGACTGTTGATGCTGAGGGATGGGTCACAAAATCAACAAAAAGAGAAAGACACACTAGGGAAGATGGTTGTTGATAATAATTGTCAGCCTCAAACAGTTTTAATGGAAGAAGATTTAAGGATTGTACATGTTGATTTGGATAGTTCTGTTCTAAATGAAGTGCCAAATTTACAGCTGACTGATCAAAATGAGATGCTTCTAAGTAATAAGTTTCTTATTCTGGATAAAATGAATGACTTAAGCCATGAAGTAGTACCAGAGCATAACAAAGAAAATTCGGGTGTTGCTAGTTCTGGGAATTCTTTGGTGCAGAATAGTGAGCCTAGTTCAAGAGCTCATTTTCCTAAGAAGGGTTTTCTCAATAATGCTGTTAATTCAAATCTTCTTCCCAGAATTGCAGAGCTTAAGAAGTCTGCAAAAGGTACTTCTACCCTTTCCAAATTTAAATAATGTTTAAAGTAGGAAGTTGGAACATTAGAGGTCTAAATGATCCTCTAAAACAGTTTGAAATAAAAAAATTAATTAGGAATAATTCCCTGTCTATGATTGGGATTCTTGAAACTTATGTTCAAGAAGTGAATAAAAGTAGAATTAGAAATAATATAAACCCAAATTGGAGGTTTTTAAATAATGATAATGAGTTCGGGTGGCAGAGTGTGGATTGGGTGGGATCCTTCTGTTATTCAAGTTTTTTTGATTCATTCCTCTTCTCAGGCTATTTTTTTGGATGTGTCTTATGATTCAAAATTTAATTTTGTTGCTACTTTTGTGTATGGAGAGATTACTATCTTAATAGAGTTAATCTTTGGGACTCTTTGAAGGCTTTTGTTAGTTTCAATAGTAAACCTTGGGTTGTTTTAGGGTATTTCAACTCTTTGATTTATCCAACTGAGAGGGTTGGTGGGGCTGAAGTAATGGCACATCATTATACTGATTTTCAGAGCTGTATTGATTCCTCTCATTTGTTTGATTTGCCTTTCATTGGTTGTTTTTATACTTGGTCAAACTGTCAGCAATACAGGGACATTATAAGATCAAAAATAGACAGGGTTTTGTTTAATATAGAATGGATTCAATACTTTCAAGATTCTTCTGCTGAGTTTCTTCTTCCAGGGATTTCTAATCACTCCTAGTATTATTTCTATTTTTGAGAAGAGAAGACATGGACCTCCTCCTTTTAGATTCTATAATTATCTCACTGAAGATGAGGATTTCATGGTTTTAATTAGGAATTTGTGGAAAGGACACTATTAGAGGTAATCCTATGTATGTCTTAGTGACTAAATTGAAGAAAGCTAAGAAAGGTCATTAGTTTGTGGAAAAAAGAAAGGTTCAGGTCTTTATCTGCTCAAGTCATTCAAGCTAAGCATGTTTTAGATGATGCTCAAAAGATGCTTCAAGAAAAACCCTTAAATTAAGAGCTTGCTGGGAGAGAAAGGATTTATGTGCAAGAGTATGCTAAGCTAAGAAGGTATGAAGAGGCTGAAGCCAAACAAAATTCTAGAATCAAATGGTTGCATTTAGGTGACTCCCACGTTTTTTTTTTTTTTTTCATAATTCCTTAAAAGGAAGGAGGTCAAGAAATAATATTCTAGTTCTTTATAATGATGCAAAGGAAAAGCTTGATGATGATATTTTTATTGCAAATGAATGTGTGTCTTACTTTTCTTCTTTATTTGATACTCCTAGTAGTGGTGCTGATCATAACAAGTCTTTTGACAATATTAACATTCCTTCTTTGTGTAAATCAAGATGATGTTCATGATCCGGGTGAAGGAGGTTTCTAGAGAGAAAGTTGTTACAACTTTAGCTTCAATTGGTTCTATTAAAGCTCCAGGGCCAGATGGTTTTTCTAGACATTTTTTCAAAGCTTATTGGGATATTGTTGGTGATGATTTTGTTGCTGCAATTTAAAACTTTTTCTCTAAATCTAGAATGTTAAAAGAGGTAAACAATACTTTCATTACCCTTATAGCAAAGATTGAAAACCCTTCTTTAGTTTCTGACTTTAGACCCATTTCTTGCTGCAATGTTATTTATAAGTGCATAACTAAAATTTTGTCTTTGAGGATGAAGCATGTTCTTAATGGTTTAATTAGTTCTAATCAGTGTGATTTTATCTCTGGGAGGTCAATTCAAGATAATATTATGGTTGCGCATGAGATAGTAAGGAATTATCGTAAAGCTATTGGGTCTCCTAGATGTGCTTTAAAGATAGATTTGAGGAAAGCTTATGATAATGTGAGCTGGGAAGCTCTGATTTGGGTGCTAAAAAGAATTGGTTTTCCTATTACATTCATTGATTGGATCTGTTTATGCTTCTGTACTTCTAGATTTTATGTTATGGTTAATGGTTCCCCCTATGGTTTTTTGAGTGCCAAAAGAGGGCTGAGACAAGGGTGCCTACTCTCTCCTTATTTGTTTGTCTTGGTTATGGAATTTTTTAGTGCTTCTCTTCTTCATCAAGTGAATATTCAAAAGTTTGGTTTTCATCTAAGATGCAAGCTTATAAGGTTAACATATTTATGTTTCGCTGGTGATGTGTTGGTATTTTTCAAAGGGACTGTGCAGGCTGTTGAAAATCTAAAATGTGCTCTTGAGAAATTTAGTAGCTGTTCTGGCTTAGTCATGAATAATCAGAAGACCTCTTTATATTCTTAAGCTGTGGATGGGGATGTGTTAAATCAAATTATGCTTTGTTTGGGTTGTACTACAAGGGAACTACCAGTTAGGTATTTGGGAGTACCTTTGCTTTCTACAAGATTATCTTATAAGGAATGCCTTCCCCTTCTTAACAAAGTTGATGCAAGGATTAAATTATAGAAGATTACTTTTTTAGCTTATCTTGGAAGAGCTTTACTTATTAAAACTGTTCTGGCTGGTATGATCTACTTTTGGTGTTCTTGCTTTGTGCTACCCAAGAGAGTTATTAAGGAGCTGAACACTAAATTCAAAAGTTTTCTTTGGGATGGACCAGATATAGAGAAAAAGCATATCCCTATTAGTTTGGTTACCATTTGTCATACTCATGATGAAGGTGTCTTAGGTGTCAAGGACTTGGAATTTACCAATACTGCTGCTAATTTAAGACATATATGGGACCTTGTCTCTGGTAAAGTCAACATTTGGACTGATTGGGTAAAGCATAATCTAATAAAAGATAGAGATTTTGGAGTTTAACAGGTTCCTCGGGAATGTTCTTGGTGTTGGAGAAGAATTTTAGAACACAGAGATCTGGCTAGACGGTTTATTGGAGTTATAGTTGGAAATGGCTCTTCTGTGAATTTCTTAAATGATAATTGGCACCCGAAAGGTAGAGTTGCAGATTGGATTGATCCTAATGTGCTTGATGTTTTAGGATCAGGCTTCCTAACATATGCTAAACAACCCAAAACCTTAAGTCTTTTCAAATTTGGTTTTCGTTTAAACCACAATTCATAACGAGAAATATTCTTTTTTTTCAAGGGAACTCTATTCAAAATATAGCATGCAGGTAACATAACTGGGCAATAATTGACTTAGTTTCAACCATTTTAAAATCCATGAAGTTGCAAATCAAGAATTTCTTGTTGCTTGCTTCAGAAATTTTGTATTTTTTGTCAAGCGTAGTCCATAATTCCTTTGCAGGCGAAATACTTCGATGGGCATTGTGGCTGCGGTTCCAGCAGCATTCAAAATATGACCACGACATAAAATCATCTTCTTGACGCTTCTTTCTTGGCCTTCAAATCATCGGTGTCTTTTCGATGGTGGGGAATTTCATCAAAAGCACTTCAAGTATGTACCACAACTTGAAGGTGATCAGAAAAACTTCACGGCCTCTTTGGCAACGAGTAAAATTATCACCGATCAAAGCGTTCCAATCGAGTTGAGTTTGGTTCATCACTTGAGAGAGATTGAGCGGTAACATTTTAATTTAAAGATTCACCTCCACGTTATCAATCTCTAAAATCTGTTTGGAAAAATTAAAACAAGTGGATGAAAAAAAAAAACAAAACAAAACAATGGTGACTTCGACTTCAAGGCTCTTTTCGATTCTTTTTAGACTATAATTCACCTTTCCCAAATAACTTGGCGAGTACAACAAACTCTCGAACTATGCCAAGGATTCAATGAAGCCCTAACACCGTAATCGAATTCGAGATTGTACTTCCTTGACCCGAACAAGAAATCACATATAAGGTTCTGGAGGATGCTATTAGAGAAGAAGAAAACATATTGCTTTTTGATGTGTTGGAATGGGAGAAACATCTTAGCTACTTATAGTGATAATCATGCTCAGATGGTAATGTCGTTTTTTCTGTCACCAATGACGCTTCCAAAACCCCTTAATGGTGACTCAAGGGGAAAAACATCCGTTCAAATTTGAATTGAAATCGAATGGAAACTTCTAGGTTTTCTAAAATAAAACCAGGTCGATCACCAAAAACTCTGCGCAGCGGAAAACCTTGAAAATATCCAACATAGAGGGGTGGCTGGGTTGGGTCAGCGGTGGTGGTTGGATTTGGGTAGGGCCCTGGGGCCGGCTGTAGCCTGCCAAGGAAAGGAAAAGAAAAAAACAAAAAAAAAAAACAAAGTTTGAAGGGAAAGAAACCGGAAAATCACCAATAACACTACCAAAATTTGAAGGAAAAAACACTGACCTTTAAAGGACTATGCGAATCTACAAAATCATCAACAAAACAGACTTTAAAACAGTTAAACCAAAATACTCGAGAGAGAGACAAAAAAAAAAAAAAAAAGATTATTTGTCCAAGTACCAAAATACTCGAAAGAAACCAACCTACATACAGTAATATTTTTTTCGGGTAGATTGGGAAGTTGGTTCGGGTTTGGCTTCATGCCATCAAAGGAAAGTGATCGTAGTCTTTCCCAAATTAGGATTTAGGGGAGATTCACTTCACAAAATTACAAGAAAAACCCCGAATCTAAATCCGGAGTAATGAAACCCGTTCTAAAACCGATTCGAAAACCAGAGTCATAAACTCGTGCACAGTGCCCTAATTAAGTTTTCTGCCCAGCAAATACAGACCGATTTCTCAATGAAGAAAATGAAGCTGATGGGTTCTTCTTCTTGTTCTTCAGGTTCATCCATTCAAAGAGTTGATCGAAAGGATTTAACGGATGATGTTTGGTTTGAGATTTTTCTTCATCTTTCTTTTAGCGCAGTCTTCAAGTTCAGGCGTGTTTCAAAGGTATGGTTTTCAATACTCTCAAACCCTAATTTTATTAGAAATTGGTATCAACTCAACTATTTATCACTCCCATGGGGATTATTCCAATATGCTGCTCCTGATTCATTGGAAAACCATTCCCAAGATAACAACATATTGAGAAGATTTTTTATAATTGCGTATCCTGATTCACATTCAAAGTTCATGTCTCATCATCAAACTGGGTTTCTTTAAACTTTCTAAATTAGTTTTCCAGAAATGTAGTGGTAGTAATGACCACCAAGGAAAGACAGATCTTTTTTCGTGGTTGGTTCAAGCTGTGGTTTAGTACTGTGCACAACAACTCGTGATCCGACTACTTATTACGTGTAATCACTCACTGAAAAATGGGTGGAACTTCCTCCACCACCACCGAAAAAAATAAATGGGTTTTGCTGGTTTCATATGTACATCATCACTCGTTTCTAAGAGTACTTATACAGGTTATCCGTGTCTTGAAATTTAGAGACTGGAACAAGAATTTATAGTTGGAAATGTTTTCTTCTAATTTGGGTGAATGGAATAGCTATGATGTTTCATGTCCTCAACATAAGCTCTTGGAATTTCTCCCTTTCTGACAATCATTTTGCCTACTCATGCTTCGTTTTATTTTTGGTGTCAAAAGGAAGTAGCAGCATCTTGGCTATCTGTGTTGATGGAAACCGTACCAACCATGGAACAACTCATGGGGATTGAATGCAAGTTAATCGATATGCCTGACCGAGCAAAAGATGGAGATGGTGATGATGATATCGACAATTTAAGTGAATGTCTCGGGGAGTCAGAAGGATTCATCTGTTTCGCTAGGTACAATAAAACAGAGAAGAGTTTGTGTGTTTGGGTGCTTGATGGAGACTGCTGGTATACGTTGAACAAGGATATTAAGCTTCATGATTGGTTTGCAGACATAAAATCTCAGTCGTTATCAAGATCAGTTTCGGAGATTGATTTGATTATAGACATTGAGGTTTTAGGTCTCAGTCCAGTTGAGCAAAAATGTGGTTATACTTAGTCCCAAGAATGCGCCATGGGCGTATAACACCAAGACCGGGGTATATGAACAATTATGTCATCCCCTGTGAGAACCTCGCTCCAACTATTTTAAACCATAGGTGACAATACTTCACCACTTTTTTCGAGTGACACACGAATCACTCTTGGATGTTCAAATATGAGGAGAAATTAAGGTCATTAGAAGTGTTGCACTCTGTGGCTTATTTATTAGAAGTGGAGGTATGACTTTGGAAGAACTGTTTTTGGAGTGATCATATTTTGCTTATTAGGTTCCGCAAATTTTTAGTTTTGATTTCTTTTTCTTTTTCCTGAGATTGGAGTTCCTGCCACCATCTAATTCTTTTTTTTTTTTTTTGAAAGGCAAAGTTCAAATAAATAAGAAATTGCAAGATATACCCTTAGAGAGTAAAGAGTTGAGCAAGGTGCTTGAGCTTACATCAAACTACTCTCAAAATAACCTTTCCCAATCAAATGCAATCATCCAACTTGATATTTTAAAGAGTACGATGTTGTCGACCAACTAAACTTAACACTTTGATTCTACATTAGAGAAACAAAGCTTTCTAACTTGTTCTTGTAATCACAATATCGATATGCTTTTCCAACCACACAACCATATAGCAAGCAACGAAACATCTCAAGAAGACAAGAGGTTTGATAGACACCTTCAATTTCCACTTCCATAAGAACTCGAGAACGGACATCGGATGAACCAAGCAGTGCCTAACTGATGAGGAAAAGGTGTTCCACTGACTCCTCATTGTTATTGCAAAAAGCACACATATTCACCACTGCCATCCCTCTTCTCGATAACATGGAAAGAGTTGATACAACTCTATGAGCTGCTGCCCAAACAAGAAAACTAATTTTTGGAGGAATTGTTTTGTTCCATATGTAGTTAGGATGGAAACTTAGTTGGTGCTGGTTCAGTCTCATCATGCATAAGCCAAGTATAACAAGAAACTCAATCGAGAATGTACCTATGCGAGTTGGACGTCCATTTGCGCCTATCGCCACAGCAAGAATCCCTTGATTGTCTAAAATTCTAGAGAACTCCATCACCTCTTGAATTCGATCTTTAAGCCTTCTACAAGGGATCTATGTTCCAACATACGCTTTCAACATTTCCATTAAATTCTTGTTCTCGTTTTCCTTTCATCTCTAAACACTTTCGGGAGTTTGTCTAAATAAACAAAAAATGTACATGTGGGTATCAGTTTAGTTAGGTCGTCTATTTCATATTATCAATTCCTGTTAATTTTCGTAAATCTCATGAAAATGAATTTTAAATGATACGGTTGTCATGCAGTGATCAATTCTGTGATTACATTTGTGCATTCAGTTCTCGCTACCGTCTCACATCATGATTTATTAATCGGCACATACAAATTGCAATCGCAAATGACTGGTATAGATTATATCCACCACTTTGACCTAAAATCTATCGCCCAAGTAAATCCGTAGCAGTAAACCCAAAATTTGTATTGTAATCTAAATTTTACTATGAACCATCGTAGAATTCCATTTCGACTCATCTACATCTCTCAGAATAATATTATAGTATGTAAGAATTGCTTTTGTTACTGATTCTTCATTTTCAATAGTCTCATTATTTTGTTTATATGATTCTTCAGTCTTTTCAAATCTTTTTTAAGCTATGTGTTTTGAGTTTATAATGTGGTGCCAGTTTGGCTTTAATTTAGCATGTTTTCTTAGGTTGGTCACCATTTAGGGCGCAAACAAGAGGTTATCGCAATTGGCAACATATTTCATCTCCATCAATACAAATCTTTGGTGTATTGGTGTTGTCTTCTTCAATTATTGAAGAAAGTTACTGATGAGTGTTGACTTTTCTCGTTGAAGCGTCTTATGCCATCAGGCTTATTTTTGTGATGAATTATTATTTGTTGTGCATGATTTGTGACCAATGATCGGATGCAAAACATTGCCGTACATTTATAGGTAGACATCAGAATGCAAGACTCATTTTCCTTCCTCACGCGTATTATTGTTAGAATACGGGCATCCAACTCAAAACCAATTGGCAATGAGTGGAGAGGCCCTAAGAGATTATAAACCGCAGGATCTTAGATGCCCAGACAATGTGGGACTAATAATCTCAACACGCCCCTCACGTGTAGCCTCATTGGGTCTAACACGTGGACAATTAAATCGGGTGACGCGAGATAATGGCGCGGTCAAATGACTCGCCGCAAATAGCCTCGCTACGATACCATGTTAGAATACGGGCATCCAACTCAAAACCAATTGGCAATGAGTGGAGAGGCCCTAAGAGATTATAAACCGCAGGATCTTAGATGCCCAGACAATGTGGGACTAATAATCTCAACAATTATATGTACTAGCATACAAACTGCACATACCTACGACAAATTTAATTTTAAATGACTCCCACGAAGTAAACATAGTTTCAGTTTTTGGTTATCCCATTATATAGGCGAAACTCTAACTTCAAAACGGCTTTTTCCACATCTTTTTTTTTTTTTTTT